>CM053583.1:134514740-134532887 GCA_028627135.1 Pseudochirops cupreus
GCTGACTTTAGTGGGAAGTATCTTTGTGTGCGTTTTGGAGTTCCAGGATTGGTTTAGAGTCCTATTTTATGGGTATTTTGGGGTGGCTATGTGAGAGCTGCGATGTGTTGCTGCTTCTACGCCGCCATCTTGGCTCTGCCCCAGACCCATTGACTTTCAACAGCCAGGGTCATAGTGTGAAGACAGTGGGTGTCTGGGGAATGGGGAAAGAAGAGACTCTTGATGGTAGTAACTACTATGTCACACTGAAAATTATCTTGAGAAACTCTTGGAAGGTGACAAGAGAGTCAGATTCCTCAAAGCTGCCTTCAAAAATAGGACTGGAAATTTAAAAGAGAATGAGTAAACCAACAAAAAGCTTCTATGTAATAAATATATATATATATAATATGAAGGGAAACAAAGGAAAAGACTCCAGAAGCACACATTGAACTAGTGTTAAAAATTTCATCAGAGATGATGAAAGAAATCCTGAGAGACATGCTCAAAATAATATCAGACATACTAAGAGAATTAAAAATGAGTAATCAAATTTACTTGTAAAAATAACAAGAAAAATTAAAGAAATGACAAGATGCAGACAGAAGATTTCCAGGAAAAGAAAACGAGAAAACCTATAATGATGGAAAATATGTGTAGGAAATCTGGACATTAAAATAACAGTGCTGTTGAAGTGGCAAAAGAAGGCTAGAAGATAACAGAAAAACATGGGGAAGCAACGGAGGTAAAATTTGCAGTTTCAGGTGACCATTTAACAATAGTTCAAGGAGAGCAAACCTCAGAATTATTTGGACCCCAGAAAACATTAAAAAAGAGATAAATATCTGATTACTGTTTCAGGAAATCTTTTTTAAAAATTTCCCATACCTATCAAAAATAGTGATCTTCCACAAATAGAAAGGACTCAGTAAGGAGAAACCTAAAATTCAGCTTATCCTGGAATGTCATCATGAAACTTCTAAAGTATATTTATAAAGGAAAAATCTTTTAAGCAGCTAGGTAGAAAAATTTAAGTTTTTTAAAAGTCAGTTAAGATTTTGCCAGATTTTAATAAGGAAAAAATGAATTATCAGGTTTTTTTTCCACAGAAATTTATAACAACAATTTACTAAGACCCAAAGGAGGTTTCAGTCTACATCTATAGATGGGGTATCAACATTAACAAAATCATGGATCCTTTAAGCCTCAAAGAAATGGTTTTTCTTATATAGAAAGGGGGGAAAAAAGGGAAAATACGGTGAAAAAGACTAGGAGAGAGAGGGTTGCAACTTCCAAGTGAATCTTCGCTTGTCAGAGTGAGTGAGGGTGGATATCAGGTTTTAGAAATATTGCAGCATAAAATGTAGAAATTGTGGTTTTTACCTTGTTATATTTGGCTTATAGAAACAGAAAAATAAGACTATTTGTTTAACTTTTTGGCAAAAGAAAAGTTCAACAAAGAATAGTAAAGGATAAGAAAATCAAGCAATTTTATCATTAAGTGTAAATGGAATGAATTCCCCACAAAAAGAAAAAAAAATTACAGAATAGACTACAAACTAGAATGCAGAATTACATTGACTATAACAAATGTATTAAAATTTTGTATTTCTATAGCTTCTAGCACAGTGCTATAAATCTGAAAGGTTATTTTTTAAATTAAATTTTATTTTATTTTCAAACATAGATCTGCCTCTCACCCTCTGACTTTCTCACCTTCCCCTCCCCTCTGAGAAAACAAGAAAAACAAAACCCATTACAAACATGTATAGTCAAGCAAAACAAATTTCCACACAGGCCATCTCCAAAAAATATGTCTCACTTTGCACTCTTGAGTCTGTCACCTCTCTATCAGGAGGTGGGCAACATGTTTTATCTATAATAGGCTTATAATAAATGTTTGATGAATATATAAGTGAATCTAATATGAAAAGAGTTACACGATTAAATTGAAAGCCCAAGCTAAAATTGAACACATTATAGAAAGGTCAAGAAAATCTTGAGTTGTATTGATGATACATAACAAAATGTATTTCAAGTATGAAAGCATCTGCAGAGATAAACAGGAATATTTTACTATACTTAAAAACATTATGCTTAAGTGTACATACACATGCATATATGTCTATATATATTCCAAATAACATAGTAATTAAATTTATAGATGGAAAACATAATATTACAACTAAGAAATACATATAAAATTAATATGAATAGATCTTATCAGAATTAATACATCAAAGAAAAAAGTTACAGACTTGAATAGTGTCAAACAATATATTGTATGTATATACTGTTTATGTATGTGTTTGTGTATTTGAGATATAGAGAATAGAGCACTGTTTTAAGCTGAAACAGAAACACAAGTTCAAGTATCACCTCTGCTATTTTCTAGCTGTGTAATTCTGGGCATGCCACTCTAATTTTCTGTACCTTAGGCAGCTCCCTAGAACTTATTTACTAAGTTACAGACAGGTTGAATTGGAGGATAGGGTTCGTACACCAGGCATTCACTATGTTCATTAGACTATGAACTTACTGAAAACAAAGATTACCTTTCTGCCTTTCTTTGTATTCTCGGCATTTAGCACAAAGTAGGTGCTTAGTAAATGTTTATGGACTGACTCTGTTGACAAAATGGCAGATTAATTGAGCATTCACACATGCATAATATGAGCAGGGAGTACCTCTTCACTTAATGGAAACTCTGGCACAACTTGAGCCCACAGTGTTGAAACAAGAGAACTGCTGTTTATTAGAGAAAGTACCAGGACATTAGATTCACATGGGTATTTACTTGTACCTGGACAGAGGATCACATGAGTCTGCACAGACTTAGAAGAAAGAAGAGAATGGGGACACTTTATAGAAAAAGAACTGGAGTAAAAAAAAGTGACTGCTTGATTGAACAGTGATGGAGGGGGACAGCTGCAGTCTACATTTGGAGCAGGGAGATGAAGGGTGAACACATGGTCTGGTCTGGTCATGGAGTCCCAGAAGAATCCTGATCCCAGAATTAAAGCAAGAAGTTTCACAGAATCCAATCTGCTATAAAAGTCAACAGATTTCAGCCTATCCTGAGATATTCCTACAGAACTACACAATGCAGATGGCACTGAATTTTAAGCTTTTTACCATCTTATGAGTCCTGTGTTCTGATAGGACTATCATTCCACTAACATGTAATATAACAAAACTGATTTAAAATATGGAAAGCACCCACAGAGATAAGGAGTATTCTACTGTGCTTAAAAACATGATAAACATGTAATACATCACACATGCCTAATAGTATAGTAAATTTATACAAAGCTTATGATATCACAGTTAAGAACTATATATAAAATGAATATTAATAGGCTTCAAAAAAGTAAAGAAAAAATTATAGACTAGAATAGTGTCAAACAATATATGTGCCTATATGTAGTGTTTATATATGTGTATTTGTGGTATGGTGAAGTGGGCTATTAGCAGAGGAGGAATTAGATTATGTTCTCAATGGGGCCTATATGGGATTACCCTTTTGTGTATGGTGGCCAGAGGATAGTTGCACTATTTGATCCCTTTTGTGTTATTTACACACCTTTTTCAACTTAATTTTTTGTTGTTGTTGTTGGATTGGGAGCTAGATGATTTGGTAATAGAGAGTGTTGTCCTGGATTAGGGCTTCAGCTGTGATTTGCAAAATTGATCACCCAAAATAGCCATATTGAACCTGGGAAAAGTATAAGGGATTCAGAGTAAGAGTAATCAGAGATTTTAGGGTCCTCCCAGTTGTTACATATATGTGATTATAATTTAATATAAGAAGCAAGCAATATACCTTTTTTTCCAAGTTCAAATGGAATGCTCACAAAAATTCATCATGTTCTTAGCCATAGAGAAATCCTAGGTAAAATTAGGCAGAGGTTTTATATTTTTTAATTTCCAGAACATAATTCAGTAATCTAGATAAAAATAGTGATCATCTCATGAAAAGGCATAGTTAACATGGAAATCTAAAGCAAAAACACTAATAAATTATCATTGTACTACCTGAAAGCCAAGACCAAAAAAAAGAGCCTAGACATCATCTTTCAAGAAATTATCAAGAAAAACTGCCCTGATATTTTAGAAGCAGAAGGTAAAATAGAAATTGAAAGAATCCACTGATCACCTCCTGAAAGAGATCCCGAAATGGAAACTCCCAGGAACATTATAGCCAAATTCCAGAGTTCCTAGGTCAAGGAGAAAATATTGCAAGTGGCTAGAAAGAAACATTTCAAGTATTGTGGAATTACAATCAGGATAACACAAGATTTAACAGCTTCTATATTAAGGGATTGGAGGGCTTGGAATATGATATTCTGGCAGTCAAAGGAGCTAGGATTAAAACCAAGAATCACCTACCCAGCAAAACCAAGGGGGGAAATTGGTATTCATTGAGGTAGAGGAATTTCATGCATTTTGAAAAAAAATAAGAGCTGTATAGAAAATTTGTCTTTCAAAAACAAAACCCAAGAGAAACAGGAAAAGGTAAACAAGAAATTATAAGGGACTTATTAAAGTTAAACTGTTTACATTCCTACATATAAAGATGGTATTTAACTCATGGCACCTTTCCCTTTATTAGGATAGTTGGAGGGAATATATAGACAGAGGACACAAGGTGAGTTGAATATGAAGGGATGATATCTAAAAAGTAAAATTAAGAGGTGAGAGAGGAATATACTGGGAGAAGAAGAAAGGGAGAGGTTGAATGGAGTAAATTATCTCACAACAAGAGAGGCAAGAAAAAGCTTTTACAGTGGAAGGGAAGAAGGGGGAGGTGAGGGAATAAGGGAGTGTACTTTGCTCTCAACAGATTTGGCTTAAGGAGGAAATAACATACACACTCAATTGGGTATGGAAATCTATCTTACCCTACAGAGGAAAGTAGAGGGGAAGGAGATGGGGAGCATAATAGAAGGGAGCACAGATTGGGGGAGAGGGTAGTTAGAAGCAAACGCTTTTGAGAAGGGATAGGATGAAAGGATAGAATAGAATAAGTGGGGGCACAGGATAGGATGGAAAGAAATATAGTCTTTCACAATATGATTAATATGGAAGTGTTTTGCGTGACTTCACATGTATAACCTATATTGAATGGCTTACCTTCTAACTGAGGGTGGGGAGAGGAGGAAGGGAGAGAATTTGGAACTCAAAGTTTTAAAAATGAGTGTTAAAAAATTGTTTTTACATGTAACTGGGAAATAAGATACACAGACAATGGGGTATAGAAATCTGTCTTACCTTACAGGAAAATAAAAGGGGAAGAGGATAAGGGAAAGGAAGGTGGAGGGTAGGGGAGGGAATGTGAGGTAATAGAAGGGAGGGCAGATTGGGGGAAGGGGTAATAAAAAGCAAAACACTTTTGAGGAGAGACAGGGTGAAAGGGAAGAGAATAAAGGAAATTGTGTTAGGGGGAATAGGATGGAGGGAAATACAGTAATGGTAACTGAAAAAAAATTTTGTAGCAAGTTTCTATAATAAAGGCCTTATTTCTCTTTAAAAAACAACACTAATAAATTACTTTATGTTTAATGATAATACAGATGTCAAAATCCATGGAATGTAGTTAGAGATAATTTTTAACACCAAACAACACTTTTATACATCAAAAGAATGCAGAAGAATGGAAATTATTAAAATCACAGAATTAACAAAATGGATAACAAAGAAAAATGCAATCAAGAGCTGTTTTTTTAAAATACCATTGAAATTATAAACACTAAGTTTACTAAAAACAAACAAAACCCAAATTGCCAAAATGAGAGAGGAATCACAATGAATAAAAGGAAAAATATATATTGTAAGAGATTATTATACAAGCATTGTCTATGTGAGAAATTCAGGAATTTGAAAGAATGAATGCCTATCAAAGATAAAAATTTTTTAAAACTCCAATAATTCTGAAGTGCCTTAGATGCCCAGCAGAGGAGTATTGAATCCTAGAGTTGGAAGCCTTTGAATCTTTCTGTTTGGGGAGTAACATGGTTAGACCTGTTGGTGTTTAATCATTTCAGCCATGTCCAACTCTCCATGACCCTATATGGGGTTTTCTTGCTGAAGATACTACTTCCTTTCAGTGCAATAATATTCCATTAAATGCACATGCTGTAACTTGTTCAGCTATTATAGAATCGTTGGAAGCATACTTTATTTCCATCTTTTTACTGTTACAAAAAGTGCTTCTATGAATTTTAAAAATATATGAGTCTTTTCTTGCTTATATTAACTGCCTCAAGAGTTTAAACACTGTTTCAAGATTAATGGGCCAAAACAAAAAGTTAAAAAGTTTGTAGTTAATGGATCATATACAAGTCTAATATACATTCATATAAGGAACTGATGAAGATTTAAAGGAGAAATACTGTCTCCCCAGTGGACATGGTCCATGGATAAGCAGTAATTTTATGATTCCATAAAAACAAGCAATTTTTGGAAGAGGAAACACAACATGTAAATAATCACCTAAAATTGTTCAAATTCTCTAAGATACATGGAAATTAAAACAACTTTGAGAAGCCACCTCAAACCCTTCACTCTTGAGATGAGAAAACTGAGGTCCAAAGACTTACCCAAGTAGTAAGCTTGCAGAGCCAATATTGAAACCCAGGTTCCCTGATTCCATATGCAGCCGTCTTTCTGTGATACCATGCTGCCTTCCAAATGCATGGTCTTGTGCAAAACAATTCCTAGTGCCAGTTTGACTGCTCCCTTATGTCAAAAATTTTCAACTTTTAAGAACTTAAAAGTTCATAACTGTTATGAAACCAATCCTTTTGGGGGACATTTTGTAAGTATGCTTTGGGGTTGATTTTCACCTTACTAAAACTTGTTTATTATTTTCATTATGAAGATTTTAAAAAATATATATAAATTGTAACCTTTTACAGTGAAATTTTGAACCAAAAGGAAGTCACAAATACATTTGACATTTTAAAAATCTTGAATCTTTTGGATTCTAATTGACAGGTGTTAAAAAATTTAAATTAAATTAAATTAAAAAGAGGTCTGACTCTTTACAATATATGTATCTTACTATATTCATAACTTCCTTTCTGTTCAAAATTTCATCATAAAAATTACACATGCATAGTCAGGACTCCCTTATAAAAAGAATAAAGCATACTTCCTTATAATATAGCAGTGATAGTTGGCACGTATTTATCACTTTGCATTTTCTTTTCAACAGTCCTGGGAGGTGAGTAGTACAAGTATTATTTTCCCTATTTTATAGTTTAGGGGCAGATCTTTTTCCACATTCAATGCTTTTTCTACCAGACAGTCTCTTTTGATATAAAGAATCTACTTGGAAGAACCTCGCCAATAGTCACAGTAACCTGAAACTGTCATATCTTGTTCTAGATGTTAGTGCTTTTTTATTTATGGAAGTTACTTAACCTACTATAATTCAAAATTTCAAGGCATACATTAAAAAAATCTTTAGTTACTCAAATGAAGTAGTTTCTAAATATTACACTCTACATGTTACATCTCATGCAATATGCCTACTTTCCAATGATGAGCTGATGGAAGATTAGGAATGAACCAGTACAGCAGCCTCTTCTCCCTCTAATATTCTAACACCAATAGGCCATTACTCTTATTTATTAACACATGTCCTGGATCAAGGGCAATCTGCACAGCAACACTAAGTAAATATAATCACTTTCTCAACAGCAATATTATGCTTCTGTGGATTAGACTCTGTTGTGAAAAGCCCTGTACCTTTTTACCTTGATGTAACAGAAATTTCTGAAATAGCTGAAGTTGAATTTTTTGTTGTTGGATTTTTGGTTTTTTTTTTAACCATATGACATTGAATGAACCCACAGGCAGGTGGCACAGTGGACAGAGTGCCTGACCTTGAGTCAGGAAGACTCATCTTCCTGAATTCAAATCTGGCCTCAAACACTTCCTAGCAGTGGGACCCTGAGCAAATCACGTAACCCTGTTTACCTCTGTTTCCTCATCTCTAAAAGGAACTGGAGAAGGAAATGGCAAACTACTCCAGTATCTCTGCCAAGAAAACCTCAAATAAGGTCGCAAATAATCGGACATGGCTGAAGTGATCAAATAAGTAAAAGAAGCAATCACCAACCATTGCTTGTTAGTCTAATCATTCTTGTGGTGAAGGAACTGATGCCTCCCTCAGAGGTGTAAATGGTTCTGCTGGACCTACGATACCAGGACAATGATGTATCCATAAATTTAATTTCAATTTACTCTGTAGATGAAAAGGAAAAAAATAGTTTGGTAAGTTTTTTATTTTTCTGTCAGTTCATTTTCACCTGCTTTTCTGTGTTGCTGCTAATCACAGCAAGTGCTTTGAGAAATTTTTATAGAATTGGAAGAGACCTTGGAGATAATCCAGCCCCTTCATTTTCTAAACAAAGAAACTGAAGCATGGACTGGACACAAGATCACGCAACTAGTTAGTGACCAAGCTGTGATTAGAAATGAGCTTCCACCATAGCACAAGTTGTTTCTCATTCATAACGTTGAATTTGCTATACCAATATCCGTGGAAAGAACAACAAAACCACAACATTCTACAGTTACAATGCCTAAATCTGTCACTTGAGAAGGGTGAAGAAAATTCACCTCTCATGGGGGAGGACATAGGAGAGATTAGATTGGGGGAGGGGTTATACAAGGGGATGGCTGTTTTGAGGGGGGTAGGGAAAAGATGGGGAGAAAATTTGTAACTCAAAATCTCGTGGAAATGAATGATGTAAACTAAATAAAATAAAATATAAAAAAATAAAAATTAAAAATTAAAAAAAAAAAGAAAGAAAATTCACCTCTCCCCCCCACAGGTTCAGGAATTCTAGGTATGACATATTGCACATATTATACAACTTAGTTGATGTGTTCGTTGTGTTTGCTGAACTGCTTTTTCAGTCTTTTTTATCTTTTATCATAAGAAATTACTTGGAGGGTGTTGGTTAAGGAACTCTGTATTTGGAAATGGAGATTATATAAAAATAAAAGATATCAATAAAATCAAATGCACTTGCTGTCATAGTTAAGATCCATATAATAAATTTGTTAAATAGGAAATAAAAAATAAAAACAGTATTTTAAATACGGCTAAGAATGCAGTTTTGTTGTCTGTTAAAAAAGCAGCCTTTGATTTACGTTGTGTTGTGTTGAAGTTTCCTCGCTCTGCTGGCGAATATTGGTGGAAGGACGTCCATGGGCCCCCATGAGAGTTTGTTATTGATTATTAGCAGCTACCTATCTAGCTACTCTAACGTCACAGAGTCGGAGTTAGGGTTCTTAAAAAGCGGTTCCAGAGAGGAAGAGAAAACAGGGCTTAGGAACCTTCCAAAGCCAGTGATTACTAAGGAGACAAAACAATGCCTATGAATGCTCGTAATGGTATTGCCACCTCAGTGCGCGGTAAGAGGCTGGCGCAGGAAAAGTGAAATAATGCAGAAATTAAATTCCGGTCCGCAAACGTCTGTTCGAGCACTTACTCTGCCAAGTCCCGTGCTAAGCGTTAGAGATACAGAGACTAAAACAAAGTGGGTTCTGCCTTCAGGGAGCTGACATTGCACGTCGGGGAGTAAGACGTGTACGCCAGAAAGGAAAGACAAAGTAACCTGTAGGGGCACAAACAGAGAAAAATAAGAGCTAGAGAACGAAACACGGCCCCTTACCGTTATTATTATCAATATTAGACGGGCAAGTGGCGTGGTGAATAGAGTGCTGGGCCTGGAATAAAGAGTTCAGATGTGGCCTCGGACGTTTATTAGTTGCGTGATTCTGCCTGGGCAAGTCACTTAACCCCTCATAGTCTCAGTTTCCTCATCTGTCAAATGACGGTGAGAGTAGCACCTCTCTCCCCAGGTTGTTGTGAAGATGAAATGAAATACGTGGAAAGCACTTTGCAAACCTTTACGAGATTTGCTGTTAGTAGTAGTGATACCATGATTCACTTGAACCCTGCACCCGAGTCCTTTTTATCATTCATTGTTGTTATTTTGAAAGACTGCACAAGGATTAGGAGAATTAGAAGAAGAAAAGTCTATAAAAGGAAAAGAAAAACAACCGAAAGAATGAACTTGGAAAACTACCAGAAAGTGAAGGTTCAAAGTCTTGACTCAGCACCGTTGTTAATCAAACACTGAAAGATAAACTCTAGTGATTTAGCACAGTTTTCCTACTCGGGGATCTTCCTTTCAGACTTGAACACTGTGGTGTTGGCTGAAGTTACACTTTGGGCATATTTTTGGAAATGGCTGTGAGTAAAACATGACTTTTGGATTTACTTTCCTTAAGGAAATTAAACATTTATAAGACAAATGCTTCTATTGAGTAATTAAAACAGAGTTAGTTTGCTTTAACTTTGTTATTTCACGTTTCAGTTTGAACTGACTGACACTTTATTTAAAAATCTTTAGAAGAAAAATTTTCTCCTTTTTTTCATAAATGTCTTTGTAATTAATCTGTATTAATATCTTAATGTTTATCATTTTGAATATATAATAACTTTATGCACTTAAATTACTTTGAAATTTAATTGTGATAGCATTCAAATATTTCCTACAACTACATATAAGTTACCAAGGTTACAATTTAGCTAAAATGTGCCTTTCATGATTACCAGGCCATGCCAGGAACTAATAATAGTCAATTAATCTGATTTCGATTCTTGCATTTAAGAAAAAAAGGATGTCATGTTTTGCCCTTTTAAAAATTATGGGCAATGGGTAACAGAACTGTGAAATGGCACCCAATACTGTGCCCAGTGCTAGCACAGGAGTCCTCTGAAATCTCTTTCTGACCAAGTGTTCTTTCCCCTTGCTGTACCTGGGTGTTATTCCCAGTACCACCACCACCATAGCCCCAAACTGGTGCTGCTTCTGCCATACCACGGTCTCAGCCAGCTCTCACTCCAGTATCCACAGACATCTCTTTCTATCTTCCTAAATTTCCTTGGACTGTAAAAACAACTCAGTATGATTTCTTGTTGGTTTTCCCATTCAGAATTTGGTTCAGTGAGATTATTTGTTTGTAGAGGGGTGTGTTTGAAGAGCTTGGCAAAAATGCTGACTCCACTCTATTTACTCTTTTTTTTTTTTTTGCTTTTTTTTTTTTGGAGGGAGGTAAGGCAGTTGGGGTTAAGTGACTTGCCCAAGGTCACACAGCTAGTCTTTGTGTTAAGTTGTCTGATGCCAGATCTGAACTCAGGTCCTTCTGACTCCAGGGCCAGTGCTCTATTCACTGTACCACCTAGCCGCCCCTTTTTTATCAACTCTTTTTTTTCACTCTATTTACTCTTAAGGAACTTACAGTCTAACGAGGGAGACAAAGTAATCATGAGTATATACAAAATGAAAACAATAATTACAGATAAATTCCGTTAAGGGTACTTGGGGAGTTGAGGCAAGCCGATGAACAAATCATTTTCTCTTTCTATTCCTACTTTTTCTCCTTTTCCCTTCCCGTTTCCCCTCCTTCTTCTCTTATCTAGGCTAGAAGCATAGAAGTTACTCACAGGCACAGTCCCATCACTAATCAGCATGGGCAGTTTGATCTGCTCTTTTCCCAGCCTGAGCCAGTTCGCCCTTCTTGAGGCAGGCAGCCTGTTCTCCCTTCCTGTACTACTGCAGGGCTCACTGTCACTGAGACAGGTTTGGTACAAGTCCTTGATCAGTTTAATCCACTGCAGCTTGGAAACCCCCTGTTTTGATAGATCTACCAATCTCAGTCTCCCCAAAAGTAGAAATTACAGGTGGCAAAAGTAGGATAATTACACACCTGGCAATAAATAGTTTTCATGAAATACTATCAACAACCATCTGGAAAAATGTTGAAAGTTGGTAATAATTTAAAAAAATGCAAATCAAAATAAACAAGTTTTATTTTACAACCATTAAAATGGCAAAGATGAGAAAAGACAGCAATAACTCCTAAATGCTGATGGGACTATGAGAAGACGGGTACATTAGTGAGTTGTGGTGGAGCTATGAATTGATCAAACCATTCTGGAAAATAGCTAGGGATTATATGAGAAAAGTGAGTAGATTATTAATACCCTTTGTCTCAGCATTATCTCTAACTGAACATATGTCTCGAAGAAGTAAAAGACAAACAAGATACAACATATACCAAAGTATTCACAAAAGAGCCTTTTATGGTAGCAAGGAATTGTAAGTGCTCAATGACTGGAGAATCACTGAGCAAATTGTGGTATGTGAATATAATTTAAGAAATGATGAATATGAGGAATTCAGAGAAAGATGGGAAGACTTATATGAACTGATTCAGAGTAAAATAAGCAGAACTAGAAAAACGGTATGCATAATACATCAAAAGAGTATACATAATAGCTACTCAAAAACACTAAAATGATGCCAGATGTCTTGGCCAGAAAGAATAGATGAAGAAATTCACCTCCCTCATTTCGTTGTAGAAGTAGTAGGAGTGGGAATGTAGAATTTTGTACAGGCCGACATGATTTTGTTCAATAGCTGCTATCTTTTAAAAAATGTGTTACAAGGGAAAGATCACTGAGTGTCGGAGATGGGAGGGATTCTGGGAATAACTTTGATGTTCAAATAAAAGGCATCAATAAAATGGGAAAAAAGCAAATATAAGGAATTCAGAGGATCTTGGGAATATCTGTACAGACTGATACTAAACAGCAAAAGCAGCACCAAGAAAATAATATCTACAGTGACCTCAATTATATAAAATACTTTTTAAAAATCATAATTCAAGTTAATCTAATAACCAAGTGATTCCAGAGGACTAATGAAACTTGTATTTGTATATATTGCACATATTGCCAAACATAAGAAACTGACATCAATTATGTGTGATTGTTTCTATTATGAAGGAGGGTTCTGTGGGGGAAAAAAGGGAACAGGGTTATTGGAAATACCAGTGAGGCAAAAAAATATAAAACAAAAAAAGTTTACCTGAATTTAGTTTATGCAGATGTGAGCTAGCACTTGTTTGTTAATGTTAATTTTTGTTTGGCAGACCTAGAATTCAGATGATAAGATTTTATAAATATAGTCCTAAAACATTCGAGATTTGAAGCATTATATCAAGAATAGATTGATTGTTTTTTAAGGCATTTTAAGTTGGGTAAATTCAGGAAGTGTCTTTTAAAATTCTGTCTACTCTAATGGATAGGCAGACTGATTCGATGAGCTAAGTGGAGAACTTCTGGATATTTCTGACCCTGTGTCAATTACTGTAATTAATATCATTGTACAAAACCGGGGAAAATATACATTGGTTTTTATATAATACAGCAGAATTTCCACATACTTGAAAAGAAAAGGAGAGTAGTACTAAAATCTTTCATTAATTTTTCCCAATTAATTTTTGCTTAGAAGGAAGGGATGGGAAAATTACTTGGACTTACACTTAACATCTGAAATGTACATTATAATAACATCCATACTTAATATAATGGAAACAATTATCTTTAAATCATGTGTAATTATTCCATGATATCTTTTACATTAAATCCACTTTAACATTAAATACCGTAGACATAACATCAGTGCCAAGTGCCACTAGACAGAATCATACTTACTCAGTAATCAGCATAATTTAGCTGGCAGTCCAGAAAGTGTATTAGAGATTAAAGTCATACATGGGACCTATTCCCTTTCCTCGGGGACCTTAAAATCTAATTTTGGAGACAGCATATATCCAGTAGTATTTGTGCAGTATGTGACCATTATCACTGCAGGAAATCTCTTCTTCCAGATTTTTCCCTACACTACTACTTTCTGGAAGTCTAATGGAGAGAGTAAACAATTCCCAAAGCATAAAGGTTGAAAGCCAGTTTCTACAGCTCTATTTTCCCCTGAGGCGGGGGAGAGATTTCTGCAGTTGGAGTCCAGTTCTCTCTCACCTCCCACTCAGTCAGTCATCACCAGTTAAGATTAAAGAGCTGCCCTAGTCGCTGGGGAACAATCAAGCATCACATGTGACATCTAAGCAAGGGTCAGCTGCCTCAGCAAGGAACCTGTGTCCAGGCCCATGGGAAGTGCCCCAGTCAAGCAAATCGGGGGTTCCCCTGCTCACCTCTGCTGCGCTAGGTTGGTAGTTATGGCTTTGGAGTGACAATGAGATTCCCCCAGGTTCTCCTTTCTCACAGGTGCAGTGGTAGTGCTTCTAATATTCACATAGCTTGATCACCTGAAAGGGATCTGGACCTGGCATCCAGGCTCTTGACTGTGGGTTGATCCTAAAACATTGAGCAGGGACTAATTTTAAAAAGACAAGAAGTCAAGATTGGCTCCAAGAATAAATATAAGAAAACACATGTAGAATTGGGGAGGGTAGTTGAGTGGGGGGAGAGTTAGCATGGATGGTGGGGGAAACATAGGTGATGTAAATACAAAATATATCCATTAAAAATCTGTTTTCAAAGCAAAAAAAAAAATTATCAGTGGTCCCTAATTCCCACTAAAGGAAAAAAATCTATCCAAGAAGAACAAGAAACAGAAACCTCACTGTGACTTGAAGGGTAGTGAAGGAAGGATCACCATTAAAACATGGCAATAAGGGATTTGCATCTGGCCCATATTCTTCTTATAATGAAGAAAATGCATCTATTCTTTTTGTTATATAAACATCAGCCTACTCGCTATGCCTCGAACATCTTTCTTTTCTTTACATTGGCCGTCCCTAATACCTGAATGCTGTCCCTCCTGACCTCCACCTCTTAGTTTCTCTGGCTTCTTTCAAGACTCAACTCAAATCCCTTCTACAGTCAGCTTGTCCCAGTCTCTTACCTTGCTAGTAGTGCCTCCCTCTGTGCAATTACTTTTTCTGTCTTAAATATACCTAGTTATTTACATGTTACCTTCCCCTGCAGAATGTGAGCTCCTTCAGGTCAGGGAATATGTTTTTGTCTTTCTTTGTGTCCTTAGCATTTAGTATACTCTCTGGCATACAGTAAGTATTTAATAAATGTGCACTGACTTGATTTGCTACATTCTGTAATAGGTCTTTCCTAGTTCCCGTAGTATTAGCAGTACCCTACAAATTACTTTGTATTCATTTTTTATCTGCAACGTGATTGTGGCACTGACCTCCAACCATCCCCAGGCTCCCTCTCTTACTTGGCTGATGCTGTTTTGCTCACCTCACTGTATCTACTTTGACAGGTCAGGGGGTTTATGCAGAGGAATTGCCACGAGGCTAGTACTCAACATTTAGGGTCTTCAGTGTAAGTCCGGTTGGAAGAGTACACACTTAACATTGTAGTTATAAGTTCCCACAGATATGTTTCTGATTTACATAAAGCAAACACAATGTCACCGTTGACTTTTTTTAGGCAATCAAGGTTAAGTGACTTGCCTAGGGTCACACTGTTAGTAAGTGTCTACAGTCAAATTTGAACTCAGGTTCTCCTAATTCCAGGGCCAGTGCTCTATCCACTGCCCCGCTCATTGACTGAAAAAATTTTTTTTCTCTTTTTCATCTTTTCTCCTCTTCCCAAGAATTCCTTTTTAACAAATATTAATAGTAAAAAAATTTCCACATTGGCCTCATATGTCTTATGCATGTTAGTCTATCATCACTTAACACCACTGACTCTTTTTTTAAAAAAAAATTATTTGGGTGGCTAGGTGGCGCAGTGAATAGAGTGCCAGCCCTGGAGTCAGGAAGACCTGAATTAAAATCTGGCCTCAGACACTTAACACTTACTAGCCATGTGACCTTGGGCAAGTCACTTAATCCCAATTGCCCTGTCCTCCCCCTCCAAAAACGCAAAAAAAAAAAAATTATTGGTCTTTATTTTTTAATATCATCAATTTTCCTCAATATCTTTTCCCCTCCCAGAAAGCCATCTCATATAACAAATAGCATTTTTTAAGGACAAAAAAAGTAGAGGAAAAATTAGCATAAGTAATCATTATTTTTTTAAAAGTCTGTAAATATGTGCAATGTGCAATACTCATGGACCTCCCACCTCTGCAAAGGGGTGGGGTGGAAGGGTCTTCTCCCATCTGTTCTTTGAACCATGCTTATTCTTTACAGTTTTGCAACATTTGCTTTTGATTTTTTCTTTTGTGGTTGTTCTTAACATTTGCATAAAACATTTATAAAACAACATGGTGAAAACATGTGTAATCATAACATTTAGCTACTATGAGACAAAAGCAGGAATAATTATAACATTTACTCAGTAGAAGGCAAAAGCAGGAATAATCAAAACATAAGTCCAGCTGTGAATCTCAACCACATCCTCCCACCAACGTGTACAGTATGGAATAAAGAATCAGAAGCTGGGCACACGCCACCATCTAATGAGGAAGCGTCTAACTATAGAGACCCATGGGCTTAGGGCAGCTCGTAGTTTTGGTCTACAGACCTTCATGTCTTTGGTCTCTTTAGGGAATAGTCCGTACTACATGCCAACCGCTGGGCAAAAGCTGGCCACCAGTCCTCACGGCTGTCTTGCTGCCATTTAATAATCGATGTACAATATGGTGTTCCCCAAGTGGAACATGACGAGTCCAGGGGCTGAGTTGTTTCTGTCTCTATGTCCTTAAAACTTAAAACACTGCTTGGCAGACAGTAGGCACTTCATAAATGCTTATTGAATTGAAGTGTTATTTCTTAAGTGCCAAATGAGTAATATGAACAAGATTGTTAGAGGAGATGGGGAGAGGACTAGGTTGAGATGCCCCCAAAAAGGCTTTGTAGAGGATGTAGGTCTTGGGAAGAGGATGGAAGAAGGGTACAATGGTCAGGATTATAGGAAGTTGTGGAGATTAGGCTGGATTTTAGCTGCCCCCTCAGCCCCACTACAAGTGTTCAAGCGAAGGGGATAACCCCTCACAGGGTATATTGTAGAAGAGATTCTTTTTCACTCAGGAGCTGGATTAGGCAGCTTCTGAGATCCCAAGATCAGACCCAGATATACTTGTAGTCTTACTTCAGAGACTGTCACATTGAAAGAATTTTGTTTCTTTGACCAATTTGCTTGACTATCTAGAGGAGTGACTTGTTTCTCAAACACTGTTAGTTCATACATTTGTTCTCTAGGCAGAAATGTCCATGTTCTTCAGGCTATCCTTAGGTTACTTTTGTCTTTCATATTCGCAGTGTTATGTTTAAGAGGCTTAGCAGACTCTAGCACAGTACCTGGCATGTAGTAAGGGCTTAATAAATACTTGTTGATTTTATTTCTGTAGTTTAACCTCAAGATATAAAAAAGCATCAAATGGCAATGTCGTCTAGCTGAATTTTTAGGGCCCAACTTCACCTCCATATTTCCTTTTTATCTTCTTTTGCCAGTTCTACTTAATTTGTAGCAGTATGATCATCAGTAAGGCAGGGTAGTGCAATGGAGAGAGTATTAGCCCTAGAGTCAGGAAAATCTGGGTTGAAATTCTGTCTCAGAAGTTCTGTCTCTGCTGGCTAAGTGCAAGATACTTAACTCTTAATTGCCTCCAGGCAACAACTCTCTAAGGCTAGCTATGAACTTGTTCAGTTTTTTAAAAAGTAGTTTTGATTCCATAATTTGTTTCCTTTTTTAATCCTCTGCATGTTATTTTATACATTCGCAAATGTTATTCTGAGAAGGGGTCCAAAGGCTTCCTTAGATGTCCAAAGAGGTACATGACACACACACACACACACAGAAAAGTTTAAAACCCCTTTATAGTTTTAGTGTCTTAGAGAATATACAGAAATTCATTAGTGGAAGTTTCTCAAGCAGCCAAAAAGAAACAATTCAAGTATTGTGGGAACACAATCAGGATAACACAAGATTTAGCAGCTTCTACATTAAGGGACTGGAGGGCTTGGAATATGATATTCCAGAGGTCAGAGGATCTAGGATTAGAACCAAGAGTCACATACTCATCAAAACTGAGTGTAATCTACAAGGGGAAAAAATTGATATTCAGTGAGGTAGAGGAATTTAATGCATTCTTGAGGAAGCCAGAGCTGAATTTAAACTTTAACTTTCAAATACAAGATTCAAGAGAAGCATGAAAAAGGTAAACAGGAAAGAGAAATCATAAGTGACTTATTAAAGTTGAACTGTTTACATTCCTACACAGAAAGATGAAATTTGTAACTCATGAGGATGCTTCTCATTGTTAGAGTAGTTGGAGGAAATATATTTAGACAGAGGACACAAGGTGAGTC
>CM053583.1:134533387-134556401 GCA_028627135.1 Pseudochirops cupreus
TTTTTTTTTTCTTTTTGGAGGGGGAAAGGCTGGGCAATTGGGGTTAAGTGACTTGCCCATGGTCACTGCCACTTGCTTTTTAAAAAGTATAATGGGGCAGCTAGATGGTGCAGTGAGTAGAGCACCAGCCCTGGAGTCAGGAGGACCTAAGTTCAAATCTGGCTTCAGACACTTAACGCTTCTTAGCCGTGTGACCTTAGGCAAGTCACTTAACCACAATTGCCCTGCCCCTCCCCAAAGCACAATAAATAAATGAAAATAGAAAGTATAATAAATTCTTCATGTTACTTTCTGGTTTATGCTTCCTATTGAACTTCCACACGCTCTCTTTTATGCATTTTTAAGGTGTTATATGATGCCTCTCCCTTTTTTTGACATCACCACTGTTTACCTACCCTGCCTCATTTAACCGAGAGAAGGAAAGAAAAGACAAAGCACAACCGAAAAAACAAGCCTTGTAGTAAACAGTCAGGCAGAATCAGGCCACGCAGTGGCCACGCCCAAGGATGCGTTTCTTTTTTCTATACCTGAGAGCTGTCACCTCTCTCTTGAGAAGTAAATAATACACCTCATCATGGGCCCTTTGGAGACATGGTCAGTCATTGCACTGATCAGACACTTACTACATGTGTGACGCTGGGCAAGTCACTTAGCCTCTGTTTGCCTCAGTTTCCCTGTAAACTGTAAACTCTTTGTAAATTGTAAAGTACTTAGCACAGCATATGGCACGAAGTAAGCTCCGTAGGAGTGTTAGCTTTTATTCTTCTAGAAGAAGCAGTTCAAGTTTAAAAGCCCTTCTGTCACAAGGGGACTCCTACAGGGCCTGTAATGACCCCATGAAAATAAGACGCTTTGTGTTCATCTGGTCCTACCTGCAAACACTTAGGGCTGGTGGGTCATCTTTTCTTTCCTAGAATGTTCTGAAAGTGGTGGCCAGGTATCCAAAAAGTTTTTTGTGTCAGCATTCCCCCTGAGTTACCTGAGCCCTAGCTTTCTCCACCATTTTAGGGACACTGATTTTTTTTTTAAGCACAGTATATTGTTCAGTCATTTCAGTCATGTCTGACTCTTTGTGACCCCCTTGAGGTTTTCTTGGCAGAGATATCAGAGTGGTTCACCATTCCCTTCTACAGCTCATTTTATAGATGAAGAAACTGAGGCAAACAGGGTTAAGTGACTTGCCCAGGGTCACAGAGCTAGTAAGTGTCTAAGATCACATTTGAACTCAGATCTTCCTGACTCCAGGCCTGGCTATCAGCTGTACCATGTAGCTGCTCTTGAATACAATATGCTAAAAAAAAAGAAATCTAATAAAAATGGCAAGGATTTAATGAATAGGAAGACATATGCACATAACAATAACTAGCTTTATTTGCATTGCATTTTTCTTAGTCTTTTTTTTGGAGGAGGGGAAGGAAAGGCAATTGGGGTTAAGTGACTTGCCCAAGGTCACAGAGCTAGTATGTCAAGTGGCTGAGGCTGGATTTGAACTCAGATCCTCCTGACTTCAGGGCTGGTGCTCTATTCACTGCGCAACTTAGCTGCCCCTACGTTACATTTTATAAATAGAAAGTACTTTACATTATCTCAACTAAAACTCATAAAACCCCTGAAAGGTGGATTGTATTATTATCCTGTATTTTACAGTAACAGAAAAAGATTCCCAGTCATTCTGATATTACCCCTTTTAAGTGAAATGCCTTAATGTTTTGCCACCTATATTGCTTGAAATGCAAAATCAAATTTTTGGATTTTGATTTTTAATTGTGATGCTAAATCCCTTCTTAAATCTCTCCCATCCCCCATTATTTTTCTAACTGAATGACAGAGTATTGAGCATTACTGTTAGCTTGTTTCAAGGTGGACTCTTGCCGCCCACAAGCAGGAACAGATTATGAATCAGCTTTCTCCCACGAGGTCACATCTGAGAGAATGGCTGTAAGGGGGCCCACAGGACACTGACAGTCACTATGGCACAGTGGAGAGAGCACCACATTTGCAGTCAGAGGATCTGAGTTTGAGTCACTTACAATCTCTGTAACCTTGAGTCATTTAGCCTCTATAATGAAGGGGGTGGATTAGATGATTTCTGAGGCCCTTTCCAGTTCTAGAGTTTGTAATCCTATCTTAAGTTGCATTAGAGGCTTTGGGGAAACAGACTTAGAAACAAATACAAAATCTGGCAAATAGCCTTAAATCCTTGAGAGACAGAGAAAGAGGGAGAAAGGGAGGGAGGAAAATAGGGGGAGATAGAGAGAGAGAGAGACAGAGACAGAGAGAAGAAGAGAAAAGTAGAAGTTAAATGCTCATACTTTTGGTGGGAGTTCAGGCTGGTTTGTAGTAACACATTTTCCCTTCTCGTTAGGGAGGTGTCACCCTCCACGGTCTGAAGTATAACATTGCTGTTGGAGTGCTCTTCATATTTTCTTGGCTGAAAGGTAAGAGTAGAATCATTTTGTTAATTCCAGTAAACTCACTATATAACCTGGGAATCTATTATTCAGCCCACCTGTAGTTATTAAATAGTACTCAGTTGATCTCAACTCGACCTGTAATATCTTACACATGGCAATGGATAGGTCTACTTGGGAAGAGCGGGGGTCTTTGTAAGGGAAATGGGGACTGTGGATTATATTGTTGTCATACCACCAATTTGCTTTTTGTGTTGGGAAGTATCTTAGTCACCTTGAATTTTACTTTTCCCATCTGTATAATGGGGATAAGCCATATCACCCAACCCACAGAGGCGAGATTAATGTTAACTTTTACACCAAAGTGTGAAATGTTTTCATAAAAACTAAAAACTATCCTCTTTTTTGTAGTTTATCTACTTGATTAGTTTACACAGACACAGACAGACAGACAGACACACACACACACAGAGTCCTGGAAAGAAAAAAGGTACTTCCACATAGATCAAGAGTAGACGTCTATTTTACTTTTACAGAATCTGCTATATAGCTCTTTGCTGACCCTTCATTATCCCCTTTTGGTCTTTCCTAGTGACAACTCACTAGCAGTACCTCTGGACTTAAATCATTACTGTCACCTGCTATTCTTGTCTGCTCTGTTCTAACTTTCTGTGTGATAGTATGGTTTTTAAAAAAAATAATTTTGCAAATGCACTTTTATAAACTTTTAAGAACCAAGGCAAATAGAATTTGTACAACTGTTTTGTCCATAACAGGTCTTAAGAAACAAAGGAACAACTGGAACTTTAATAACTAATGTAAATAGGATTTTGAGGGCAATTAGTCTCATATGCACACTTGTGTTTAAGTTTAAAGCCTCATCTATTTGTACTCTTTTAAATCTGTTTCTCTTCACAAAGAACTGTTAGTTTAATTGTTATGTTCCTCTGAACTAAGGAACAAAGGGGCTGCTTCTTTATTTGGGGAGATCCCTACTCAGGGAGTCATTGTTTGAATATTTTTTTAAGAAACCTGCAAGAAAGAGGTATAGTGAATGAACTCTCCCATTGGCTGATCATACCAAATCCCTCAGGATAATGACATGCAAAGATAAAGGAATATTTTTAAATGATATTAATTTTTTTTTCAATTTAAAAAATCTATTCTCTCTCTCCCCTACTGAAATTTTCCCACATTGCATTGGCCACGTTCAAAACACGCTTCATTCTTTAACCGAGTTCGTCACCTTTCTGCCAGAAGATGGGGTGGCTTGCTTCATCCTCTGGAATCTTGGTTGTTCTTTGGATTTGATCATATTTCTTCATTATTTCAAAGGTGTTTGTCCTTACAATGTTATTATTGTACAAACTGTTCTCCTTGTTCTGCTTACTTCATTTTGTATTAGTTCATACAAGTCTTTGGAAGTTTTTCTGAAACTCTTTTTTATAATTTCTGATGGCACAATGATATTCCATTACATTCACATATCATAATTTGTCCAGTAATTCTTAAAGGAATAATCTTATGGAAGATTTTTCCACTGTGAAAACACAAAATAGATAAACTTCAATGTGAGCAAGTGTGAAGTAATATGATTTATCAAATAAGCAAAATCCAAACTTTTAAAAGCCAAACAGTGGATTTAGATGGTTACCTGAAGATAATATCCCAGTGGGCTATAGTAGCCATCATGAGGCAATCTACTGAATTGATGCAGAAAATATTTTACCTTTATACCAAACTATTGGAATGTTTATTAAACCTGCAACATCATCTCTACTTCAAAGAAAATGTCAAAGCTATAGAAGAACCAAAGAAACACATCTAAAAGGCAAGGCAAGGAGCTGCTATGTAAGGACAGACTAAAATTAGTATTTCTCTGTCTGCAAGATGAAGGCTTGATTAATTTTTTTCAATGAAAACTTATTTTTCTCCCTATCACTTTCCACAGTAGAAAAAAAAAATTGTGGTTAAGATGATGCTAGTCAAGGGGCAGCTAGGTGGCGCAGTGAACGGAGCATCGACCCTGGAGTCAGGAGGATCTGAGTTCAAATCTGGCCTCAGACACTTGACACACTGTGTGGCCGTGGGCAAGTCACTTAGCTCCAATTGCCTTCCCCTCCAAAAAGTAAAAGTCAAATACAGAAATGTTTTACATGATCATACATGTATAACCTGCATCTCTGGGACTGTTTACCATCTCAGCAAGAGAGGAGGGAGGGTTACAATGTGGAACCCAAACTTTAAAAAAAAGTTAAAAATTGTTTTAACATATAGTTGGTGGGTAGTAGGGTGGGGTATCTAAGTGGCCTAGTGGATAGAGCATCCGCCCTAAAATCAGGATGTGAGTTCAAATACAGCCTCAGACACTTAATAGCTGCATGACCCCGGGCAAGTGACTTAACCCTGATTGCCTCAAAAAAAAACACCCAACAACCATGTAATTGGGGGGAAAATAAAATATTATTTAAAAAATATGCTACTCAAGCAAAAACAAATTCCCACGTTGGTCATGTCCAAAAATGGATGTCTCAAGATAGGGACCTTAAAGGAGACATGATCCTAACTTATAAAAATCATTCATTTTATTCATAGCATAAAGAAGACTAATTTTAAGTCACCCTAATTTAAACTTAAAGCATGAAAGGCATAAAAAGAAACATTGCTTTACACTTACTTTGTTACTTTCATGGACTTGTGATCTCACGTGGGTTCTCCTTACTTGCACCATTGTTGATCAGGACCCATCCACACTTTTATCAGCTGTGATTATTATCCACATCCTCTGCCTGTTACACTAGAGGGCTTCCTCTAGATCTCAGTATTTCTTGTGACTAACAGCCCAGTTGTTGGTTGCTCATCTGTTGTATCTCGTCCTCTTGCTGTGTGCCTGGTCCATCTCCCTTTGCAATCATTAACGGTAGTTGTATACCCCTTCTTTGGAGGATCGTCATTGGGAACGCACCACAGTGCATCTGTACCAACAGGTCTCCTCATTGTTCCTGGGTTCACTTAGCCTCAGTTCTTCTGATGAAGTTTTCCATGATTATGTATCCTTCATGGGAGGATATTGGGTGTTAACACATATGGGCAGGGAGCCAGTCTTATTTTTCCAAGTGTAACCACGTGCAGTACTCTCCAATTCCCATTCCATTGTGGGCCTAGTTCATCGTTCGACTGCAGTGCCCATTCAAGATACAGGAACTGATAAACTAAATGGACTAACTTGTCACAATCAATACTACCTCATACAGTATATTAGGTAGCAAGCATATAGAACTCTCTACCCTAAGCAGTTACATAGGCTGAAAAATAAGTGTTAAATGAGTATTTAATAATCTGCCATAGATGACTCAATCAAGATGGTAGTGGAAACTGAAAATATTTTAGGCATAACTGATATTATGTAAACTGCCAGAGGATACCGTACTGGAACGGACCCCATCCAGAATGAATATTACCTCATGTCCCAGTGGTCGTCGTCTCCCTCCACAAGAGTGGGTATGAGCAGAATGGGGACAAGGGCAAGAAACAAAGTAGCAGAAATGACCATTGTCTCCCTGTACCACTTATGAGCCTCATCAGTGAGCTCTGTATTGATGTAAACATGTTAACACCACTGTGCAAGCGTGACGGGCCCTACCTAGATCTCTGTCCAAGCTGCCAAATACTTCTAGCTGCTAGTTTATGGGGTTTCCATCTTAGTCCGTAAGTTCTCCTTTTCTTCTATCTCCCTTAGCATTGTGTTATTTCCCCTCATGAAACACTGGTCAGAGGGAGAACCCAAATTCAGCTAGATGGTGTGGATTTGCAGTGGTAGATACTGTAGTCTGGATTAAGTTGCATCTTCAGAGGGAAAAACTTTTTTTTTCCATTTAGTTTGCAGACTCCTTGCTTTTCTGTCCAAATGAAGACTGACAATTTGCCTAAAAGAATTCAGCAAAATATACGATGAATGTAGGTTCCCATTATATTTAAACAAGAGACATTAAGAGCATCACTTTCCTGTGCACTGCCTCATTTCTTTTGACTTGACAACATTCCTAGATGTTATCTACTTTGACTCAGAATAAAATAACCCAGTATTACCAGAACTCCTGATTTTTCTTCTTGTAATACAGAACACTATCTGTGGGCAGAACTCTGCTGCTATGGGGGAGTGTCCATAGGGGAGCAACCAGTGCAAATGCCTGCCAAACACCCCTGGGGTTCCCTTTGCTTTGTCTCCTGGTCATTCAAAGCAGAGAGCCCAAAAAACAGACCACATCCAAACAGCTGCTGTTTTATTCCCAGTCTTATTGGTCCATCGGCTCCCAACCATAAATGGGAGATTGATGTTACAAGCCTAAAAGCTCAATGGCCTGGGGAACAGAGGATGAAAGGCAATAGCTAAGGTATATCATTTTAGTGATGACATTCTCGTGAGGACTCTACGGGGTGGCAGGTTGCTTCTAAATGGTGGAAGGAAAGCCTTTTATCTCATTTTAGTCACTGTTAGTCAACTCCAAAATGAACAGGTTATCTGAGAAGGCAGGGAAGTCTGAAGGAAATCTCTGGTACCAGGTCAGCTGCATGCTGCAAGGGTCATTTAAGTTAGCACCACTCTAGACATGGTCTTCTCACAAACACTAACAAGATCCACAGGAATTAGTGGACTGAAATCCAAACCTTGGTCTCTAGATCAATGTCTTTTCCTATTCATATGAGCAAAAGATAACAATACTTAGGGATCTGTACCATTTGGAGCAGAGATGAAATTATACAAGGCAGTTTACTTGCAGGAAATAAACAAAAACCCCACATTACTTGCCCTAGTTTCCCAGATCAACAGGTAAGTGGAAATGTGTTACTGTTACAAAAATGTATGCTTATTAATAATTGGTGAATCTTTTCTTATCAGGTGGCCTAGAGTTATCAGTACATCTCTTGTTGCAACCTATATAGGATGGTATTCACAACTATTTATGGCATGCCTACTTTGTGAAAAGAACAGTCTTTACAAAAAACATTCAGTGTTAATCTTAAATTATCATGTAACAGATTAGAAATGTAGTTAAATGTCTATCATGGTATAATTTCATTTTGATATACTCTCAAGAGCATGTCAGTACAATAAAGAACAGAGGTACAGGTTGAATGGAATGCTTCTAAAACAGCAAGGTAACAGTCACGTGAATTCCTAAAGTGGTCAAATACATTTTCAGAAAAAATAAATAAAGCATTTGAGCCACTTATGTCCTTTTCTTAAGTAAACCATAGGCCTCTTTAATGCATTCAACAGACTGGCATTTCAATTAACAGAAAAAAAAACAACTTCAAAACAAAGGATTCTTAAAATTTAACAATCCACCTACTTTTACGTGTGTGTGCGCATTTATCTTGACTATCGGAATTAATGGAAAACATCAGTATACAAGGCCACAAAGGGCTGAGAGACTAGCCAGGGACTTCTTTGCTGCTACTTGCATTAAGTTCCAGATGAGACCAAAAAGCAAGAGAGCGAGCAAGAAAGGAATCTGGGGAGCAGAAACTGTGGGAATAGCAAGAAGGGGTGGAGAGGGTGGTCAGTCTGGATTTTATTTCTTGTGACCTCTCATGTCATTTAAATGACACATTTTCAGTTTCAACTAAATGACCAAAATTTGGACCCTGAGATTCAAAGGAATTATCAATTCCTTACCACCCAATAGGTCACAATGGAAGCCCTCTCAACTTTAGGAAAATTAGAGTTGCTTGCATGAGGGCAGGAGCATGCTTCTTAGTTCTAAGTATTCTGGTCTAAAGAACACATAGGGAATGCAACATTCTTAAACTCCTTCCACTTGAAGCTGGCTGACCAGCATTATGCTGGGATAGCAGAGAATTATGTCTGCATTAGAAAATAAACAAGTGGCAAACTTCTTAAAGTCTAACTTTCTGAAACTGGTGGGCAGAGAAGATAGTCACCACAGAACGAACTAAATGGTATGGTGACATGAACACTGGGCAAGAGGTGACTGAAGCTATTAGGAGAAAATAAGTGGTAGGATGATCCAAAATGTGTTCTGTTAAGTCTGATTATTTTTCATGTTATTCCTAAAGGAGAAGGTCATTTTTACTATCGTGGTCAAGTTGAAGATTCAGCAACAGCAGAGATCTCTAGGTCACAGGTATGTAAAATTCACTACACATTCAACTCCTGTAGCCTTTGCTAAAGTTGTATTATTAAGTCATATAAACAATCAATTCATAAAGGCGATGGTTACTGAACAAGAAAAATCTGACATTAAATGTTTTTAAATGCATAACTTTTAGGATGGTTTGAAACCGATAAATAAAGTTTAACTCATCAGTCCCTTGATCTGGCATCTTTAAAAAAACATTTTACTGGTATGAGACTACTACCCATTATCACTTTGTCTTAGATGGAAGTCCAATAGGGTGGAGCCAAGATGGAAAAGTAGCAAGAAGTATCATGACTTCAGACCATTCCCAATGCCTCCAGAAAGAGCTAGGAAATGAACCAGACCAAACTCTGATCAAGAACCCCAAGTCATTTTTCCAGCCTAGGTCAGCAGAGAGAGAGAGGTCTGTAGAGACTGAGAACTGGTATAAAGCCAGTACTGGCTGCAGAGTACAAATCCAGCAAAGAGGACCCTAAACTGTCCAGGGTGCAAAAGCAGATACAACTGGCAGCACTATTGCTCACTACCCAGTTCCAGGTCCAGGGCTAAATGAAGAAAGGGCATGGGTATAGGTAGGGGTGACAATTCATTTGCAGGGTGAGGATCACTTGCAGGCCCTAGGTTGTGTATTGAGCATGGAACAAGTTTATAAGCATGTAATAACTATGAGGCTATCTACTATCAGACCTCAGGAGCAGAGCAGTCTCAGTTGCAGCTTCTAGTCCAGGTAAAGCCTCTAGCAGAATAACCAATCCCAGACCAAAGAGAAGCCTGTAGTTCTCTTATCCTGAGTCAACAGATTGTTCTAGCTAGCTGACAGTAGCCAAGTCCAGCAGCCATCTATCAACCTCCACACAGGAGCAAGTCCACCAGTATATTTATTACTCAGACAGACACCCTGTCAGGAACCTGAATAGCTCAGACCAGAGAGGGTATCGATCAAACTGTACCCTGGATCAGACCACTTCGGGAGCACTAAAAGAGCTAGTAGGTCTTCAGTCTGAATTGTCCCTTAGATTCTAGAATACAATACTCAAAATACCATGAGAAATCAGCAGCAAGACCAGCCCAGACATTCATTCCCTTCAGAAGTGTGTAGAGTCCAACCCTCACATAAGATCCAAAGTGAGGAAATAGGCTGGAAAAATGAGCAAACACAAAAGGAATCCCATCATAAAAAACTGTTATGGTACCAGGGATATTCAAGACACAAACCTAGAAGAGAGTATCTTCAAAACATCTATAAGTAAAGCCTTGTAAAGGAAAATAAAACTTGGGTATAGTTCAACTAGAACTTCTTGAAGAGATGAAACAATAATTTTTTTAAAAAACTTTTAAAACTCAAGTGAGTGGTAGAAGAAAATTTGGAAGAGAAAAATGAGAGCTATGGAAGAATAATTTGTAAAAGAAATTAATGGCTTGGCATTCTGGTACAAACAAACCCTTGCCCAAACAACCAACTCCCTGAAAATTAGAATGTACCAAATAAAAGTGATTGTCTGTACAACAGCACTCCCATCTTCTGAACTCAGTGTTCTCATCTATTCTCTCCCATGCCTGGAATGCTCTGCCCCCAACTTCCTTCAAATCTCACCTAAAGTCCCACATCAGCAAGAAGTCTTTCATAGTCCTTCACTTCAGTGCCTTCCGAAACTAACCCTAATTTATCCTATATATACCTATTTTGTAAATAACTGTTTGCATATTATGTCCCCTATTAGACTGAGCTCCTGGAAAGCAGGTACTGTTTTCCCATTATCCGAATCACCAGCACTCAGCACAGTGCCTAGCACACAGTAGGTAATAAATGCGAGTTGACTGACCAAAGACAGTAAAAACAAAATTTACAAGACTGAAAAAAAGCTAAGAAAATGAAAGGTATCTCACAGCAGAAGCAACAGATCCTTTATGTAGAAGAAATGATTTAAGAAACACACTACCTGAAAGCCCAGACCCCCCTCCAAAAAAAAAAAGCCTAGACATCCTATTTCAAGATATCACAGAAGAGACCTGCGCAGATCTTTTAGAACCAGAGGGCAACATGGAAGTAGAATCCATCAGTCCCCACTTGCAACCCCAAAAGAGACTCCCAGGAACATCCTTCTGAGACAAAATCCAATTTCTAGGTTAATGAAAAAGACAAAACACTCTGAAAGACTTAGTACAGCATTCTGATCATTGTAATAATCAGTCATGATTCAATAGAACTCACGAACATGAGCATTTGTTTTGCTTAACTATGTATGTTTGTAATAGAGGTTTGTTTTTCTCTGTCCTTGGGGGGGGGGGGGACGTTGAGGGAGGAGGTGGATTTATGCTAATTGGAAAAATCTTAATTAAAAGTTAAATTGGGTGCCAAATTCAGTAAACAATGCAAACGATGCCTTTGTCAATTACAAAATTTTTCGTAAGTTCAGTGTTATCAGAAGTAGTATTGGGTTAAGACTGCCTTGCATATTTGACAAGCTGGCCAGAGTTCTAATTGTTAATTATTTTCTTTCTTACCTGCTTGCCACTTCTTCAGGAGGCAGACAAGAATAAAAATGAGAACTTTCAACTCCTCCTACCTTATAGCATAGGACTTCTGATTTAACCTTTGCTAGCTGCCTATGGTTTTAAACAGATTATATAACTGAGAGTTTTACTGGCAGAGTGAGATGAAGTGAACAGTGCTAGGGCTGGAGCCAAGAAGGCCGAAGTTCAAATTTGGCCTTAAACACTTATAACTGCAAAACCCTAGACAAGTCAGTTAACCTTTGTCTGCTTCCTCAATTTTAAGATGGGGACAACATCACCTCCCTTCCAGAGTTGAGGACAAAATGAGATATTTGTAAAAGTATTTTAGTGCAGTGCCTGGGCATGATGGTAGGTTACTTAATAAATATTTGGTCTCTTCCCTGCCCCCTTCCCCCCAATCAGTTGCATTGGAAAGGGATTTCAGTATCCTCCCTTTCCAGAAGCCAATCAAGGATAGTTGACAGAGGGCTAGCCTCAGAAGACATGTCAAGTTCTGATACATATGCTGGGTGTGGGCAAATGACTTAAATTCACGGGTAAACCATTTAATTTCTTTGTGCCCTCAAGCCTAACTACAAATTACAGATGAGCTGCCAATTTGGGTTGGTAGAAAGTGTATCCACAATGGGAGTTTCCCACATGGTTGAAATTAAGATCTGAATGCAAGTTACCCAAGCTAAGCTATTTCTAATAAACCTTATTTCTGAATTGATTTTCACTCAGGTGGATAGTTTCAGAATGAGACAAAATAAGATGCCAGTTTGATAGCAGAGTTTACTAATCTTTTAAATAAAACTTTGTAGCTGGAGTTTTATACCAGAAAAAACATACACCTAGACCTTGGAACTCTGTAATGCAAATATTAATGATGAGGGAAAACAGCCTTTGTTTTAATTCAGGTATGGCAGTGGATTCGTCATAGAGCTAAATTAGAAGATGATGAGAGAACAGTGGTGTCGAGGAGTCTTGTTCACAACTTAGTCAAGGAAATGAAGAATGAATTACAGGACCGTTACTGTCTATCTGAAAGGTCAGTCTCACTAAATGAAATCTCTTGAATTCAACTAATCCCAAGTGCAAGAAAAGGCACTTCATTGATTTTATGCATCTTTTAAGAAAGGACAATAGCCTTACCTTTTCTATCTCTTTCTAGAGCAAAACAGCTCCTGCACACTGCAACTGAAATATTTCTGGAAATTGTACAGAAAAGAGATTTCCCTGAATTCATCACAACCTACTTAAACCTGGACCATACTTTCCTGGTATCATCTTCCTACAACCATAACTTTCATTCCACAGCTCTAGTTGCTATTCGTAGTACAGCGCAAACCAAATCTAGGCTGTGAAGAACCAGTGCTTGACATAGGCAGCAAGAGTCACCACTGACACAGGAATTCTGCCCCTTACTATTTGGAACACATTATATTAAACCTTTTTCCAATTTTTTAACTTTCTCCTCTGGCTTATACCAAATAGGTACTTAAAAATAATCAGTACTCTCTACTGTCCATGTAGGTTAAAATGACATTGACCTTCAAAAATTTCATCAGTTCTAAGACATAAACTTGAGGTACTCAGTATGAATTGAAACTATTTTTTCTTTTCCATCTTGCTTTCCTGTATTCTGTTTTTCACTGCCGCCACCCCATCCTAAAATATCACAATGTCATTCTAAATTCATGATCCAGTAGATTGTGATGAATTAATTACCACCCCTCAAAGCAAAGTGTTATACATATACATAGTATTTAAATTACAGTGTTTTAGGGGTAGTGTCTGGATGTAAAATGAAGGAAGTCAAGGTCCTCAGACCCTAAACAATTTATGCACTATATCAAGTAAACCTGAAAGAGAATATAAGATTTATTCAATTGTTCCAGTAAAGATTGGGTTGGATTACAATATACACATTAGGAATTTATCTTTTAAAGGGTGGCATCTGCAGTAAGAGTTACTGAGTAGTCATGGTCATTCTAAGACAATCTACAGCCATTTTTACAGTCAAGACAACAGATGAATTTCAATTCAATATACAATAGAGTTTAAACATAATTCACACCCCCCCCATCATATGGCTGGTGCCTCCTCAAGCACCTCGTCTGCGGCAGAGGTAGCACACAAGTTCTCTCAACATGGAGAACTTAAGTTGCCAGAGGAGAAGTTTTCTTATTTTTTTAAAACAATAATACATTGCCATCTTTCAAGATGTTCCTGAGACTGGGCCAGGTAATAAAATAAAATGAAAAATGGGATTCAGTTTGTACTTTTTATACCATTAAGATGTGGTTTGTAAGTACAGATTAATGGACTAGGAAAAAGTTGGTTTTTAGCCCAACAGTTCATTTGACAAGAATTAGGTCAAAGTCTTCCTGAAAAATCCCTCCTCAGAATGGACCTCCTATAAACTAAAAGTACCACAAAAATGTAAAGTGTATATACAATCTATTCATTTTTACTCAATCTTGTTATTTGCTCAGATACTGCAAAGGCCATTAATGAGAGACTATGGAGCTCAAGGCTAGTTCTCATTGTTTTATAGGTTTAGCATATTAAGGCTCATTTTCTCAATCAAAACCATTTACATAGCAGGCTTCAGTTTTCCCTTAATTAACATTGGTGAATTAAATTCACAGTACTAGCTACCACCCTAGCCTTCATTGAGATAGATTGTAATGCCAAGCAGTTCTACATTTTGCATCTAGGAATTTCCCTGACACCAGCACTTAGTATACTACATAAAGCTTCCATTTGCACCAGCATTAACATATCAATGTTATAACTGTACAGCACATTATATTACCTCTGACTTGCACTTGTGTCTGTCTCCATCTGTGTATTTTCACAAAAGCCCAATACCTATTAGTTGAAATATTCACACAACTGTTTTTCAAAACATTTTATTGCATCATATTTGGTACCTTATGTTTGACAACAAAAAGGAAATTACATCTGTAACTGCAGGAATAAGAAGCTGGTCTGTTATTGAAAAAAAATCTTGGGCCCTTTAAAAGTTACAAAGTCTTGGGCTTGCCTGAAACAACTGAGCAAGAAATATATTCTTAGAAATGTAGGGCTTCAAGTATTACAAACCTGTGACACTGTGGAAAAATTCCAGAGGTATCTAAACTGCAGCACTTTTTATTTTTTCTGCATAACGTGAACAAGGCCTGCTGAGGTTTTTAACTATTAGTCTCTGATCAGTCATAGAATGGTAGTAAGGAGTTCTGCTCTTTACCTTCATGCCATGGTGGGTTCTCTCTTTTCACTTTGGGGTGAAAAATTCATACTTCCTTTTTAATTAGTTGGTGCCACATCACAGTGCATTTGGTTCTTGCATTACAGTTTTATTAAGTTTGGCCAAAACAATGCTGAAAGGCTTGCCCCAGGACAGCAATGTTAACTTTTTTTTCAAGTTTTTAATTAAAACTGAGATTGTTCTAACTGGTTCCTTCAGTTAAAAACTGTGGTACAAGAACACCAAACTGATCATGTACAGTGAATTTTGGAGACACAACAAGCTTATTGAACACCCTATGTTTCTTAATAATTCTGCTTGGTATCTATTTATCCCATTCACTACAACATCAAGCATCTGTTGTAGGTTTATCTGTAAATAGTGATTCACATTGCATACTTCCTATGGTCAGATCAACCCCATATCAAAACCAGTCAGATGCTAAAGCCCCAACAACTCTTTGTGCTCAGTGAAAGAATCCAGTGCTAAAACAGCATTTATGCTGTCTGAGATATAGTAATCTCACAAGACAAATTTAAAGTAATATTTCTGCCACACACCTGCTTTGTTAGCTGTAACAGCCTCCAGATTTCATATAAATTAGTTTAAAAACATGGGTGGGTAGGTAGGTATAGGATAAGGTATTTTTTTCTCTCAATTTAGCAGCTTTTAATTTTTAAGAAACTGAACCTATATCCTGTAATATGTTAGATATTTTATATATATACTTTTTCAGCAGGATAAAAAAACATAAAACACTATTTGAAGGCTAAAAGTTGACTCCTTCCATTCTGTGTAAGTTAGAGCAATGCAGCAGGTGCGTGACAAAAATATTATACACTAGATATGGTCCAAAGTCATTTCATTTGCTTAAGGGGCTCAAATTTCGTTGGCCAGTTCTTCAGTTTCTGCAGAACTATCTCCATTTATCGTGATCTTGGTGTCTTCCTCATACCCAGGAGGCATGAAAGCCAAAGCGTAGGGGAAAAGCTTATGGCAATTTGCTCGATAAGTTTCAGCAGCTTCTTTACAGTCTCCAAGGCTCCCGTCACACAAGGCTCCCAAAGCCTCCATGCATGTCTAAGAAAAAAGGGTAATTTACAATGTAAAAACACAGAATAAGTTTCTTTTTTGTACTTATGAAATGTCTCATCAAATTAACATATAATTTCCAAAATCAATGAGAAAGGATACACATTTAGGGAAGAGAGCACTTAATCCCTTACCCATCAGCATCTCACAATTACAAAATACTCCAAACCTCCTCAATCAGAGCTAAATTTAAAGCAAAATTTCTGAGCACCTCTCGCTCTCTACTCCATGCCTTTATCATGTCAACTAATGCACTTCCTTACTGAAGTGACTTGGAGTTGCAGTACTAAAGCTTAACAAAGCCAACCACTTTCTACATATTCAACATTTTATCCAAATAAAATGAAGACAAAATAAAAATGCACTTCCTAAAATGTGAACTAAAAGTATATCTCTGACTTTCTAGAAGTACGACATAACAAAATCAAAACACCCATGAAACCAGGGATTACAAAGCAGTTAACTGTTTACTGAAGATTCCTCATTTCATAGAAGGCAAAATTCACCATTCACAAATCAGACTCCAAAGAATAACCTGTATGTTTCCAATCAATTCATACTGGTTTGCATTTTCTTATTTTTTCCTCCTTTAAAAGGCTGGGCAACTCAATTTTCATTTGTTCCTTTTCCTTCCCAACACGAAAAGATCTAAAGTGGGAGGTTTGTGGTTTTGTAACAAAGAAACCCAGCCAATCTACCATCCTGGACTTCAAAACGTAGGTTCTATTATGCCCTAGTGGTTCTTTTGGTCACAGATGTCCAAGTGTAATCTTGTTTTCTTAAACACTGCTTTACACTTTAGTCTTTTCTAAATGGCCTCTCTTACAGGCTTTTTAGTTTATGTTGTGTCCTAACCTATTGACCATAATCTTGTTATTGCTACAAAATTTGTTCCCACATTATCAGCAATTTAATTACTACGATCCCAAACTACTTCCTTTTTCATCAACCTCCCTTTAAAAGCAAAACAAAAAAAATTCTTCATGATTGAGAGAAACTTCTCTGGGCATCTATTTCTTCTGTAAACTGAGTAGCCTAAAGTATCATGACACGGAAACTTAGTCCCATTTTTGGTCACACAATGTATGACAGTATTTTTGTTTAATCTTGTGAACACATGATGAATACAACAAATTGATAAACAATAATATGTAGGCAATGGGGCTGAGAGTTAATGCAGGGTCAGGAGGACATGAGGCAGCACTTCCTAGCTATTTGACCCTGGGCAAATCACTTAACCCCTATTTGCCTCAATTCCTCATCCGTAAAACAGGGACACAATGGAGAAAGACACAGCCTGCCCCTCCAGGATCTCTGCCAAGAAAACCCCAAGGACTGTGGAGTCAAACACTTCAACTGAACAGCGAGGCTTAAGCAAAGAAAAAGAATATGAGAATTTGTGATTAAAGGTCTTATCCTGCTATGGTGAAGGATACTTCTGTTTATTTTCACCTACATAACCGGTACTTACTGAATTAATGAAGACAGACTAAAATCTGTACTAGAATTTACTTGAGAAATTTGTTAAGCAAGATTAATTACAACTGCTAATTGTTCTTTACTCCTGACATATTTAACAAAAACAAAATATTTAGAATAGAATTCACATGTATAAAAAATAGAGAATTCAAATCTCTTGGTAAAAAGAAGAGAACATTCAGGTAGCTTTAAAGAGAGACTTGTGAAAAATCTTTACCTGGAGGTTCCTATTAGTTAGAGATTCATCAAGTGTTGTTGCCAACTCTACTGCTCGCTTCTGACTAGAGGGATCCAAGTAATATACCATTTTGGCAGCTAAATAGAATAAAAGAAATATCTTAGGGTTTTATGTCACGTTAAAACTACCCTCCAGGCCCCAGGAGCCAGGCTATTACAGTAATAATAGGAAAATAGAAAGCCAAGAGATACTCATTTTTTTACTTTATTCAGAATAATCATCTTATGATTATTTAATAAAAAGTGAAAATTTTCTGCTAAAATATAAAAGTGGAAAGCTCAGTTCAATGCAAAGTACATAAAGGCAAACAAAACCATTACCCTTTTCAGCCAGGGACACCAAGAAAGCCAAAGACTTAAACAATGCTCCAGCACTTCAGAACCAATGGGTAGGATTCAGAGACAGCTCTAAGCACACAAAGGGCCCTGCTCTACACTGACTCGGCTTTGACTGTCAGCACTATTGTCCAGAACTTTACCTGCTACTGGAACTTAATAAGAAAAGGTAAGAACTCATATGCACAAAAATGAACAGATCTAAACACTATGACAGAAGCTTTAACTCCACATGAGCTGAAGTCATATTTACATTAATACTTGATACTTCATTTTTAAGCCTCTAACCTCAAAAACTTAGAATCCCATCGCCTGGAAAAGTTCTAAATTTGTAGCAGAAATGTGTTAGGAAACATTCAAAAAAAAAAATTCCATTCCTGTTAGATGAGGCCTCATTCCCTCCCCTCAATCAGGCAGTTAGTCCACAAACTTACCAGAAAACTGGAAACTTATAGACAGCAATGGGTCCCAATAAGAGTGAAAATGAATTAATTACCTGATAACCTATGTGGCAATGAATCAAAGTTCCTTTTCAGGAAAGTTTCATTAAAGTTCTTTGGGTTGGTTGCTCCAAAAAGCCGGTTCATCTCTTGTTTTAATACTGTCCTCACTGCATCGGGCAGGTCTTTGCTTTCAGATCCTGCTAAGCAAACAAACAAGTGTCTTCTGAGCAGTGCAAATTGGGGAACAAACTGTAGTGATCTGTAACCCTACTTATTAATGGAACACACTTTCACTTGAAGAGTAAATGTTTAATGAGATTTACTTACAGTGAGGATCTATGATCTGACTGAGTGGAAACTCCTTCCACTACAGAAACTTCCTAAAGCCTATGGTCTTAAGGAGTTTACTTGAGATTTCCAGCCTAGTGTTCTATCCAGTGTTGCCTCTCTGCTTATACACGAATTCAGAAAAATCTAGAAAGGAGGCTCCCAGTACTGGAACACTGTCTCCAGACAAACTGGGTCTATGACATAGTAGATAAATCCTATAGGTGTCTGAGGCACAAAGGGTTAAGTAACTACCTGTTGGAAGTAAAACAGGTTATAGGTATCATAGGCAGGATTTGAACCAAGTCTTCTTCACTTCAGAAAGCTCAGCACTCTACCCACTTGGCCACATTACAATATACTTAAGTTATACAGATATATTTAAAGGATTCACATTAGCGGAACTATCTACTATCGCAATGGAGATTAATATACGGCTTTGAAGATTCAAAAGCACAACCTGCCTTTTAATGTTGGATTCGCTGATCATGTGATGACTGAAAATATTGCTGAATCAGATTAATTTCCCACACCAGTCTGGATTCTTTCCACTGCCTACTTAAATGGATTGTAGTCCAAGTTGTAACACTGGAGGACACTAAAAGATCAGATGCTCTAAGATCCCTAATTTTCAAATGAAAAAACAGAGTCCAGAGAAGTGATCTGCTCAAGGTCACAGTCTCTGAATTGGATAAAATTCCTGATAAAGCAAGAGTCAGGTGTACAAAAAGTGACATGACTTGTTCCTAGTTAAAATCACCCTTCAAGTAACTTGTGAATCCTCTACAGGAGGATCCCTATGTGGAGGAAGGCATCTTTCAGAGAAGATACCAACCAGTGTGACATATAGCATCACAACTAAGACTTAAGGTTCCACCCTCCACAAAGGTGGAGGTGTTTAACCTTCACAAATTATGAAATTTAAAAAGACAACATCAAAACTAAACCACATTTTAATTTATAGAAACTCCAGAATTTATTAATAGAAGCATCACTATATAATTAGCTCCATAGGCCAAAGTTATTTCTAAATTATGGGATATTCTTTTGAAGAAAACATGGCTGGAAATCATATTTGGACACTACTCAGAAAAGAGCAGACTCCATCTTTTGTAATATATCAGTAAGCAAATTAATTGTTCTGCAAGTAAGATGGAATTGTATTTTCTTACCTTGTAGGGTAGTTTTGTATATTTAAATTGCATTTTGCGAGATTAGGGAATAAGGTATGAGTTTCCTTACCACGAGTTCCTATTCCAATAAAATCACAAGTCTGTGGAGTACCCCACCCCAAATCCTGCCTCCCCCCCCTCCACAAAAAGGTATTGTGGGCGGCTACGTGGCACAGTGAATAGAGCACTAGTTCTGGAGTCAGGAGGACCTAAGTTCAAAGCTGACCTCAGACACTTCACACGTACTAGCCGTGTGATCTTGGGCAAGTCACTGAACCCCAACTGCCCTACCTTGCCCCGTCTACAAAGCCCCCCCCCCAGAATATTAAATGACACAAAGAAAGTTGAACTGTATATACACAACTGTTTTTTAATAATAGTTACTAGCATTTACATAATGATTTATGGTTTGACAAGCATTTCACACATATCTCTTTTGATTCTTACAACAAGCCCATCAGGCACTAGTATTATCTCTATCTTAAAAATAAGGAAACTGAGGCAAGAGGGACTTGCCCAGAATCACAAGCAATTAAGTACCTGAGGCAAGAAGTATACAAAACAGAAATGGAGGAAGAGTATAAAAGGTGAAAAAGATAATAGAAATGTTCCTGTTTTAACTTTCTTAATGGTGGTTCTAGGTAAGGTTTAAATCTTGGGTTATATTCTTATACTTCAGTATTTCCAAGATCCACGATCCATTGACGAAGATCACAAATTATCAACAACTTACTAAGTCAAGACTGAGTTGCTTTGGCAAACCTACTAAAACAAGCCTCTCTAAACTCAGGTAAGCTGATCTTCAAAGGACAGGAATACATAGTACATCATTGGGCCAGCAAGCCAAACTCTTTTAGCATGTTAACACCACAGCTTTTGAGAACCAAGGATTACCTATGTACCATGGAGTAGGCAATGGAGAAGGAATTTAGTAAAAATTTGGTTGTTTAAAAAACAAAACAATGACATTCCCCTGAATGATACTTTAGACAAGTAGGCCAAGTGATTTTTTTTTCATTAAGTCAAGATTTACTACAGTTAATGTCTTGAGTCTTGCCCTGTAGCACTTTCTTATTGCTGTTGCTTCTTCAGAGTTTGGCTACAGTTGCTACTTTGTCCATCTTCTGCAAAGATCTAATTACAGCACCATCTCTTGAACTCAGCATACTATCCATCTATTTTCTTTGGGGTGGATTCCATTCCAAATTAATTTTCAAAGGGTCACCAGAGTTCTGGTTTTTATTTCTCTCTTCACTTTGTCATGGTTTTCTTGGTCTCTTTATAAATGTCTTTATGTATCCAAATCCTCCTCTTTTCCAGAAAACAACTCAACCTTAGAAAAATTAATTCATACATAGATATTTTAAAAGTTTTGTCCTTGGAAGCAATGTCTAGTCAAGACTTCTGGATTTTTCAGATTCTTTCCATTCCACTCCAAAAACCAGCATAAGATTTCCAACGCCTCCCCTGGCATGACTGATTATTTCCCTGAGTTGTGAATTCTAACTCATAAATCATCTGAGTACTTTCAAAAACTCCAAGTTTGTCTCAAATTTGCAAATTTAATCCATGATGTATAATTTTCTGGTGCAAATTCCAGAAACTTTCATAAAATTAATTATATCAAGTCAAATTCTCAAAGCTGCAGCTCCAATGCCCTATAGCCTGCAAATAATCTTGACTCCAGGGATAAGTTCCCAAAGCTCTTCTGGCAAGTGGAAGATTCAAAACTGAGCAAAGCTGTAACTTCTTGTGAATAATCACTTTCACACAAGCTCTAAACACCTGCCTTCTCTGAATCCTTTGCCTCTAATTCTTCATGTTACATAAAGCTGATTCAGGTGCTTCACAGTTCTGGTGTTTCTTTTAAATTCAAGGCATGTTGGCAATGGGCAATGGTTCTCATACTACCTGTTTCTACATAAATTTCTCCAACTGCAAACAAAGTTACAAATGGGTCAGCTGGCTATCAATGCTACCCAGCATTTTGTTGTGGTACTAAAGTAAAATCCCATTACAATGTATAACAATATAAGGATATGTCCCTATGCTCAAAGATAATAATCCATAGCTATATGGTGCTTTATTAATAATCAACAAACAATGATTCTGTGTCTGGGTGCCAGTTGTGGGGAAACAAAAGAAAAAAGCACAAGTATTATTCTCAGGTAGTTTCCATTTTATCAGGGAAACAAACATGTACAGACACATACAAAATAGATACAAGGTGTTTGTGAGGGTGAGAACATTTACAACTAAGTGGGTAATCAGGAAAGGTCTCCTATAAAATGTGGCATAACAGATTAATCCTGAAGGAAACTAGGAATTCCAAGTTACAGGGGTGAGGAGGGAGTGCATTCTATATATAGCCAGTGTGAAGGCACAGACAAGGGAAATGTAGTATTGTGAGATCGCCAGCTTGGCCAGCAAACAAAATGGATGCATACTTGGTTAAGATCCCTTTAAGGGCTTGGGCTGATAAGGATGGTTCTTTGCTATTACCTGAGGTTCATTTGGACGAGTTCTCATCACAATTTTTCTCAAGATAACATGCTTTTTGACATTTCATATTTGGTCATCATTATCAAGAACTTGCTCCACAATGGCTCTGGCCTCCTACGGCAGTGGTAACCCATTCTAATAGAAGGCATCTGATTTTGCTGTTGGGTAGGAAACTAACCTTTGGTTGGACTCCTGATGATTCTTTGATTTTGTCACTTCTTAGTCTTACAGACTACTGGAGTGTGACTTCTAACAATGCAACTGACAAAATTTCACTACAATTTGCACTTTCCTATGGAATTCACTCTACTAAGGGACAACCTAAGGTATAAATAACTTTCAAATTCTTTTACAAACATCTAAAAGTCAAAGAAAAACTCAAAATGGTGTAAAGAAAGAATGAATAAACTTTCTGATCAATTTCCTTAAATGATAGAGTGAGTTGTTTCACAGAACAAACGAGCTGAACTATACACTGACTTCTAGAAGGCTTCCGATTTGGTTCTCACTTATATGAAATACGGACATATATTATTCTCCAAACCATATACTCAATAAAAGCACACATGTACCTAAATATACCACATTTTATTCATTTTTAAATGGGAGCTAGCACAAATGCCCAGGAATTTAACACTGTAATTTTATTGGATCTTGGGACCTAAATTTTTCCACAGCTCAAAAATCACCACAGGACTTGGTGGAAAAATAAGCACCAACTATTATAAATGTTTACTGCTATATACCTTTTCAGGAATACATTGATGGGGGGCGGAGCCAAGATGGCGGCGTACAAGCAGCAACATAGCGCAGCTCTCACATAGCCACCCCAAAATACCCATAAAATAGGACTCTAAACCAATCCTGGAACTCCAAAACGCACACAAAGATACTTCCCACTAAAGTCAGCTCGGCTAAGAGGAACCATATCAGCACTGCGAACCGAAACCAGCCTGGCCTGAAGCCGCGGCTGTGCCCCGGGGGCGGCTGAGAAGCTTCAGGTGAGCAGATTAGGGCAGCTGTGAATGGGATTTGTGAAAGGGGGAGATAAGCAGTCCGGCCAGAAGGCCTCCAGAGCGGAAAAGTGAAAGGCAGAGGT
>CM053583.1:134556901-134592248 GCA_028627135.1 Pseudochirops cupreus
GGGGGGGGAGACAGGAGAACATGACAGGAATGGGGGAGAGGGGCTGGGCACACTTTCACAAAGGCAGAAAAAACAAGAGATGGAATGCAGTAATGTAGTGTACAGAGAGGAACAAACTGGCCAATCTGGCAAAGACACAGAGTGCAAGAAAGAAGAATAAAGTTCATAAAAATAGGCTGGAGGCAGATTGCAAAGTGGTGTAAATGTTCAATGGAAGAATTTATTTATGGAAGAATAAAATTCCTTGAACAAGGGAATGGTATAGTTAGATTCGTGCCTAAGAAATTATCCATTTGGCAGTTGTGTCAAGTATGGATTAACAATGACATCCAAAGAAAATTTCAATTAATATATTTATGAAATTAAAAAAAAATAATTCTACAAGTTAGAAAAATTATACTATACAAAGGATTTTTAGAAGAAAAAAACTAGGTTATGCCAAAACAAAATTTCAATGAAGAAATTTCATGACAAAGTATTATTTTACTTACTCTCTCAATTTCATGACATTTCTTAAGTGCTTCACCAAATTTATTCATTGCCTTATAAGCCTGCGCACATTCTGTCTGGAACCACATACACTGCATTTCATTCAAATTTTCCACTGCAGATGTTCCTTCCTATTGAAATAGCACAAAATACATTAATAAATGAACACTAACATTTTTATTGCTACATTGAACTTTGATCAATTTTGCAAGAATTGCTTAATTTTTTAAAGACAGTAACTGCCCTCATACATTTAGGACATGCAGAAGCAAAATTAATTTCTAACCTGTGCAAAAATAACTGTAGTTCCAGTAAATGTTCAAAGCATTCAAAAATTACCTATACATCTATCACAGACTATAGAACAACTTCCTATAATTGGTCACTGAGGTCATGCCAACTTATAAGACTTAAAAAAAAAAACAACATAAAAGAACACAGAATTGTTTTGAAAAATAAAGAGCAATGCTTTTAGGCTTCCCATGTTGATTTATCTGACCTTTTTCTTAAAAACCTAGATGTTCTAACCAAAAAGAAAAAAACAGTTTAAAGAATATACAAGTCTGTTTAATTCTAATAATCAGACGTTACATCTGAAGTCAAAGAAAACAAATTAAAAAAACAAAAGCTGATTCGGTTAAACAATTCAAATGTATCATTCTTCAGGGATAGTGGTTGTCCTAAATCAAGGATGGCAAAAACTGTTAACAAAACCAAACACAAACTCTTCCAAATACCTTTGATTAACTCAATGAATTAGGAAGAACTCAGTTTCTTACCAATGACTTCAAAATTAATCATTTTAACTAGTTTAGGTTATAACATTCAATTGTTTGATATAACAGTAAAACTAATCAGAAAAGGTCTGAAAAGAGAGTACTTTCATGATATACATGTATATGTATGCATATATGTATATACACATATTCTTTTAAAAATCTATTCCTTTCTGTAAGTTGGAAAAAATATGTATTAAATGTAAAAATAATTTTTTTTGTTTAAAAAAATGTTAAACTGAATATTCTTGACTACTGATTTAAATCAAATTAACTCTGTTGGGATACTGTTTTTGAGTGTAAAGAAAATGATTATGAAAGAAACCAAAGCATGTGATAATTGATATATACAAACCCTTGTAAACTTAGAGCACATTTCCTCAGCCTCTTTAATCAGGTTGGCTTTCAGCATGTACTTGGCACATTTGGAGTTGATAAACCTGTCTGCCGTGTCCAGGGCCTGAGCTTCATCCATCCACCTAGCAGCTTCTTTAATATTGCCAGCATGCTTACAAGGAAGAAATAAACATCATATAAGAATGACAACTTTTTAGAGGACATAACAGATTATTTAAGCATTGAAAATTTAACTGACAAAAGAAAACACAAAAGCGAAGCAGTATAAGCAAATGTAAAGAAAGTATTCTTCTTTATCACCTAGGATCTCAACTGGCTAATTAGTGAAGCTCATATTTTACTATAATGTATTTTAGTATATCATCACCTTGGGAAGAAATCAATTTTTAATGCCTTCTGGCTGCAAAAAATAATAAGGCTCACATTGAGAAAGTACTCTTCTTTTAACAAGCTTATGGAAGCATCATTATCCCAGTTTTACATAAAAAGAATTTTAGACTCAGAAAGTGTAAAACAACTTGCCCCTAGTTTTACAGCTAATCAGTGGAAAGAGACTAAAGTCAAACCCAGGCCAATCAGCTCTAAGTTAAACTTGCTTTACATGTTATCAAGAAGCATTCATCTCCGAACAGAATGTCACTGAACATTACTTTAGATTAATCCAACATATTAGCTGCATACAGGGAACACAAAAGTTAACAGTAGGGTGATTCTATAGCTTTAGACTATGGCTTTTCCTTACTCTTCTATCCAAAACTCACTCAACAAGTTGTGGCTTATGAGAGTCAAGGTCAACAGTGCCCACAAAGCTGAGCAGCATCTTAGGTGTTAATATTAAATAGACCTGGGGGCATAAAAGGCTCTTGTATACTATTAAAGATTTTTGTGGACATAAAAAAATATTTTTGCCTTGGATGCTTTATCAGTCTAAGAAGTAATATCTAAATTAGAAAAGAGAAGCGAAGTTGAACAGGGAAAAAGATACCAGAAAAGTTAGCAACTTCTAGTTTCTACATAAGATTTTCACAGTGTCACATCACCATTTATGACATATTATGACATACATCTTAATATAAAATCCACAGAACTACTTGGCTGAAAAGCAACCATGTATGAGAATAAAGTGTTTTATTAAGCACACAGTATGTGATAAGTGCTAAATGCTCTACCAATGTTATTTCTTTTGATCCTCATAACAACCCGGGGAGCAGTGTGCTATTATCTCCATTTTACAGTTGTGGAAACTGGGGCAGACAAGATTAGATGACTTGCCTAATAATGCTAATAATGACTAGCTGGGCCTGGATCTGAACTCAGGGGTTTCTCATTCTAGGTCCAGCTCTCTAACCACCGCACCACCTAGTCACCTCGAGAAAATACAACAACCAAGGACACTGGTAAGATGTTCTTCCAGTGGGCCCTAGCCACCAAAATGTGGCATTCCAATAACATTATTAAGTCTCAGCTTCTAGTCTTCCTGCCAAGATGGCTGCCTGAACGGGAAACAAACCATCCAGCTCCCATATCCTTACTTCAACAAAATCTTGCAGTTCACACCAGACTCAATAAAATGCAATGAGGAATAACAGTGACTCCTTCCATCCCTAAAATGCAGAAAAAGTCAGCTCCCAATGTCCTGTGAGGCCAGAGTTAGCCAGGGACACGTGTAGCTTACAAGGTTCTATATTTAAAAGCAGACAGACCAAAAAAAGGGGGGGAGGGGAGAAGGACCTATCTGTACAAAAATATTTATAATGTCAACTCTTTTTTTGGTAGCTCAGAACTGGATATCAAAGGGATGCCCATCAATTGGGGAATGGCTAAACAAGTTGTGGTATATATGGTTGTAATGGAATATTACTTTGCTACAAGAAATGATGAGCAGGCAGATTTCAGAAAAACCTGGAACGATTTGCTGGTCTGATTTGCTGAGTGCACTGAGCAGAAGCAGGAGAACATTATACACAGCAACAGCAACACTGGGTATCAGATAAACCTCATTCTTACCTGAAAGGCAATGTTTAAAATGAGGGTAATACTGTGGAGGGCACAGTCACAAACAAAACAAACTCCCTGATTGTAAAAGGAGGATTAAAAGGGGAAAACAGGGAAAGAAAAATACTCCCCCTAAATCTAAAGGAGTACTTAAGACAACAAGGGGGAATGGCTGCATAAACTGCCTACGATGAAGGGAATGGAATATTATTATTCCTTAAAAACTAAAAGAGAGAATTTCTGAGAATACTTGGCATGTACGATTTGAAGGGAGCAGAACCCAGGAAAATAACTTAATTAAGGGTAATAACACTGCAAAAACAAACAATTCAGAAAGACTTGTGAACTTTGGACAAATCAAGAATCAAGCATGTCTACAGAGGACTTGACAGACTTAGGAGGCAGAGACATACATTTTTGGAAAAGGCTACTACTATGTGTGTTCATTTGTCACAAAGGTTTGTTTTCTGGGGTGGAGGGGAAAGAGACTTTCTTTCTCTTAGTTAAATGTTATGTACAGAAAGGGGCCCATCCTCAGAAGGAGGGGTAGTAATAATAATGCCGCAAAGATGGGGAGGGGATTTACTTCTAATGTAGAGAAAAGAACAAAAGGAAGTTTAACAGGGCAGTTTTAAAAATAATGTGCAGACTCACTCTCTCACACAAACACACACACACACACACACACACACACACACACACACACACACAATGTATGTATATAACACATACAGCAGTGTGTGATTTTATACAAAATCCGCTTTTTAAAAAAAATAAAGTTAAAAATGTTTTAAGTCTTAGAGCTTATAAAATTTAAGGAAAGAATGACTGCAAAAGTTAATTCTACCTTATAGATTTTAGCTTTCACAAGAAAGAGTTCTATCAATGTAGGTGTACTTTCTATAGCAGCATTTATATATTCCAAAGCGATAGACGGCTGCCCAATTTTGTCATAATGCTGTGCCAAATAGTACTGGACCCAAAGTAATGTGGTAGGAGGCTCTTCCTTGCCATCATCTAAAGAGAAAAAAAGAACACACCAACAACATTTCCCTAACTGTACTCAACTGTAGTTCAAACTTGTATAACGTTACATATACACAAATATATTTTTACTATACAAAATGATTAAAAGCAACTCATGTTTATATGTTGTTTTAGGGTTTGCAGCAATAAGATTTACATGTAATCTCCTCTGATTCTAACAACTATCCTGTGAAGTAGGTGTGGTCTTTTAAACCAAATCTGTGATTTCTTTGGTGTAGAAGTCTCAGTGAAGAAATGTCCTTTTGTCAAAGCAGATCAGCAACTGCTCCACAAAATTTAGTCTTAGAAAGTTGTTTGGAGGCAATGAAAGGTTAACTTACTTGTCCAGAATCACACAGTCAATGTGTCAGGGCAGTATCTGAACCAAAGCGTTCCTGACTTTAAGGCCAACTCTCTACCCACGATTAAACAGTACTGCCCTCGGTGGTATTATTTTCATTTTATGGATAATGAGCTAAGACACTAAAATTTTACCTCAGGGTCACATTGCTAGTGAGGTCGAAGTAGAATCTAGGCCTTCCCAACTCCCAGTTCAGCACTCCATTTATTAAACCATACTATGGTTCTTTAAAAAACAATTAATAAAAGAAATAAATAAGTTGCTCAATTTCTTTCTTTATTATACCTATAACTGCCATCTAAACATCATAACCAATGGCAGATATTCTGAATTTGGTATTCAATAATGTATTAAATATTTCAAAATTTATTAAAAACAAAAACCTTGGCACTTACCAATGGGGTTAAATAATCGACAGCTTTTTAGAGAGGTTTCATAGCCTACTACTAACTCTTCTATGATTGCCACCTAGAGGACCAAACACATACAAAAATTACAGTATAAAACAACAATTACAGTATAACATTCTTTGATTGCTTTTTCCTATGTAGTATGTTTATACTGTCCAAAATATGATCAGAACCAAATGATCATTCCAAATAGGCAATCCTATTTCATACTTTATAATCCCCTAAACACAGGTGTATAGGTGCTGGTCTATTTAACACCTGAATTCTCAGAAATGCAACTGCCACTTGGTGAATAACATCATGAAGGCCATGCTTATATTCAATTATTTCTTTCTATAAAACACATACTATCCCACTACAATCCCAAATAATATTATAGCACACATTTAAGGAAGGTTATGGTCCCCTTCCTTGTGGCTCCCAGAGTCAGAACATGATTATAAGCAGAAACCTGTTACATCAAAACATATACTTGAAGAACCAGTTGAAACAAGTGCCATCATTGTAGTAATCGCCAACAACTAGCAGTAGGTTAGCATGAGGACCTGCATATGAAACAATGCTACTCATTGGTTTCAAGGTACCAGTCTATAAAAGATTTAGTGTTGATTCTAAGCTTTACATTATTTTAATATAGCCAATACTTGATATTTGCTTTCTATACTACCTAAAACCTTCCTTGCTTTATCCAGCTAAACACCAGATTGATGTTAGAATCACTGAGCTAAGAGGGAAAAAAATAGGGCCAGACATTTATTTGGAGAGTATCAAAAGAGGCACAGAAAAGCTGAGTCTCATAATAAATGCCAAAGGAAGAGTAAATGATTTCTAGAAAATGCATGGTTTTAAATTACGGAAACCTGCATTAGTGAAGTCAAAATTTGCTTTTAAGAATTTCAGAGAGGGATAGGGTGAAAGGAGAGAGAGAACAAAATAAACTTGGGGGGGAATAAGATGGAGGGGAAAAATAGTAACTGTGAAAATAATTTTGAAGCAAGTTTCTTTGATAAAGACCTCATTTCCTAAACATGGAGAACTGAGCCAAATTTACAAAAATTAGAGCCATTCCCCAAGTAATAAATGATCAAAAGATATGATCAATTTTCAGATGGAGTAATCAAAGCTATCTATAGCCATATGACAAAATGCCCTAACTCACTATTGACTGAAGAAATGCAAATTAAAACAATTCTGGAGTACTACCTCATACCTATTAGATTGGCTAACAGGAAAAAAGGAAAATGACAAATGTTGGAGGGGATGTGGGAAAAATGAGACATTAATGCATTTTTGGTGGAGTTGTAAACTGATTCAGCCATTCTGTATAACAATCTGAACTATGCCCAAAAGACTATAAAACCATACATACCCTTTATCCCAAAAGAGATAGAAAAACAAAAAGGAAAAAGACCCATATGTACAAAAATATCTTGTAGCAACTTTTTTCTGGTGGCAATGAATTTGAAATTGAGGGGATGTCCATCTCCAACTAAGAAATGGCTAAACAAGTCGTGGTATGTATTTATGATGGAATACTATTATGCTATATGAAATGATGAACACAATGCTCTTAGAAAAACCTGGAAAGATGTATATTGGCTGATGAAAAGTGAAACGTACTCTGTACAAAGTAACAGCAATACTGTAAGGTGATCACCTGTGAATGACTTATTCTTAGCAATACAACAATTCAAAACAACCCTGAAGGACTTATGATGAAAAATTCTATCCCTCACCAGAGAAAGAACTGATGGTCTTTGAATACAGATTGAAGGATACTTTTTAAAACTTATTTTTCTTGAGTTTTTTTAAATCTATGTTTTCTTTCACAACATGACTACTATGGATATGTTTTGAATGACTACACATGTATAACCTATATTGAACTGCTTGCCTTCTCAATGAAGAGGGGTTGAGGAGGAAGGGAGGGAGAGAATCTGGAATCAAAAATCTTAAAAACTAATGTTAAAAACTGTTTTTATATGTAACTAGGGAAAAATAAAATACTAAATATTTTTTTAAAAAAGAATATCATAGGCAATGGATGAAAAAGGAAATTTCTATGTTTATAATACAGTCAATAACAACTATAGTGATATAAAGGGACCACTGGTATTCTGCAACATAAAATTAATGTAACAATTAAAATGGAATGAGAATAGGAAATACTTTTGTGTTATGCTTTATAATTTATATTGTGCTATAAGAAAAAGTATTAATAATCTCTCCTGTCTGTGGGAGCACACCTACACATATATGTAAGAGAGAAAACATGACTTTCCTGCTTACAACAGGAGCATATGAATCCAAAACAGAGATAAAAAACCATGAGAAACAGAAGAGCAAAAAATAGGAGCAAAAAAAATTTACCTAAGAAGGTAAATTTAGATTCATTTCTCCTCTATCTTTGATGATGACTTCAAAGCAGTCATTTTTCAACCTTACATTTTGCAAAAGTAGATTATCAGTGAGATTAAGCAGGGATGGGGAACCTGAAGCCTAGAAGCCACACATGGCCCTTTAGGTCCTCAAGTGCAGCCCTTTGACTAAATAAATCCAAACTTCACATAATAAAAGGGGCCTGGAGGCTGCAGACTCCCCACCCCTGGATTAATGGAAAGGCAAACAATCTTAACCAACAAAAAAATTAATTAAAAGGATGAAACAACAATGAAACAAATTTGAAGTCCCAGTTTTCCATGAATCTCTTTTAAATATTAGACTTAACAGTAATCTTAAACGGTCATCTACTGCAGCCACTGCCCAAATCAATAATCTTATCTGAGAGATCTCCTATCCATTCACTCTTTGCTTGGGAGGCAACTAGTGACAGGGAACTCAGTAACCAAATAAGCCCCTAGTTCATTTTAAGGTTATGATCTACCTCTTTCTAACTTTCCCTTACTGGTACTATAAGTCATGTCACCCTAGGCACAAGCAGGGCAATTCTAATTTCTCTTCCACTTGGCAGCCCTTCAAATACTTGAAGACACATCATGTTTCATTAAAGTTCCTTCCTCTCTAAGCTAAATATCCTCCATTATATCAATTCCAGGTCCCTCACTATTTCAGTCACTATTCTCTGGCTGCACATAGAATTGTCAATGGATACAAATTTCCACATATTGACTGATCAAGGCATTGCACAGAAGGACAGTAGTATAGTAATACTAGTTTACTTTGGGTATCACACATGCATTAATGCAGTTTATGACTGCATTAGTGCTTAGGCTTTAATACATCACAGTGTAGGCTCATATTGAGCTTGCAATCTACTAAATGCCTTGGGTTCTTTTCATAGGAAAAATAACCATACTACTAGTCAGGACCCCTAGTCAATTTTTCGCTGATGTTTTGGTCTCTTAAAATTTAGCTTACTAGTTTCACCCACTGTTAGACTAAGTCTAATTCATTCACAGTGGTAGGCAACTCTACCAGTTTTGTGACAATACCAAAATTATCGTTAAGCATACCCTCCGTCCCTTTATCCAAATAAATGGAAGTAGTGACTAGCACTGGATCAAGAGTAAAGACAACGCAATCTGATAGACATCCTTCCAATGCATAATTATTCATTAATTGACATTCTTCAGATCTGATAAGTCAAACAAATCCAAACCCACCTAATTATACTATCATCCAACCCACATTTCTCCATTTATTCACAAATCTTGGTAGACTTCAGGTGGATTGCTGACATGAAGATATACTGATGGGATTGTATTCTCTTGACCTACCAGACAGGGTACAAGAAATATCACTGACTTTTATTTTAGCCAATTTACTAAGAACAGTGTTTGGGAATCTGTTGAGAAAAATCACTACCTAACTTTTTACACAAACAACTGGCTGATTATTCTATGGAGGGTATTGAGGATAGAAAAGAAAAAGTACATTATCTAGATTTTTCAGACAATAAGAAGGAAGAAAAGCCAACTTGGAAAAGGACAAGGTAAGTTTCATAATACAACTGATAAGGATGCGGGAAATCAAAATTTAACTGCACCAATAACTTAAAAGAAATGATACTCAAAAGAAAAGGCAATTATCTGTGTTTTTAATGTATACAAAATTTTCCATGAGCATTTTAAAACTTATTTTTTATCTTACCTTGTCTTTATCTTTGTATAATGATCTCAAAGTATTAAAAACTGGTGGGCAACCTTTACTGAAATTCATCCTTAGGAATTTATCCAAACATTCCTTAAACTTCTCACCTTAAGAAGAAAAGAAAATTATCACTAGTTTTTTTTTCCTACCAAGACATCACTTTTAAAACATATACATTAGCTTCACATAACTTTTGTATGACTTAAGTGAAAAACTACATATAGGAAAAGATAAGGGAAATAAATGCTAAGCGACAGAAGACAAAACTACCTCATAAAAAGCCAACTTAGTATAAATTAACAGAAAGTGATTGTACTCAGACAACTGATTCTAAAATGACTTTTATCTGGAACCAATTAAACCACTGACTGGTCAAAGAAGAAAATGCTAAAGTGAACACTACTTTGAAGAGAAAGGATAAAGATGAGAGTGTGTGAAATTACAGCTCCATGAAGCAAACCTAGTAAAACAAGCTGTTACCTCCAAAAATGGGAAATGAACAAAAGTCAAGATAATCACTATTCAATCAATGCTAAACAGTAACCACACAGTCAAGCCAAAAACTAAAACCTAGAACCATCTCCTCCAACAATATCTCTTTGTCAAACAGAATAGTTCAAACATTAACTTATATTTATAGGGTTTCAAAGATGTAAAACGTTAAAAAGCAAAGAATGTGCAGCAGGTAAGGACAATAATAGAATGAAATTATAAATTCATTTGCAAAAAAAATGATAAAAAAAAGAAAAATAAGATTATATGAGCACTAATTTAAAAAAAAAAGATTAAGAAAACCCAGTTGAGATAAAAGAAAAAGTAAAAAGAACTTGACTGAAGATCTAGATAAGGCACATCATCCTAAGAAAGTGCAAAACGAAACTCGAAGAAAAAGGGATATACAACAAAACTGAAGGCTTTTTAAAAACAACCAGCATTCACTAGTGAAAAAAGAATCAATCTCCTTGTACATTATCACCTCCATATGACAAGTGCAATATGAAAAAAATAAAAACCAAAGTTAAGATGGTCAAGTTGGGAAGAATATTTTGGAATAGAGCAAGTGTATCTGAAAAGGATTAATTTGCAAAATACCTCAAATTCACAAAGCACTTACTGAGTGCCTATTACATGTCAAGCACTGCACTACTTGCTGTTTTTGTATTCAAAACCAAAAATCCTGAAGAGTCTCTACCCACAAGGAGCATACATTCTATCCTGAAGAGGGAAAGATTCCAAAAGAATATAAAACTATCTCAGATAATGATTTTACGGGGGGAAAAAAGACAACCAAGATCATATAAACCTAATGTGTAATTTAACATCTTTTCCAAACAGTTAAATTTTATCTATTAATAAACAGACAAAAAATACCATAAACTTTACCAAAAAGTGACAATCTATTTCCTTTGGTCATACCTAATATAGTTTCCATCTTATCTTCTTATTAAAAAAACGTTTTGCTTTCAGCATTTCAAAAATAGTGTTTTTTCTACTATTCTCATTTTTAAACACTTCACATAAATCTGTTATGTGTAATTTTGTATGCTTTATATGTATCATGACAGTGTAATGTGATTGTTTTTTAATATTCTTACTGTATATTACAAAATCAACAGACCACACCTTTACAGTCATATAACTAAGATATGAATGAACGTAACAGCTATACTCTATTGATATGTAAAATAGCATCTAGCTTGCTGGGCAGAGCAAAAGTGTCTTCCTCTCTGATGGCTCTCCTCAAACAAGCTTATCTCCTACAAAGAGTTATGACATGTAAACATAGAGATAATGTTCAAATCAATTCCATTAAGTTTAACATGCTTTTACAAATTCACTTATACTATATACAAGGTATTGGTAATATAAAGATAAAAAGCCAGCAGTTCCTGTCCTTGGAATAGCTTACAGTCTACCAAGGTAAAAAGCACACACACTGGTACTTCACTATAAAGTAATTTTCCCTGAAGGCCAAAGAACTGGGCAAATCTGAAAGACTTCCTATAGAAGTCATATAATCCAGCTTCTAACTCCACCACTCTCTTCAACCTCCTCTTAGACACTTTCTCCTCCTTCGGCTTTTAAAAACACAACTGTCCTCTTAGTTCTACTCCTAACTTTTTGATCTTTCCTATTCAGCCTCTGCTCCCATGGGATAAGCATGGTATTCTCAATAATCTTATAATCTTTCCTTTGATCTTAATGGTTTTCCTGGTTTCAAGGATCATCTCTAAGCAGACTACTTCCCAAATCAGATAACCTTAATCTCTCAAAAAAACCCAGTTCCATGAGACCTGCAGTCAGTGAGACACAGACATAAGAATAGACAAATCACACTTAACACAATAAATACGCAAAAGACATTCTATCCCCAAACCTCCCTTATTTTTGCTAACACGACTGCCCACCCAAAGCATGCAATCTTGGAGTTCTCTCTGACTCTTCCATTGTCCTCAAACCCTCATACCCAATCAATAAGTTTCACCAATCCTAGTATCATGTCTCTTACTGATGGTTCACATCTACTTACTCAGCCTCTACCTTAGTTCAGGATCTCATTATAATAACATTAGAAATTAAGGTACATAACTGAAATGGCATGTTACTTCACCCTATGAAATGACAAATACAAAAAAATAAGCAAAGGCTGAATTATCACTTTTTGGGCAGAAGTGATTCTTGAAAAGGTACAGGTTCCTTTTGAAGTCCCTTCTTTCTTGTCTCTGAGATTCACAAAAAAAACAGGAGAGAAAAGTGGGTGAAGTGTCGGGGAAATGATGGTAGCAGGAAAGAAAGAGGAAGGGAGAAGCCTTAATAAAACATTCAAAAATATACAAAAGATAGAAGAATGAGAAGGGGCCATAAACAAGCAAAAAAAACTGTTACTGCTATGTTTAATACTTTTCTAAAATTGTAGATAAGTTTCATACACAACCCTCTTTCTGTTCTTTATATACTGAAATGCTCATGTTTGTTAATTTTAGTGCATAATAAAAGAAAAATTAAATTTTAGAGAAAGATTTGTTTATCCAAACCATAAAAACCAAAGGAATATTCAAATCATAACAAGCAGCTGGACAGATAGCCTATCAAATTAATGTGTATGTACAAGTATAAGCACTTCTACCTAAGGACAAATGCAATTGGAGGAGGCAAGGGAAAATGCAAAGATCAATGTAGATCACATATGAAAAATAATGCAGTAGTTTCAGTGATCCAAAACTCTTCACTGATGTAGAAAGCACATCTCTTTAACACAAACCTTCTCCTGGTAATGATATGCAGCTGCAAATATAGATTACTATGATCCTAGAAAAATCAGAATTATAGATAATCTAAAAGGAACTGAAAAATAAATAGTGGCTATAAAAAGATGGCAGCATTCTAATGCTATCAACAACACATAAGCTAGCACCTGTCAAGGATATGTAAGGTGGGAAAATAAGAGAACCAGCACACTGGGTAGGTGCTTTCTGGAGAAGAATCTACGCAATGTGCCAGAGGCCTACAATTTCCATCAGTAAACAAATTACCCAAACCAATGAAATTATACCTTCATTAAATTAATATATAATTATAAATATATATAATATATATAATTATAATTAATATATAATATAATTAATATACTCCCAAAGCTAAAGAAAGAGGTAAACAATCAGTAAAAAATGTAAAACCATGACATTTTTTATTCCCTTGCAAAAATTATCACTTACCAGACAAAAAGTTGAGTGGCAGCCTCCTTGGTACTAATCCCCTAGGATACTTAGTCCAGGCTTCCTCGTAAATTTTTAGACGTTCTAACATATTGACTAAAGAAAAAAAATACTTTCACATATAAAAATTACATAATACATTTATGTATTATTCCCAGTGAAAAAATAAATGTTCCCAAAATTTATTAAACTAAACGGATTCTTAATGCAATATAATTTCCAATATTTTTCAGCTACATGACAATCCCTGTCAGAAAGAAAGAATTTCTGCAATGCTAGACAGTACTTTTTAGTAACTAATAAAAGATATTTTTAGCAAAGTAATCTCTCACTCCACAGAGAATAGTAAAGAGTATCAAAACTGTACCTGGCTTGAGTGACTTTTCCAAGCCTTTGTAGTATGCCCAATTTTCAGGATTCCTCTCTTGTAAACCTCTATATACATCAGTAGCTTCTTCCAATCGGCACAGTTGTAACAGAAGTTCCCCTGAAAGTCAAATTAACTCAATGTATGAAGAAGTAGCTTCCCTTTCAGTTGAACTTTTCCTTAAAGATCCTCAAGAAGGGAGAGTCAGGAGGACCTGAGTTCAAATCCAGCCTCAGACACATAACACTTATTAGCCATGTGACCTTGGGCAAGTCACTTAACTCCAACTACCCTGACTTTCCCCCTCCGAAAAGCAACAACGACAACGAAAGATCCTTACAAAAATACTAGGTTAATTAGTAGAGCTATCAAATTTTCCATATAGCCACTGAAGGATACAGACAATGAATGATGTCCTCCTCTTCTTTCCTTCCCCAGACCCCTCCTTCACCCATTTGTCTCTTCTATATCCTGAAAGGCCCATCTACAGAGACATGAAAGACTAAGTCCCCATGACTGTTACTGGAAGCCTCTCCTTGAAAACTGACAAAGCTGCCAACTATTATTAATTGTTGAAGTAGTTTCTTTGAACTCATTCAATAACATTTACCTGGGGGTGGGAGGGTTTCTTTAAAAAAAAATGTAACTGCTACAAGTGAATATAATAATCTTGAGGTGAATGAACATGGTAGAGTACGGTGTGACTCTTAATTTTCCCTAATCCTAGACATCAGACCTCTTATCGTAGCTAAAGACTGTATTGGATTTATTAGTCACACTATAGCTGCCACATCATGCTGCTGATTTACACTGAGCTTGGAGGCCACTAAAACCCCCAGATCTTTTTTCATTTGAACCTTCTAAGAAGCTGATTTTTTTTTTACCCACATGCAAGACCTTATATTTATCCTCAAGTTGTTATGTTGAGCCACTATGCATATTCTGTTGGAGTAAAAGGTCAAAAGGAACATGTCAATTGTACATATGGATTCACAGCTCCCTCACTCTATGGTCTAGGGGTCTTTGGCCCACAAGTTAAAAATATTGAACCACTGGGTGATCAATAAGGCTTTCTTATTATTCCTGATGCTGGAAGTCTTCTAAAGTAAAAAGTGGAAATTTTTGAACCAAGAAAGAATCTTCTGGAAACTCATCATGCCTGTAATTAGGGGAGTAATGAGATTATAGGATCCTAGTACAGGGCTAGAGAGCATCTTGATGGTTATAAAATCCAACAATAATTTTAGAGGAAAAAACTGAGGTTGAGAGGCAAAAAGACTTGCCTATAGGACTAAGTCATCCATCTTTAACCACTAGCCCTTTAATTAAACTCTATTAGCACATCTTTTTCCGAATACCCTACCCTGCTCACTTACACTAAGGTAAGATTTTCTGGTTCTAGTTAGTAAACAGTCCCCATTTATAGCAAAGAAGAATGGAAACTGAGATCCCTTACAATTTTCTTGATTGTGGCTTATAAAGAATCAAATATTTGTAAAATGAAAAATGAAACTCTACATTTAAATTATACTTTTCATTTAAAGTCCTTAAGCAATAATAACACCATAGATTAATAACGGTCATTTCAGGGATTTAATCAGTGAATAATTAATAGTTACTAAGAATAGCACCCTATTTCTATAACTGCTTCACATTAGAACTATTTCACAAACATCACCTCATTTAATCTTCACTAACATTTCTGGGGGGTAGACTGGGCTGGTATTATTAGTCTTAATTTTACAGCCTAGCAAAGCGGTGCTCAAAGAAGTTACACAATGCACTGAAAGTTCCCTGGTTTAGAGTCAAGTGTCTCATCTCTGACCCAATACTCTTCCAATCTGAGATATCCTCAGCCAATCTCTGTATAGGATATACTGAACTGGGGACATGGAAGCTGTGCTTTCTACCACTCGCCTTCCTGAGGAGTATCCTGATCCTCTACTTAAGGCCCATTTGATTAGTATCAACTACAAAAGCACTAAGCCACCACAGCACCTGCTCTGGAAACACCAGGGGGGGTGGGTGGAAGAAATTATTTCCATTTTTATATGATACTGGAAGGAATCGTTCAATAGAATGTGCTTGTTACTTTATCTGGTTCTAAGAAAGACAGGTTATAGATTCAAGATATAGAATAAGATACCCAATTTTAGATATAGTCAACAGAGGAATTTGTTTTGCTTGACTACGCGTCACTGTTACAAGGACTTTGTTTCTCTTTTCTTCTCAAGTTGGGAGTGGGAGATGGGAAAGAAAGGTAATTGAGACATCTTTTTTTATTAAACGCAGAAAAGATATCAGAAAGAAGGCCAGAAAGTAACACAGCAAAGCATGACAGTTTTTAAAGCTATAGGTTGAATTTATTATGCAGACTTGAAAAGAAAAGCAAGCTTTTCATCTTCTCTTTGTCTATTGTGAACAGGGAAATACTTGTTTTATTTGATATTCAAGTTCAGAATAAAACTGAATTTTAAATTGTTATTTCCAAAACTCTGTATTTTTAAAATTAAATTCCTTTTAAAAATTATTTAGCAATTATTTCTCCCTGCTGCCTCTCTTCCCCGGGTCCCACTAAAAATAAAGAAAGATAAGCAGCAATTAAACAATTAGTTACTGATTAAAAATTGCCATCTTAATCAGTAAAACAGACAAGGACATACTGTAAACAAACTTAGTGGTCTAGAGTATGATAAACCCAAAGACTTTTAGCTTCTGGGGTAAAAACTCATTAAGTGACAAAAACTGCTGAGAAAATGAGAAAGCAATCTGACAGAAATTAGGTTTGGACAAATATTTCACACCATGTATTAAGATACGCTCCAGACAGATACATGACCTAGATATAAAAGGTCACATCATATACAAATTAAGTCACATTATGAACAAAATAGATAAACATGGAAGAAATTATCTTTCAAATCTATGGATGTGGAAAAGCTCATGGCCAAACAAGAGACAAGATCATAGAGGATAAAATGGACAATTCTGTCCATAAAAAAATGTACGAACAAATCCAATCCAAATAAGGTAAGAAGGGAAACTGTTAACTGAGACAAAAATTTTGGCACCAAGTTTCTCTGATAAAGTTCTCATTTCTAAGATATGTAAGGAACTGATTAGAATTTGTAAGAATGATAAAAAAAATTTTAAAAAAATATGTTCTACTCCTCATTTGATAAATGGCAGTAGGATCTTTAACAGAAATAGGTGTTATATTTTGTCAAAAGTTTTTTTTATCTATTGAAATAACCATGATTTTATTTTTTATTGTTACTCACTTAGTCAATTTTGCTTATGGCTTTCTTAATTATTTAAACCAACCCCACAATCCAACCTGGTATAAATTCAACCTGGGAATAGTGTGTAATCTTTGTAATATGTTGCTGTAGCCTTTTTTGTTTAGTATTTTATTTTAAATGTTTGCATCGAAACATTTTAGGAATAGTGTTCTTTCTGTATATTCTTCTATTTTGACTTTCCCTGCTTCAGGTATCAAGACTATGCTTATATCATAGGAAAAATCTGACACCATCCTAGTTTCGGGAATGTTTATATAATACTGGAAATAATTGTTCTTTCACTGTTAGATAGAATTCACTTGTAAATCTAGCTAGTCTTGAGGGGTGATGGACTTAAGGTGCAGAATAAGACAGTTTCAGACATAGCCAATGTAGGAATTTGTTTTTCTTAACTATATGTATATATTAAAAGGGTTTTGTTTTTCTTCCTTTTTTTTCCTCCCCAAGAGAGGGGAGGGAAAAAGGAAAGAAGAAATGAAGGAAGAAATAACGAGAAAGAAAAGAGTATCCTGAAATACCATATTATACCTATCAGATTGACTAACATGACAAAACAGGAAAATGGTAAATGCTAGAGAAGATGTGGGAAAACTGGAACCCTAATACATTGCTGGTGGAGTTGTGAATTGATCCAACCATTCTGGAGAGCAATCTGGAACTATGCCCAAAACTGCATACTCTTTTGATCCAGCAATACCACTTCTAGGTCGGCATCCCAAAGAGATCATGAAAACAGGAAAAGGACTTACATGTACAAAAATATTTATAGTAGCTCTCTGTGGTGGCAAAGAATTGGAAATGAAGGGGATGTCCATCAATTGGGGAATGGATGAACAAGTTGCAGTATATGAAGGTAATGGAATACTATTGTGCTATAAGAAATGATAAGCAGGCAGATTTAGAAAAACCTGGAAAGACTTATATGAACTGATACTGAGTGAAGTGAGCAGAACCAGAAGAACACTGTACTCATTAACAGTCACATTCTGTGATGACTGACTTTGACAGACTTAGCCTTCCTTAGCAATGCAAGGTTCTAAGACAACTTCAAAAGACCAACTGAAAAATGCTGTCTATATCCAGAGAAAGAACTTTGGAGTCTGAATGCAGATGGAAACATACTATTTGCTCTCCTTTTCTTCTGTTGTTTTGTTTCTTCTTTCTTATGGTTTCTCTCATCTTTACACCATGATTAATGTGAAAATATGTTTAATATGAATGCACAAGTAGAGCCTATATCAAACTGCATGCTGTCTTGGGGGGGGGAGGGTTAGGGTGGGGGAGAAAATTCGAAACTCAAAAGCTTATAGAAGTGAATGTTAAAAACTAAAAAATATTTTTTTAAAAAAGAATTTCATTATGGTATCATTTCTAAAAAAAAAGAAGCAAAGGGCAGAGTCAGGATAGCAGCGTAGAAGCAGAACTCCGTGAGCTCTCCCCATAACCATTTCATATACCTATAAAATGTGACTCTAAACAAATTTTAGAGCTCCAGAACCCACAAAATGACAGAGAAACAAAGCTCCTGTTGAAGGCAGACCAGCAGGCAGATGGGAGGTCCACCTGCAGCATGCTGTGAGCCAAGCCCAGCCCACATGAACCCATGGCTTTAGCCCCAGGGAGGCCAGGACAAGCCTCAGCTGGAACATTCAGAAGAGTGGTCATCAGCAGCTGTGGCTGTTTCCAGAATTATCAACTCATAAGAGACAAGGACAAAGTGAAAGGTCAGTGGAATTTGGCTAAATTTGGAGGAAAGGAGTGGGTCCCACTGTCTGCCGCCAGGGCAAGAAGCAGTGGAAGCAGTTGCCCTGCAGCCACCTCCACATGCTGCTTCAGAGCTCCCGGCCTGAAGATTGCAGGGGGGCCAAGCGACCATTCAGAGGTTAAGTGCTTTTGCCTTAACCTGCCTAGATCAGGATGGTGGTCGTGGGTGGTGGTCCTAAGGTGTGTGACCAGTGAGCCAAAGCTGGAGGGGGATGCAGAGACGGTGGCCCCCTAATAGCTCCGGCAGCTGCACAAACCCCAGCGATTTGGGATAAAGCTCTCCCCTCTGGAAGCAGAGTTCTACTGTGGCAAAAAGCTCAAAAGTCAAGTAACTGAGTAGCAACATAAGCAAGAAAAGCAAGAACAGCAATCCAACTTTAGATTCCTTTTTTGGGGACAAAAGGGATGAAAGCATGGAACAGGAGGAAGACAACAGTCAGAACTCCCACACCAAAAGCTTACAAGAAAAATGAAAACTGGTTTACAGGCCATAGAGGAGCTTAAGAAAGATTTTGAAAACCAAATAAGAGAAATGGAGGAAAAATTGGGAAGAGATATGAGAATGATGCAAGAAAATCATGAAAAGAGAGTCAACAATCTGACTGAAGAAAATAACACCTTAAAAAACAGATTAACTCAAACGGAAAAGAGGCCCAAAAAGCCAATGAGGAGAAGAATGCCTTAAAAGGACGAATGTGCCAGATGGAAAAAGAATCTCAAAAGCTCACTGAACAGAATAATTCCTTCAGAATTAGAGTGGAGCAAATGACTTTATGAGAAATCAAGATACTATTAAACAGATCCAAACAAATGAAAAAATAGAAGGCAATATGAAATATCAAAAAAACCACTGATCTGGAAAATAGATCCAAGAGAGACAATTTAAAAATTTTCGAACTAGCTGAAAGCCATGATCAAAAAAAAGAACCTAGAAAGCATCCTTCAAGAAATTCTCAAGGAAAATTGCCCTGATATTCTAGAACCAGAGGGCAAAATAGAACTTGAAAGAATTCACCAATCACCTCTTGGAAAAGAGCCCAAATAGAAAACTCCTAGGAATGTTACAGCCAGATTCCAGAGTTCCCAGATCAAGGAGAAAATATTACAAGCTGCCAAGAAGAAACAATCTGAATACTGTATAAACACAATTAGGATAACACAGGATCTAGCAGCTTCTACATTAAGGGATCGAAGGGCCTGGAATATGATATTCGGGAGATTAAGGGAGCTAGGATTAAAACCAAGAATCACCTACCCAGCAAAATTGAGTATAATGTTTCAGGCGAAAATATGGTCATTCAGTGAGGTGGAGGACTTTCAAGCATTCTTGAGGAAAAAACCAGAACTGAATAGAAAATCTGACATTCAAATACAAGAAGCATGGGATGGTAAACAGGGAAAAGAAATCATAAGGAACTTGTCAAAGCTGAACTATTTACATGTCAACATGGAAAAAACCGTAATTGTAACTTATTAAACTTTTCTCAATATGAGGATAGATGAGGGGAATATAATTGTATATATATATGTATACATACACATGTCTATATAGGAGGGTATATATACGTATGAATATATATGTGAGTGTGTGTATATATGTGTACATAGACAGAGGGGCACAGGATGAATTGAATAGGAAGGGATGATATTTTAAAAGGTGAAATTAAGAGGTGGGAGAGGAGTAGAATGAGGAGACAGGGAGAGACAGAATTGGGTTAATTATCTCATATGGAAGAGGCAAGGGATAACTGTTACAATGGAGGGGAAGAACAGGAAGACAAAAGGGAGTCAGCCTTACTCTCACTGAATTTGGCTTAGGGAGGGAATGACATATGCTCTAAATTGGGTATCTTGCCCTACAGGAGAGCAGGGGGGATGATGGAGGGAAGGGCAGGTTGGTGTGAAGGGTTGTTAGAAGCACACACTTCTATAAAGGGACAGGGACAAAGTAGACAACAGAACAAGTGGGGGGGAGGGATAGGAAGGAGGGAAATATAGTCAGTCTTTCACAATATATCCATTGTGGAGATGTTCTGCGTAACTACACACGTACAGCCAGCCTGTACTGAACTGCTTGTCTTTCCAGTGGGGGTGGGTAACAAGGGAGGAAGGGAAAGAATCTAGAATTTAAAGTACTAAAATCAAATGTTAAAAATATATGTGTGTGTATAAAATAATAAAAATTATTATTATTTATATGTAACTGGGAAAAAAGATATACAGGCACTGGGGTAGTGAAATCCATCTTGCCCTACCAGAAAGTCAGAGGAGTGATGTGGGAGGATATAGAGCATATTGGGGTAGGGGGTATACAGTGGGATTGCTGTTTGGGGGTAGTGGGGAGGGGGAAGATGGGGTGAACATTTGTAAACTCAAAATCTCATGGAAATGAATGATGTAAACTAAAAATAAACAAAAGTTAATTAAAAATAAATTTTAAAAAAAGGCAAAGAGAAGGGAAGTAAGCCCAGAAAGCAGCAAAACTTTGAAAACTAGAGGTTGAACATGTTAAAATACTGTACGTTAGAGAGATTTACAGTTTCATATATAATCCTTTCTGTTTAATATGTATATGGAAATGCCCATCTTATTTGATGTTTAACCTCAGAATATTTGTTTTAAACAGTCATTTACAAAACTTTCAGGGCACTTTGATAGTGTAGTATATAAAAAGTGGATGAAAAATTTAAGTGATTTCACTTAATAAAATACTTACTTGCAAAATTCAGAACATTAATTTTCCTGTTGTTAAAAAACCAACTAAATAAAATTATATATAACTGTCACCAGTCATAAATTAACTGCTTTTAGCCCCCTTCTAGCTACAATTAAATGCTAAAAGAAATGACATTTTGAAGAGATTACCTTTGGTTTCTTCAACAGCAAGTTTGTCACATATCTGCTTTTCGTAGGTGCCAAGGTGTTCCAAGGCTTCTCTATAGAGTCCTGCTTCCCGCAGGACTTGATTCTGATACAAAAGGAGCTCACTATATTCATAATCCACTTTATCAGGAGATGTCTGCAGAATGTGAATATTAACATTTTATCATTTTTTTGTATCAGAAAGTTCCATATCCAAAAATGTGTAGAAAAAAAGGATAAGACTTTATTAATAAATTTATACTTCCAAGAATCTGTAGTTTCATTGGTAAGAGTAACTCCCCCTACCAACAGAGACGGAAAATAATCAACAACCCCTCTACACTAGTTTCTAAAAATCACATTGACCAAAAATTAATCACCTCACAGCCAAGCTAACATCTTGATGCTCTCTAAATTTATTTAGACTGTATTCAGGAAACAGATACTATCACCAGATCTATATCAAAGCTTTTTTAGCTTGGTATAAACAGGGGAAACTTGCATTCTACTAACATAACTGTCAACAGCTCAAAGTCACCTTTATTCGACAATGAGGCATCTAGAACTACTTTAAGAATTCAATTGTTAAAGTAATTAAATCTACACAATATTTAAGTTGATAAAATTCTGGACACAATAACAAAATTTCAATGCCAGCTTATAAAATTTTATCCCCAATTATTACCTGCTGTGTTTTCCTAAACTCTTCTAAAATCTTTGCTGCCATTTCATAGTCTTCTAATAAATGGTATGCTATAGCATAGCCAATCCAGGAGGCTCTTTGTGCAGGTCGAAGCTGAAGTAATTGATACCTCGTTTCCTGAAAAACAGTTTTACCAATATTTCTCCTGTTGTTATCTGTTACTCAAATATACTATACTATAGACTACGTTCAGTTAAATTTGCAGCAAATACATTAGGGGGAAAACAAAAGGCAAGCAGCAAGGAGTCAAACAGTATTCAGTAATAGAAAAACCATGATCTGGTAGCTGTCTAAGAGGTAAAGGAAAAGAAACATTTAAGAACTACATAAAATATCCAAACTGCATTAATAATTTTTTTGAAGATGCACTCTCACTAAAATTTTAAAAAAAATTCAAAATACAAAAATAATTTCACAAAAAACAGAACATTTAATCTTGATTCCTATATCCAATCCTTCTCAATAAAGAGGTAAAATGGTCAAAATTCATGTCAATGGAATTACATGCAAGAAACTATAGTTTCCAAAAACTACTTCTGGAGGTTCACAGAAAATGGATAATTTATTTAAACACTGAAGAAATGAACCTAAGGTAAATCAGAAGGGAATAATATGCAGGTTTCAATGTACTATCAAAAATATTTTAGTACAGTAAATTATGAAAAGTTTAGCTCAGGCTTGAAACACTGAGATTAACTTGCCAATTAAAGGAATTTTAAAATTACAAAAAGTGTAGGAAATAAAAGCAATATTTATATACTGTCAACAAACTGATGACAGTACTGTCAATTTTTGCTATTTCTGAGACCATATTATATACTGCCAATTTTCATGTAACTGACCAGGTGTAGCCTTTTAAAGTAATCCAAATTAGCCTTTAACATCAAAATAGGTATTATGGTTGGATAAACACAGCTGATAAAGTAAAGAGAACAAAATTAAAAAAAAAGAATTTAAATTTCTCTTCCACAGAAAATAAATAACAACTAATTACAGTAATAGTATTATTTTGCCCTTAAAAATAAACATTCTACACTTACTTTTCTGTATACTTACCCTATAACCCTCAAGGTCCCTCATCTGAATCTGTAATAAAGAGAGGTCCCTTAAGATCTGAAGATTGTCTTTATCCCACTTTAGTGCATTTCTATAACACTTGATAGCTTCATCATACTTCTTGTCTGACCTTTGCAGAAGACCATAAACATGCCAACCTAGAGGAATTAGTTAAGGCCACTACAGAACTTAAAAGTGAAAAGAATACATTCAAAAACTGTACTTTGCAAGATCCTGCATAGAGTAGATCATATTTCCCCTATTTTACAGATGAAGAAGCTGAGGCTAAATAAAGTTTTAAATGACTTTCTCATGGTCACACAGGCAATAAAGTGTCTGAGGAAGGATTCAAATCCAGGTATTATCTTACTTTAAGCCCAGTGCTCTCTCCATACATTATGCTGTATAAAGCCACTAGTCAGATAGCTGCGTTTGCAATGATAAGAATGACCCTGACCCTAATGGCGATGATAAATCAATTAGCTAAGTCAATAATAAAGTAAAATCTACTTAATACTTATTATAAAAGGAATGAGTTTTATGTCTTTTATGCATCCTACAACATGAAACACAAAGGTAGTGTGACTAGTACAAATATAATGACATTTTCACTTCTTTCCTCATTCCTTTACAAAATTCAGTATTTTTCTTTATTCAGTACCTAAATATCAAAATTCTGCCTACTGATCACAAGTAAGTATAATGATCAACATAATGGCACCTTTGATTTAGAGTGTGGAGAACTTTCAAATCTACTATACAGAATGGCAAAAATGTATACAAATGGAGAAGCTAATACCACTACATGACTGAAAATGAAGAATTTCCTCATTAAAGCCCATCTCAAAAAGGATACACACATGGCTTTTCAAATCGTTTCTTAAGCCTCTACGAACCAGCTCATACGCCTCTTCTTTCTTTCCCAAGCAGTTCAATGTTAGTCCCTTCATGGCCAGAGTTTCTAAAGAAAGAAGATCAAATGAGGATGAAAAAAAAAAAATTAAGCCAACATAGCCAAAGTCAACTGTGAGAGCACTTAGGGACTGATATGCAATGAATCAAAAGGAGGGGAAGATACTAAAGTTGCAAGAGAAAGGAACAGGACTCAAACCATGTTAATACTACAAAAAAAGTGACCAAGAATATATTAACAATTACCAAACCAGATATCTACACTCCTATCTACAGAAACTCTTTATTGAGTGAGCTATACATAAATCAAGGGTCCCCTTAATGAAGCTATTAGTAGGGAACAAGCAGGCTTTTACACAAGTGATAATCAAAAATAGATCAACAATCATATAATTACCATTTCACAACTGGTTGAAAAATGAGAATAATATAGGACCACTGGGCTTACTGTTTGCTGATTATGAAAAAAAAATTTGATTTAGCAAGAGGAAAAGACTGATTTTAAAACTCTCACCCAAATCATTGAAGATTTTTTGAAATACATGACATTAAGAACTCTGATCAAAAATCTCCTGAACATAAACTGCAGAAGAGTAAGAAAATTTAGCAATAAAAGGTTGTCTGATTGCCATCATGGGTGAGAAGATATCAATCTACTGCAGAGTTCAAGCTGAAGAGGTTTTTTGTGTGGATGGTGAGATCCTCCAGATGCCACTGTTCACAGATGACAATGTGTTCGTTGCATGAAAACCTTAAAACAAACCCTTCTGAGCCTCCTGTAAAAGAAATCTAAAACCACTAAAAAGAGTTTTGTCTGACTATCCACACACATAAGATTAAGTGGATAAAGAATGTCTACTGCCCAGATTATGACATAATTTGGATTGAAATCTATAGAGTTTGTCCATCAATATGTATAAGTGAGACAGACAATATTAATGGGTTGTGAGCCTGGAACTGGACAGGAGAAGAATGAGATGGCTTAACTTAGGAAAATCACAAAGTTCCCTCAATGATTCAACTTTCCCATGAGAACAAATGCCCATTTTAAAAATACTGATATTATAACACTGCTGCTATGTGGCATCCACACATGCAATACAACATTCTCCAAAGAATTAGAAATTAATGCTATACAGAACTCGATGGCAGATGTGTATGATGGGATTGAGCAGGCAGCAACATATAATTAACAAAGAACTTAAAATAAGAATAGGACTAAAATATACCATCAAGGAAATCTACAATAGGAAGAGAAGACAGGCTGTCAAGGGCAAGCAATGAAAAGAGGATATCCAGAGTGACCTACTGGTACCTTGATGTCTGAAGAAAGCTAGGAATACTTTCACCTCCTGTGATGAACTTACAGAAGGACATGGACAAGAAGAGCACAAGGTAGTTAGGCATGGAGGGACTGTGATCTGCATCCCTGGAGGAACTCACAGATCTACTTGAACATGAGAGACTCGAGTACAGGCTATCTTGAAAGTCTTAGCGCAGTTTTAAGCTTTAGAGGCTTAAGACTTCTGGGACATCCTGTGTATAAAGTACAAATGACAAATGCTAAAATTTAAGACTGAGTTCAGGAGACGGGGGAAAATATCAGGTGCATGCAGAATTGAAATCTAAACACAAAGGAAAGTAATAAATATGATTTTTGTTAGGTAGAAAAAGAATTAAATTGGTACATGGTAAAAGAAGCACTGATACAGAGGTAGCCCTCTGTTCCATCTAGTCCAATTCCCATTTTACAGATAAGAAAACAGAGTCTGAGGGAGGTAACTGGCTTATAACAGTCAACTAAGTAGAAGACTCAAGAGGTAGGATTTGAACCCAGGTCCTCTGACCCAGTTCTCTTTACATAGCACTACATGCCTCCTGATATGGGTTATAGAGTCTATACCAATGGCATGGAGGCCAATGACTTAGAAAACCACAAATTAACACCTATGTTGTACTGCATTTTTTATATTTTTTGGTCATGCATTTCCCAATTATATTTTAATCTAGTTTAGAGCAATGGGAACTTGTACCTGCAAGTTTGACACCTCTAGTCTACACAGACAACAAGCATTTATTAAATACCATATATGGCAATATTATCTACTGTTATAAGACCATGTAATCTCACATTATTACTATGATTGGGGTCCATATCACAAAACCACTGTACATATGAAACTTCTTTATGAGGCCCCATGCCATGTCAGTAACTTAAATTCTGAAAAGTATCTAGGATCAGCCTAAATAATTTGGCTCCACAGTCAATGTTATGCTGATATCCTAATGAAGTGTGGTCCAGGGATCCTGCAGGTCCTCAAGACTCTTTCAGGGGGTCTACATGGTTAAAACTAATTTCATAATAATAGTAAATCATTTTAATTTCTAATGCAGTATCAGTACATATAACCCACATAAAAGTTCTGGCATCTGGAAGGGGACAGTCCTCAATAATTTCAAAGAGTGTAATCAGCTTCTAGGACCAAAAAGTTTGAAAACTACTGTCCTAATGTATAGAATTACATATAAAATTGTCTTTAAATGTGCTTATACTATCTCATAGCTGAATCTTATTTCAACTCAACACAATTCCACAAATATTTATTGAAAGCCTCTAAGTGTAAAGTACTCTTTAGGCACTAGGGACACAAGGGGTTGTCATCTGGCCTCTGATAGATGGAGAACCCATCACTTCTTTAAGTAGCCCAAACCACTTCCTTCTAGATAACTCCAATGGTTAGTAAGTTCTTCCACATACCAAACCTAAACACATTCATTCCACTCTCTGGGGACAAAGAGAACAAGTCTAATATCTCCCCTATAAGACTTTCAAATATTTGATTTTTGTCATTATCAGGACTCCCCAATTTCATCAAAGGATCTTTATGAGAGAACTCTTAGTATCCTGGGTGGCTCTCTTCTGGTGTTCTTCAGCTTTCCATTGTCCTTCTTAAGTGTGGTGCCCCAAACTGAAAACAACACTCCAGATGAGGCTGGATAAGGGCAGAGAATAGATGTTCATACACTTATTTTTGGAAGCTATGCCTCCTTTATTGCAGGTCTGAGGCTGTATTACCTTTTTGGCTGCTACATCACTCTTGTGACTCAAAATCCTAGATTATTTTCAGATATTATCTCTTCCCGTTTTATAATGTAAAATTAAATTTTCTGAGTCCAAGTATGAAACTTTAGCATTAACCTTAATGACTTTCATTTTTGTATATTCTGCCTATAGGATAGTCCACCAATATTTTCCTATATGAATCTGTGTGTATATAAAAAATACTTATGCATAAACTGTTGTATGTTAGTAATGTGCACTGGAAAACAAATTTTAAAATGAGATAATGATGAAATAAAGAAATTTTAACTTTATTTTATTAACCGCACGTTCACACTAAATTTTTTTTCATTAAAACAATGCAGTGAGGGCAACAGGACTGTGCTTTATTTTAGAAAACCATAGTTTAGCACCATTATACAACAATTTTAATGTGTGGTTTTAAATTGTTTCTTTGAATTCTTTATTTTAATGGCTGTCAAAACAGGGAGAACCACACAAAGATCCCCATCTACCAACAAAATCAAGGTTTTTGTTAAAGTTCAGGGAGTAAATTTCTATCTTCTTTGAGATAAATAAGTTGTTCTTGCCAAACAATTAGAAAGCACTGCATTTTTCTATTTTTAATAAATGGTTCAAAATCCATTCAATCTCTTCACTTGAAAGATTCTTAAATAGGCTAGAAAAGTCTAAGTTGTTTTAAGTGTACAGATACAAACTTTTTAAAAGTTTTGACAGGTGAAACATTCACACTATTTTTGGTAATAAAAGCTTTATTTTTAAATATTTTATGGCTTCAAACCATAATTAGTTAATATCTCAAGACACAGCATTAATTTAAGGTAAGTTTTATTGTTAATGATAATGGGGGAGAGGGGGAAGGAAAGAAAAAGACAATTGTTGTTAAGGCTGTGAGAGCACAGGAATACTGATGCACAGTTGGTGGAATTATGAATTGGTACGCACATTCTGGAAAGCAATTTGAAACTATAACCAAATAAGTCACTGAAATATACATGCCATTTGAGTAAATAATGCCTTTACTAGTCTTATAAAAGATATCAAAGATGAAAAGGATATAGATATAGATATATACATATATGTACAAAAGTATTTATAATTATATTCTTTTGTTATTGGAATTTTAGTTAGGTAGAAATAGAATTAAATTGGTACATGCCCATCAACCACAGTAAGACCCCAAAGTGAGAGATACTGCTTCCTGGAAGCACTGGAATGATTGGGGAGGGGAGGCAGTAACATCCTCGGGTGTAATTGGGGAGTGTTGAATAAAAATATCGGGGCAGTGGAAGCATAAGGAAAGAAGCTAAGAAAATTTTGAAAAACTGTTCATACGTGTTTCATCTGTACGTAACAAAATCACAATGATTATATTATTTTCCAAATAAACACACAAAATCCAAGTTATAACAGACCAGTGGTCAAGTCCTCTGACAGGTCTTAACAAATAAGTACTGGCAGGAAAGTCTGCCAACACTGGACACTGTCGTGAAGTCCAGCATGGACCAGCAGGAATATTTGCATGTAATGACTTGTTTATAATACAACACTATTCGGTTACAAAACACAATACTGCATCCTCAAAATTTCAATGCAGGAAAACCGCTACAAATTTACAACAAATTAAAGATGTGTCATTTTAAAAATATATTTTATGTATTTTTGAAATGATGCAAATTTTAAAAAAAACCATTAAAGGGCTGAAGAAAGTAGATTTCCAGGGGGGTGCTGAGTAATTTTTTTTTTTTTTTTGCATTTTGGAGGGGGAAGACAGGTCAGTTGGGGTTAAGTGATTTGCCCAAGGCCACATGGCTGGTAAATGTTAAGCATCTGAAGGGAAATTTGAACTCAGGTCCTTCTGACTCCAGGGCTGGTGCTCTACTCACTGCACCACCTAGCCACCCCTGTTGAGTAATTTTTTAAGGGGGTGGTAGGCCAAATAAATTTGGGAACCTTCTTAAATCGTGGGTCGGGGCCCCATATGGGGACTCAAGTACAAAAAGTTTAAGAAGCCCTGAACTAGAGAATGGTTGAACAAAGGATGATATGAATATGATGGAAAGTTATTGCAACATAAGAAATGAGGAAAGGGACCATTTCAGAAAAACCTAGGAAAAACTGTATAAACTGATGCAGAATCAAATAAACAGAAAGAGAACAATTTATCTTGTAAATAACTGTAACACAATTAATACAATACAATAATGTTAACAATTGTAACAATCTTATAAAGACAAACAACTTTGACAGACATAAGAACTTTGATCAATGCAGTGATCTACTCTGATTGCAGAGGATCAATGAGGAAGCATGCTACCTACTCCTGAAAGAGAGGTAATGGATCCAAGGTACAGAATAAGGCATACATTTTTCAGACACTATCAATGTGGGAATTTCTTTTGCTTAATTATACATGTTAAAAAGGTATTTATTTTGCTCCTTGGCCTTTCCTTTTAATCAAATAAATAAGAAGAGAGAATAGGGTAGCCCCCCCAAAAAAAGGGAAAAGAGGGGAATTATAGTATATAATCTACATGAACTGATGCAGAATGAAATAAGGAGAACCAAGAAAACAAAATACACACTAAATTACAAAAATATAAAGAACACATCATGAAATCAAAAGTAAATGTAATGAAATTATAAAGATAAAGTGGGACTCAAAGAAAGAAATATGAGAAAATACCCCCAACCCACCCTTTCAAACAGGTCCTCAGGGTTACACATTGCACATCTTTTCAGACTTTTTCAAGGCACTGCTCAACTGTGCTTTTTTAAATAATCCTCTCCCAAAAAATCCTGTTTGACATATGGGAATGGCTCTCCGGAAGGGGCAAAGTGAGGAATAAATGGGATATTATAGTGATGTTAGAAACAGAAAATGTTAATAAAAACTTTTTTTTAAAAAAAAGGAAAAATAAATCACAGACAAGCTAGACAGCTTTGCAGATTGTTATATTTATTATATTTTAAAAGAATAGCTGTTAATAACATGTATAAATCCTTTCTTTGTTTTACTATGCATATGGAAATGCTTATTTTATTTCATGTCTAAGTTCAGAAAAAGAAATATACACATAAAACTCCCCTCCGCTATTTTTACCTATTCTTTTTCTTCTTAATAAGGTTTATCTGTCTAGTCAGTCAATCATGTTTTCATCCCAAAAAGTCTCAACCATGTAAAAGTCTCCTCTTTTCACGAGGACCTCTATTTCCTCTTGCCTACTGCCTAAATTTAAGGCATATGTACATAGATATTTAGGGTTAGAAGTTTTACCACTGGCTCCTTTTCTTGAGTTCTGCCTCCTGTCAACTTCTATGTCTATTCTATCTAATAAGATTATTCTAGCCTCATTATAACTATACTCTAAAGTAACTGATGGAGGGGTTCACCAAAACAATCTCTTCCCTATCTAACCTTTTTCATCTAAAAACCTTTTGATTAGATTTGCAAGATACTCAGCAACTACATCCTTACCAGCCTTTGTTAGACATAGTCTGTCTTTGGTCAAAAATCTATTATCCCTATATTAAGCCGTGGTCTAAATTACATTTTCAGATACCACTTTTTTTTAGCCAGATGTTCTGTTCATTTCCCGGATCAATTTTTCTCTTCAGGATCTCTTACACCGCTATAATTGATAATAGGGCAGCCTCCCCCACACCAAAAAGAAAGAGAAAAGAGGGAAATTGTGGTACATGATCTATATGAACTGATGCAGAGTAAAATAAGCATAATAAAAAAACCAAAACACACAGTAATTACAATGTAAAGAATACACACACACATCAAAAGGAAATATAACAAAATTATGAAGACCAAGACTTCATAATCTTTGGTAATCCTTTTTATGTTTCTTCTACAATTATCATATGTGCCTGCATTAATCACCACAAGTGGAGAGCTATGTGTTTTGACATATATTGGAAGGTTCTCTTTTGCTGGATACATGTCTAGGGAATACGATAAACTTATCAACTGCAGCTACTGGGTCAATAAATAGCTTCCTCAGTATCCCTAAGCACTTCTCTTCCTCCTCTGGGCATTACTGTATGTTCTTTCACCTGATAACATTTCCACTCTACAAGCTTTTAACACTGATCAAGTCTCAGTTTTACCACCTCAGAATCCTTCTTTCCTTGCATTTAAGCTTAGATTATATTACCTTTAGGAACACGTCCTTTTGCCCCTAACATCATGGAGGAAGAGAAGTACTTATGAGGTATTTCCACCTTTTCCTCCAGAAAAGAGATCAGCTTATCCTTGGAACTCAGATAAAGAGTCTCCATATTGGTTGAGATTTTCAGGCTTGGTTAGTTGTTTATTCTTTAAATGGCATGTGGGTGTTAACACCTTATTACCTCATATAATAACTTAATAACCCCACTTAGCTTCTTTCCCTTGGTCTCAAAAACAACTCCCCAGCTACATTCCTGCTGTGTAGGTAAAGAAGGAGAAGCAAGAATGGCAACAGCAATATAGACAGAAAAGCACAAAAAATGGAAACTGAATGCTTTCTAATATGCCCAAGTGTGGCGGCAGAGAAGAGCTGAGAAAATGTATTTCCCTCAACTCTCTGAAGAACCAGGGAAATACAGGTAAGAAATACTGCATATGCTGTCCCATACAAAAGAAACAGCAACTGGTTTTGCCAAGCAACTTTTTTTCTCTCCTTTTTACAATCTTTCTTATAAAGAATGGTTCTCTGGATCAGGAAAGAGGAGGGGATATATTCATGAATGAAGGCAACATAAAAAGTATCGATACAGTAAAATTAACAAGCTTTTACACATATTAAATAAACTTCCCTTCTGATATACGATTATCAAAAGTTATCATTTGAGGTCTGCCATTTAAATCCAACCAAAAAGAAAAAAAAAACTGTTTATATGGGCAAAATTTCAAACCAAATTCAGCATATTTTTCTGAGTCTGAGAATAATAATATTACTCCTCATGAAAACACTAAACCAAGTAAGTTCCAAAATAAAAAGAAGTATTTTTAAAAATATCAAATAGTCCAGAAGATGCAAAAAAATTTCTCTGTTCTGATGATTTCACATGGTAAAAATAAAAGTATGGAAGTAAGGGGGCAATAATTGATGAGATCTTTCTTAGCAAAGGGGAAGAATTTGAGGAATAATAGCAGGAACAGTCCAACAGATACAAGTAAAAACAAAAGAAGCATAAAAGCTACAAGATTATTCTACCAAATAAATTACATATCAAAAGAAAATTCTGGATATCCACACATTTGGCAGAAAATGACACTGGTCTAACCAATATAGTTTCATAACAATGCTATTAATAAATTATAACCAAGGCCCACCTTAAATTGCAGGATGGTGACTGTTTCCTCTGACTGTCCCTAGCCAATGGGAAGGTAGACTGACGAAGTCACACAATGGCAGCAAAGAAGGCAGAGAATTACTAAATGAGGCAATATTCCTGAGTCAGATTTTCATAAATCTATATTACTGGATGGATAAAACAAATTCATTCCCTAATTCTGCCAATTCTAAGTTTAAATTCTGCTAAGTGAAGTATGTTGCTGAATAGTAATAACTACTTATTATCTAAAAATATATTACTTTAAATAAGTTCATAACTGCAACACAAAACAACTATTATCCAGAATTTTTAAAAAAATATTTAAACTCACCTCCATGCTCTGCAAATTTGGGATTTGAGAGGATTTGTTTACAAAACTTCAATCCATTTCTGTACTGTTTGTGTTCATAGCATCTCTATTAATAAAAAAAAACAAAATGAGAAAGTAAGTTTAGCAATAATTACACAATATTCTTTTCAGTACAATATCAAGAAGCCACAGGGAATAGATAGAAAGTCTTTCTCATAGCCAGGATAAAAAGGATTCAAGTCCTGCCTCTGCCACACTGTAACTATGTGATTGTGGGTGATTCTCTTATGGTATCAGTGCCCCAGTAACTTTCTAAACTAAAAAGTTCTGACAAATGGCAGATCTTCATCACCAGATGTTTCTACAACACTACAAACATCATGGATAGAATCACAAATCACATCTCCAACGCCACTATCTGGTCAACAAACGGGAAACATAAAACGGATCACTATAGTTTTATAGAAATGCCACTCTCCAAAACCATAGGCTATAATTGAAATTAAAAACAATTAAGAACTTCAGTAAAGGAGGAGCTAGAACAGACACACATAAATCATCAGCTTTTCTGTATATTACCAATAAAACCCAGGAGAAAGAACTAGAAGCATCAATTAAACGCAAATAACTACAAAATATATAAAATATGTGAGTCCATTTACCATATATACAACGCTGGATTTAAAGGAAAACAACTACAAGACATTTTTTAAAATACAGACTTAAATAGATACTAATTGCTCGTGGTTATGCCATGACAATAAAAAAAAAATACCCAAATTAACTCATATATTCAATGCCATACCAAACTACTAAATGGTTCTTTTACAGAAATGGAGGAAAAAAACTAATACAATTCATTTGGCAGTTCAAAATGTCAAGGGAAATCATGGGGGGGGGTGGGGGGGGGAGTAAAAAGGTCTAGCAGGCCCATCAGCGAGAACAAACTACATTACCAAGCAGCAATTATCAAACAACGTGGTACCAGTTAAGAAACAGAAAAGTTTTGTTAGGGGGACAGACTGAAATAAAAAAACAACTAGAAACGAAGTAGCAAAGTATTCAATAAACGTAAGGACTTGAATTATTAGAGGAAGGACTTAGTGCTTAAAAACTACCAGGAAAATTGTAAAACTCCTTGAAGAACCAGTTTTAGAACGAGGATTTCATACACTGTACCACAATAGGTTTCAAATAAATACATGACCTCCATATAAAAGGTCATATCATAAATTAGAGAAGCAAGGTATGTGGAACCTATTACAACTATGGATGGTAGAACAATTCTTGACTAAAGAAAAAGTAAGAGACGATCATAGGAAGAATACAGATAATTTTGAATATATAAAATTAAAGTTTTTGCATGAGCAAAATAATTTTGGTTTGAACTAGAAAGCAAAAAATTTACAGAAAATTTCTCTGATAGATGTCTGGTATCTAAAGTTTCTAAAAAAATGATTCAAATACATAAAAAAATTAGAGTTATTCTCCAGAAATGCCAAGATGTGAACAAGTAATACTCAAAACCTCTAAGGTTCTATCTCACACCCATCATACCGAAAAAGACAACAAAATAAGAAAATAATTGTTGGAAGCCTGAGCTCAAGAAGCTTACATTTTTGGAAGAGGAAATATATACAATGATAAGTAAAGGCCAAGAAGTTTCCAGAATGTGAGGGAAGGGCACTATGAACTGTATATATTACAATATAACTGTAATAATGTTACTGTAACTTACATACATGAAAATAGTATAGCTGCATTTTGGTTAGTTGAGCAAATAAACATATCTGAATGCAATGGAATTGTACAATAAAAAATGAGAAAGGGGATGGATTCAGAGAATCGTGGTAAGACTTGTATGAACTGATACAAAAAGACATTGGTAGAACCAGAACAATTTATGCAATAACTACAATAGTTTTAGGAAAAACAATTTTGCACCACTAAAGAACTCTGATCAATGTGATAACCAAACACAACAAAAGCACGCTACGAACCTCTTGATTGAGGTGATAAGACTAAAATTAAAGAATGAGACACATTTTCAGACACAGCAAATATATTAATTTATTTTGTTTTAATGAAACTGTTTGCTACAGGAAAAGGTGTGGTGGTGGTGGAAGTGAGGGCAGGCAAAGGAAGGAAAGAGGGAGACCATTAATAAAATAATTTTAAAATGCAGAGAAGAGAACAACAGCAGAATTTTAGGAATTTTAGAATGACCATATTAAATTTATTATACATACTAAAAAATCCAGATGTCTATAATAAAGATTCAGTTTTGTACATAATTTCATTTTTCCCGTTTCTTATATCTGGAAATGATCATATTTGTTGCGGTTTGCCAAGTTCATAGGATGTTTTATAATAATCAATAAAAACAGCAAAACTGGAATACAAAGTTCATAAAGAACA
>CM053583.1:134592748-134615251 GCA_028627135.1 Pseudochirops cupreus
CACACACACACACACACACACACACACACACACACACACACACACACACACACACACACACACACACACACACACACACACACACACACACACACACACACACACACACACACACACACACACACACACGGCAGCTACGTGGAACAGTGAATGGAGCACTAGCCCTGAAGTCAGGAGGACCTAAATTCAACTCTGGCTTCAGCACTTGATACTTGCTAGCTGTGTGACCTTGGGCAAGTCACGTAACCCCCATTGTATCATCTCCCCCCTCCAAAAACTGTAAATGCAGTTATAATCTGCCCCTCCCACTGGCCCCCACTGAACAAAAAATAAAACCAAATTTCCTCATCAAAACCTGCAAAACAAATTCCCATATTGACCATGCCTGGAAAGGTATGTTTCTCTTTGAATTTTAAGTTCATCACTTCTCTGGCAAGAGGTGAGTGACATATTTCTTCCTTAGCCTGGAAAGGTATGTTTCTCTTTGAATTTTAAGTTCATCACTTCTCTGGCAAGAGGTGAGTGACATATTTCTTCCTTAGCCTTCTGTACTGAACAGTATTCTACTGGTGTGAACAGGCAGTTTTTAAGGGAAGAAATTCAAGCTATCAATTGTCATCTGAAAAAAAAGTTCCAATCACTAAAAATGTAATTAGAGAAATACAAGTTAAAGCAACTCTGAGTTTCTCCACCTCCCATTTATCAGATTGCAAAGCTGATAAAAAAGGAAAATGAAAAATGGGGGAGCATGAAGATAACAACATTAATGCATTGTTGATGGTGCTCTGAATTGGTCCAGTCATTCTAGAAAGCAATTTAGAACTATGACCCCAAAGTCACTAAAATGTATACACCCGTTGACCCAACAATACTGTTCTTAATCCTATACACCAAAGGGATCAAAAAGAGGAAAAGGACATATATGTTAAAATTTATTTGTGGAACCTCTTTTTGTATGTGCAAAGAACTACTAAGGGGCTATCCATAAAATGAGGAATAACTGAACAAAGTATGTTAATATAGAAATGGAATTTTGTTGCTCCATAAGAAATGATGAAAGTGATGGTCTCAGAGACACTTGGGAAGATACAAAGTGAGATAAACAAGGGGGACTATTAATACAATAACAAAAATAGAGTAAAAAGAAACAACTTTGAAAGATTTAAGAGCTCTGATATATGTAATAACTAAGTACATTTCCAACAAACTGATAATAAAGCATTCTACCCACTTTTGACAGACTCAAGGTATGGAATGGGACGTACATTTTTGGATACGGCCAATGTGGGGATTTGTTCTGTTTGACTAACTAGAGTATTGGAGAGGAGGAGAGTATGGGGTGGAGAAGGGAGCGAAAATAAATGCTTGTTAACTGAAAAAGAATGAAATAAAATAAAAATTTTAAGTTGCTTCTCTTCTTTGAAATTCTTATGTTTGCTAGTTTTCTCTTTTCTATGCCCTTTTTCAAGAAGATTTTTTTTTGCTTTGTTGTATTTATTAGTTATCTTCCTTTTCTATTTACTCTAAAATTTTGTTTTCTGATTTGTAGTTTATTCTCTTTTTTATTTTTAAAAATCTCTTTGGGTTTATCATCTAGTTAAAGCTTCTGATGTATCCAGTTTGAACTTTCTCACAACTAATTTCTATGTTATTGCCTATAATTGATCTTGCTTATGATGCCCCCCCTCTTTTATTGCTCAGTCACAGAAATATTAATTTGTTAGGGAAATAATATGAATAGAAGCAGTTCCCAATGTTAGAAATTACCATGTCCTAAATTGTACAGTCCAAATCTACCCTGCTGATATATATATATATTTTTTTTTTCTGGGCTAGAAAATCATTCATGGAGATACACTAAAAAAGGCGATCATTTCCCGATGTACTAATTCCAGCCAGATTAAATCCATCATGAAGTGGTCCTCTTCTCACTGCAGGCATATGTGTCTTCCCCCATGGTAATTCTCTTCAGTGAAATCTCCCCTTCCCCTTTAGTTTAAGATCTGCCCCCCCCCCTTCATTTCCTGGTCTCAGTCCTTCTCTTCTGCTATGCTCCTATTGTAAGAACCCTTCTGTGTTGTCACCTCTTCTCTGTTCATCCATAGACTTGATAAGGGTACATCTCTCATTCTCCTCTGTCCTTTCTCTTCCTTCTGCCCATTTATGAATCTTTCCTCTCTGCAATGTTGTCTCAAAAAATAGATTAATTCTCCTATAGGGGAATTACAGGATTTATTCTATTGCTCTTCAGTTCTACTCCTCCAACTTCACTTTGTCTATTTCTTCAAAATCAGTTCGTATCTATATTACCTTTATGTTGTTTTAACCTATTGATGATGCCTCTTTTTCATTATTGTTTTTATCTCATAAGTCAGTTTTTCTCTTTTTAAAAAATAAACTCTAAAAAACTCTAAAAAAATAAACTCTAAACTCTAAAAAAATTACACTCTAAACATAGTGTAATTTATTTCATCAAGTATTATTTCCTTGGTAATTGTACTTATTTACATTTTATGTCAGGCTTTTTTTTTGGTAAGTCAAATGTTCTGCTCACATCTATGCTCTGTTGTTTTGATTGGTTTTTTATTCTATTTTATTTTATTTGAGTCAATCAGGGTTAAGTGACTTGCCCAGGGTCACATGGCTAATCAGTGTCTGAAGTCATATTTGAAATTGGTTCCCCCTGACTCCATGGCCATTGCTCTATCTGCTGAACCACCTAGCTGCCCCTATGCTTTGGTTTTTAAATTTTTTGTTTTTGTAGGGATTCTTTTGTAGGAATGCCTCTTTTTGTTGAAAGTCCCTCTTTATTCAATGATATTTAAGCCTGTGTTTGCAAGGCATGTCATCTGGAGTTACAGATTGAGTTCCTTTGCTTTTTGGAATATAGTAATATTCCATTCCTTTCTGTGGTTTGGAGGGGGGAAGTGATACAGAAAATCTTGTGTTATTCAAATTTCCTTTTCTTTGTATTTAAAGGTATTTCTCTTGGCTGCTTGGATTTGTTGTTTGTCATTAGAATTATTACATTCGAACACTATGCGTCTTGGAGTTTGAAGTACAGGGTTGTTATTTTCTGTAGACAATCTGTATTCTTTCAAAGGTACTTTGTTTTGTACATTCAGAAGCTATAGGCAGTTGTCTTGTACTATTTCTTGAATAATGATGTTCAGGGGTTTTTATTTGTCATGTTCTTCTAAGAGACAAGACCCTACACATCCTGCTTTTGAGGTCAATGACATTGACTTGTATAAAAATCACATGTTCTTTTAATGTTATTATCTTTTGATGATTTTCTACCAGATTTTTCTCCACTTACCTATTTTTGCATTCCAAATCTGTTCAACTCTTTTTTTACTTTTTTTGGAGAAACTGCTATGTATTCAACTTTTTTTCTGTTCCTAATGAGAATTTTTTTCTTTCTATATTTAGACTTATAAGTTCTGATTATATATATATTATGTATTATATATGATATAATATATCATATATAACATATATCATATAATAAATTCTGATTATATGTATAAAATATGTATATAGCTAGTACTAATTTCTTATATTATAAATTTAATTCCCTTTCGAACTCTTCTAGAATTTCTTGGTTTTACATGCTCTCTTGGGATTCACAGTTCTATATTTCATCAGACATTGGTCCCCTTTCCTTTGCCTAGTATTTCTTAAGAGAGCTTTGTAATCTCTGGTTTTTTTGTTTTGATTTGTAATTGGAAAGGGCTTTATTAATAATGATAATAGTAACAAGTATTTACTTTAATACAAAAGTATTAAGTTTATAATCTCTTTAAGGATGTGGCACTTATCTTTTTGGTTTTAGAATATTTTCTACTGATCTATTTGTACTTTGAGTTTTTGATGAGTTTGTTAATGTTTCAGTATTTTTTTTCTTTATATTTCCCCATCACTCACTTTATGGATATGTGCTCCCCCCCACCCCCCCACCCCCCGCTAGTGAATACATGCCTAGGATTGCATTGCAAAACTGGCAGAAGATTTAATAATGTTCACTGTCCTACATCCTTACCATTTTCAGGGTCTAGAGCAGCAGTTCTCAACCTGTGAGTTATGTTCAATTTGTAACAATGAAAACACATCTTGCATATCAGATAGATTCATAACAGCAGCAAAATTACAGTTATGAAGTAGCAATGAAAATAATTTTATGGTCGGGGGTCACCACAACATGAGGAACTGTATTAAAGGGTCGCAGCATTTGGAAGGTTGAGAACCACTGGTCTACAGGGACAGACTCATCTGCAAAATGAACTGATTGGACTCAGTGGCCTCCCAAGTCCCTTCTGACTCTAGATTCATATACCCTACAACTGGCTTAAGCTGGGCTTCAGTCTCCATTCCTGCAGGTCTGAGTGTGGCTATTCATTCTAGCCCCTGCTCCATGGCCTTTTTTGGCTCATCTCCTTTCCTTCTGCGGGCTGTATCACTGGATGAACTTTTTTGCAGTCCAAAAGAAGATGCTGAAGGTGTTACAGGCAAAGTCTCTGCAGCCTTAGGGGGTTGTTAGCCAAGGCACCACATCGGACCTAAGCCCGATGGCTTCTCCCTCCCCTTCCTTCAACTCCTTCTCATGTGATTGGGTGGAATCAATATCTGCAGCTTGTTGCTAGTGGAGGTAGGAATGAGTGAGATGTAGAGACAAAAGTCTGTGAAGCAAGAAGAGATCCCAGTACCTGGGCCCCGTACATAAATCTGGGGGTAGGTTTGTGTGGTCCCTGCTAGGAGTGAAGGCTGGGTGGGGAGGAGTTGAGAGGAACCAACTGAAGGATTTGTGGTCTCTCCTGGTAATTTCTTGTTGGGGTTCTCCCTTTTCTATATTGTGTACATAACTGAAATTGCTCTACATTTGGGACATTTTCCTTTTTGGTAGAGTTTTTGAGAATTAATGGCGTCCGGGGAAAGTGTCTAGTCAGCTATCTTGTTGATCTACAATTTGTTTTTTAAATGTTCTTACTGGCTTAACAAAAACATATTGTTTGCTTCAGAGTGTTCTGATCTTTTTTTTTCTGCTATGCATTTTTTTTTTCTGATTTTGTTGCAGTTAGGGTTATTTTCTTCCCTATTTACAGTTATAGTCACGTACGCTATTGGTCTGCTTTAAAGGGATAAAGATTTGACTAACCACTGAATCCTAGCCCAGGCGCTGACTCCATGAGTATGTGGTCAAGGACCTGATCCTATCAGGGACCCCTTTCCAGGCTTCAGGGATGCTCCCAAATGAAAGTGTCCCAAATAGCATTTCATTATCTCTTTTCTTTACACAGGATGGTGCTCTTTTCTTTGTGCTATGTTTCCTTTTCAATCTACAATTCTTGGAAGGGTGAGAGAAACAAAGCTGTTGTAAACAAAGCCTTTACTATTAAATTGATAGAAAGAGTTCTGCTTTATATTTTGGGTTTGTTTATATGGGTTTTTCAATTCAATGAACATTAAATACTACGATGTACCAGGTGCTAGGGTTATAAAATTTAAAAATTGACAATCCTTGCACCCAAGGAGCTTACTGGGGGTGGGAGGAACACAACGCATTGGTAAATAAGTAAAGACAAAGTAAATACATAATAATTTCAGAAAAAAACTCCCAACTGAGGAAATTAGGAAAAATCTTTTGTAGAAGATAGAGCTTGAGTTCAAACCTAGAGGGAAGAGGGTGTCCAAGAGCTCAAGTGGAGCAGAGAGCCTGTACAGAGGCTCTGAGACAATGATGAAATGTCTCCTAGGGGAGTTTAAAAATCAGCTCCAATAATTCCATATTCCTCTTGTTTCTCAGGCAAGAACACTAGCATTGATCAGCTTTTATGAAGGAAAGGACTTCTACTATGAAATGAAAGGGAAATAAGTTCTCATAGTGAGTGAAGCTATGCTGCTTAAGTAGGTTAAACCAAATAACTTACATCCCCAAATAAATAAATAAAACAAATTGTTGAGTTAACTTAGCTAATAAACTGTTTCTTTAATTTAAAATTTTAAAAATGAGGACCTACAGTCTAACCTGAGATATCAGTCAAGAATAATCTCTTTAATGCAGAAAATCACCCAGTTAGTTGATTGGAACTTTGTTGAATAGGCATAAAACAGGTATGAGACTATAGAAAGGCAGCCTGAGGGTTTTGTTGCCTGTGGAGGGTAATTTGTTCATTTGTTACTAGAAGTTAGCAGCACATGTTTGAAACACTTTATACGAAATTGTTACTCAAAGCCCGATCCCAAGTTATGTACCTATCTGTGCTCAGGCTATCAGGTTCTCTTCTGTCCATCTGAGTTGCTCTCTCTCTCTCTCTCTCTCTCTTTCTCTCTCTCCACCCTCTTCTCCCTCTCATCCTCCCTCTCTTCTTTTTCTCCCTTCTTTTTCTTCTCTCTCCCTTTCTCTTGCCTTGAGGTCAGAACTATTTCCTTTCTGTCTTTGCAGATATCCTTGTAGGTGCCTAGCGCAATGCCTGGCAGATATATAATGAATGTTTTTTGAATGAATTAAATAAATAAGCAAGGAACACAAATGCACCAGCAGGATCCTTTATCAATCTTTCTATCTCTTCCTTCCCTCCCCCAGAATGTGGATTTTTAAAGAAACAAGGTCATAGTTTTCCAGTTTCTGCGGCTGAGATAACTTTTCCCTAACCTTGGCCTGCAGGCAGGCAGTGAATGCCCTGATCATATGTGACACATAGAAAGCAAAAATCTCCTGCCAGAAAGTCCTTCTTGTACAATAGCTGTGGATGGCTTTGCCCAGAGCCCCACCTTATCACCACCATCATCGCCAGCCTGTTTTTTTCTCTTTCAGCTCCTTATTCTATAAATGTCTTAATAAAGGGTAAGGAAGCTCTAACTTTAGTTAGCAACAAGTAAGGATATGATGCTGACCCTCAAAAAGTCAATTAAGTAGGATCTTAGAATCATCTAAGATCTAAGGACCAAAGGAACCTTAGAAGTCATCTACTATAACTCGATTATTTATGAAGGAAGAAACTGAGCCCCGCCCAAAATGGTTAAGAAACTTGCTCAAGATTCTGTAGATTGGAAGTGGCCTAGAAAATGGTGGTTAAGATTCAAACCTGGTCCTCCTGTTTCAAATCCAGCACTCTTTCTATGAAGGTTGGGACAGGTGATCCCTTTTAACTGAGTCTGGAGAATAGACTGTTAAGTTTGAGGCTACCTTGTCCAATTTCCTCCTTCTACAGATGAGGGGAAATGATTTATTCTATTGTTCAGGATACATTATTATACTGTTTAAATCCAACCCTATGTGATGAAAGGTTGTTTGCGCCCAGAAGGCTCCTAGACTCCTGTAACTGTCCAGGAATATTAGAGATGGTTACAAGGCATTTTAGGTTCTTCCAATCCTAGATCGACCCAAAGTATTCTTGTTTGGGGTTACCACACCTAGGACTTGGAATAGGTCCACCCAAGCTTGTATTTTGTGTTACCTTGTGTTTTGGCTTCACACAAATTTTACTGAACATTTATAGTTACTAATACCTATCTCAATCCACCTTGCTTTCAAGCTGTCCTCTTGGCAAAATTGCTTACTGCCTTTGCCAGCCCCTAAGTGAGTACCCTTGTCTAAATCCTATATAAATGTAAACCTTTCAGAGTCCTGATGAGCAGAGAAGCCACACATTCTTTCCAGCTCTCTCCTCTACCAAATGACCTAATAAACTTCTTTCTAAACCTATTTCAGATTTTGGGGTCTATTCTACTTGAACAACAAACTGAAGTTGAGAGATGAGTGAGTTGCCCAAGACTACATATTTTAGCAAGTGACAGAAATTCAAATCAAGGTCCTCTAACCAAACCTAGAGTTCCCTCCCTTAAACAATTGCATCACAGTGCTTGCCAAAACAGTATAGCTGACTAGAAATGGCTTCGAACTAATGGCCCAGTTAAGGAGGCTATTCTGTGATGGTAGCCACACAAATATAATAATGACCGGCATGTATACAGCCCTTCAAGGCACACTAGTTTATTTTAGCTTCAGAAGGACTCTACCACAATCTTTATTAGCCTCATTTTACAGCTACAGAAAGAAACCAAGTCTCCAAGAATTTAAGTGACTTGACTATTGTCACAAAACTATTATGTATCAGATGCAGAACTCACCTCTCTCATCTCCAGGTTCAGCATTCTTTCCAGTACAACACAGTGGTAACTTGGGGCAGTTACATAAAAGACATCCCTGTAACCCAGATGAGCCCAGACAGCTATCTCTGACATCCCTGAACCCCTCACTTAACCTTTGTGCCTCTATATTCTCCCTTGTAAAATGAAGGTTATTTTTAAAGTCCCTTTCAGCACTAAATCTATACTATGATCCATGGGAGACTAGAGAGTTAAGAGTCCATGGCCTAAACGGGAAAGGGGAGACTTTCTGTTCCTTTTTGGCAAATTAGGCTTGTGGATACGATTAGAAAAGGAACATTATCTCCTTGGGCTCTCATCGAAAAATCCCCTTAACCCTTTAGTACCCAGAGCTCTGATTTGGAGTTGGAGGCCCTGGCTTGGAATCTTGGCTGTAACTTAACAGCTGTGTGACTGTACGTCTCTTGGGACCTCGGTTTCTTCATTTGTAAAATTAGGAGTTTGGATTAGATGACTTCGAAGGTGCTTTCTAGCTCTAAAGCTATGATCCTGTATTTATCTTCCCACATCTGTCCCTGACTCCAAATCCCTAAGGCAAATCGTCTCTACTTCTGACCCTCTCCAAACTTTCAGCGCCTCTTTCCTGTGTGCTGGATTGGGGCATCCCCAAACACTGGGCAACCTCTCTCCCCTTTCTCTTGCTTCTCCTAGACGGGTTCGTTTGCAAGATCCGATAGTAAAGGAAAGGATCACATGTGCTTGGGGGAGGCTACAACTAAACTTCCCAGAACGCGTAGTGTCCTGCGCCCTGTAGTCGACCATCCATGCACCTCCACATACCCTTCCTGACAGTTCGACCCGGCTCCCAGCATCCTGGCTAGTCGAGGCTCCCCGCACTCTGGGGCAGCACCGCGCGCACTCACCGTGCTTCCAGAGGAGTGGGGGGCTGGAAGGAGGGGTCCTCAGGGGTAAAGTCAGAGTCTTCCCAACAGCCCTGCGGAGATACATAGTACCGGTCTCAAAGCACCCCAGTCTCACAGTGCGGAGCAGCGCCAGGCTCAGGGAACCACCCGAGACAGTGGGCTGCCCAGTCCCGCCCCCAGGAGGAGCCCGGACTCACCGCCACCAGCGGTCCAGCCCCCTTCTCTGTGGAACCGGGAGCTTAGAGGAAGAGACGTCCCAGGGCAAATTGATGCTCTTCTCTTCCAAGGGCCTCTGTTATGGCTGGCTCCGGAGCCAATTAAAAGTCATGCCGCGGGCACGCTGTCTGTGTGAGTTAATTCTGATTACTTTCCATCCTTTTCAGAGTAGGCTAGGCAGTTTTCAAAATGTCAGGTTATAACAGCACCCTAGGGAAGGGACTGGAAAATAGTCTATCGCTTGTCACATACAATTTAAACCTTCCATATCTTTCCTCACCCCCACATAAAATCCTAAAGAGGGACAGTAGGGCCTTAGCATGAGGCAGTTGTTAGACCCGAACTAAATTTACATCACATCAAGGAGTATTCTTCTTTAACCTATTCAGAACAAGCATTCAAGTGCTTACGTTTCAGGCTAGGGTTTGGCATGGTGGATAGAGATGGCCTCAGAGGCTGGAAAATCTGCCCCACCTCCGACACCTATTGGCTATGTGACCCTGTTCAAATCACTAAACATTTCGGAAACCCCAGGCAACACCTGAAGATGCAGAACAGACACCTATTTGCATTTGTAGAGGGAGTTCCAAAACCCATAAAATCATAGGTCGGGAGGAAGAGGGCCGTGTGAGATGCAGAGTTTACAAACACAAAAGGAAGCGCAGGACTCCACACCGTGCAGAGATTTCATTTCTATCTACAAGATTAAAATTCTAGTGTCACTAGGAGAGAAAACACTTCTCTGTTGCTCTGGACAAGTCAAATAAATATTCCCACTAATAGAAAATGCTAGTGCTAGCTTCACATCTAGCGTCCTAAAGTTGTCTTGAATGACTTCAGTTTGGTTTGGGTATAACAAATATGATCATTTACACCGTAGAGGCAGACTAGTATAGTAGAGACAGTACTGGATTTGGAGTTCAGGCTGGGATCACATTCTCCTGCTGACACACTGACTATCTGTGCCACGCTAGGCAAACTATTTAAGTTGGCGGTGCTTTGATTTCCTCATCAATAAAATGAGGGGGTTGTAACCTTCTAAGGTTCCCACCATCCCTAAATCAATTATTTTATGATCAAATTATTTGAACATCTTCGACAAATATGGCAATCTATTCCTTTCATGATTTCTGTTTATGCTTGCAATATAGTTTGAGTAAATATGATAATTTATGACTTCAATGATTTCAGAGTCATTTCAGTAAATAAGGTAACATGTCTTCAGTGACTTTGGCATAGTTTGAATAAATATGGTAATTTATGCCTGCAAAGATTTTGATATAGTTTAGGTATAGGAAATAGGACACGTATGCCTGCAATGGTTGCAGCATAGCTCAGAAACAGTAAATATAGTGATTTATCCCTTCAGTAATTTTGGCACAGCTGAATAGAATAAATAACAGCAGCACATAAATAATAGAGAAATTTAATCTTTCAATGATTTCAGCATAGTTTCAGTAAATATAGTCATTTATGCCCTTAAAGATTTCAGCCTGGGTTGAGTACCATAATCCCAGTAATTTATGCTTTCAATGATTTCAGTACAGTTTAGAGATAGTAAATATGGCAATTTATGCTTACCTCTGCATGACCTCCTAAATCACTAGATTCTAAACTACTTGAAGGCAGGGACTACCTTATACATTTTTGTTTTCCCCATGGCACCTGGCACAGTATCTTGCACAGATATGTTTAATATTAAGTTTAATATTTATAGAATAAACAAAAAGTCTTCCAATTTCTGAACCTAATTCTAATATTAACAAAGACTAAAAGAAAAAATTCTCACATACAACCATAATATAACCCTGGTCAGAATTAGCTTTCTAATACTCTTGAAAACAGAAAGTTTAGCAAATTCAATGGAGACCAAAATTTCAACCTGGGCAGCTAGATGACCTATTATTGGTCAAGGGGTAAAAGTGTAGAATCTTTATATGCCCTTACCAAGAAAAGTCTGTAGTCCTTCAAATATTAGGCTAGGAATTATAGAGCTAGAGGTGGAAAGAACCTCAGAAGTCTTCTAGTCCAACCTTTTCATTTTACAGAAAGGGAAACCAAGGCCCAGGAAGGTAAAGGGAACATGTCCTAAGTCAAACAGATAGCAATAGAATCAAGATGAGGACCTGACCCTGATTGAGTGCAAGATTTCCACTCTAACATGATGCATCCATAGGAGTTGATACTTGATCTAATTGGCAATATATGCACTCTCTTGGAAGCTAGCAAACATCCTTCCAATGGGGCTTTGAGGGATTAGAGGATTGGAGGCAAAATCCAGCTTTCCTGCCACTAAAGCTTAATTACTCTTGCCATAATAAAATGAAATATATCTTTGAAGCTTGGCCTGGTTGTCAGAGAAGTATTTTAATCAAATGTTACAAATCATATGGTTGATTCACTTATACAATTTCCTTTGACAGTCTGTGTCTTTGCAGTAGGTTTCTCTCTCATGCTAAGATATTTTGCCTTTGAACTTCTGTTTCTTGGAATCTGCTTAGGTATTCAGTCAGTGTCTTTCACCTCAGTCTGAGGTGGGGAGAGTTGGTTAGAGGCTAGATGGCTATGAAATTGTACTTTATTCCAAGCAGATCTTATTTGATAAGGCACAGTTGAGGGACCTATGGCTTATTTATAAGGGTTTACTGGGTGACTGTTTAGGACTGCTAGACAATATTCTATGTCACAGGTCCATAGTAACCAGTGAGGAAAGGAAGGGAATGAACATTTATGTAGTACCTATTATGTGCCCAGGCACTGTGCTAACTGTTTTTACAGGATCAGAAAACCTACTCTGAAATTCTTGAACTGAAAAGCTTCTGTACAAATAAAATTAATGCATCTGAATTTTAAAAGGTAGTGGTTGAATGGGGGAAAAAATCTTTGTTACCAGAATTCTCAGGTAGGATTTCATATGTATACACACATATACGTATGTATATACATATATATACACAACTATAAGTATATGTATATATACTTAAGATGAAAAGCCATTCTTAAACAGATAAGTGGTCACAAGATAAGGAATACTCAAAAGATTGCAAACTATTAAAAACCATTATGAAATAATGTTGTAAATCCCAATAATAATAAGAGCTAACATTTATATCGAATTATGTGCCAGGCACTTAGCAATGATTATCTAATTTTATCCACACATCTAGCCTGTGAAGTCAGTGCTATTATTATCCCCACTTTACAGATGAGGAAACGGAGGTTAAGTGATTTGCACAGGGTCACATAGTTAGTAAGTATATGATATGAGACTTGAACTCATCTTCCTGACTCTAGTCCCAACACTCTATATAATACACCACCTAACTGCCTCAAATCTAAATAATCCTGAGATTTTACACCACAAACAATAAATTGGAAAAGATACAAAAGACAGGAGGGTTGTGAGAAGATAGGCACATCAGAGCATTCTTTGTAGAACTTTGAATTAGTACAACCATTTTGGAAAGCAACTTGGAATTATGCAAATAATTGCATATTCTCTGGACTAAAATGTCCATACTCTGACCCAGAGATTCCATTCCTGTGTATATACATGAAGAAAATCACTGGTAAGAAGACAGTCTATTTTTACAATAATTTACTTATACTAGCTTTTTTCTGTGGTAGCAAAGAACTGGAAACAAAATAGATATCCATTGATTGAGGGATGGCCAAACAAATGGCAATATGTGAATGTAATAGAATATTTCTATAAGGAATGATGAGTATGATGAATACAGACAAGCATGTATTCACATGATCTGATGTAGAGTGAAGTAAGCAGAGCCAAGTATTCAATATACATATTGACTACAACAATGTAAGTGAAAAGAACAATAATCACAAATCAAGAGTAAATGTTGCATATTTACAAAGAACAAATGTAGTCCTATAGAAAAGATAACAAGACACCTCCCACCCCACTCCTTTGCATAAACAGAAAGGTGGATCAATAGAACAGAGCAAAAATACAATACACAGTTGTAAATGATTAGAGTAACCTTGTGTTTGAAAATTGTAAAGATTTAAGCTTTTGGGATAAGAATCCACTATGTGGTAGAAATTATTGGGAAAACTGGAGAGCAGTCTGGCAGAAATTGGAAATAGATTAATATCTTACATCATTTACCAAGATAAGGTCAAAATGGATATATGACCTAAATATAAAAGGAAATATCATAAGTAAATTTGAAGACCATAGAACATATTTCCTATCAGACTTATGACAGAGGAATTTATGAATAAACAAGATATAGAGCATTGCGAGATAGAAAATAGATGATTTTAATGATTACATCAAATTTAAAAGATTTTGTACAAATAAAACTAATGTAATCAAGATTAGAAGGAAAACAGAAAATTGGAGGTAAAATTTTATAGAGTTTCTAGGATAAAGGTCTTATCTCAAATATAGAGATTTTTGTCAAATTTATAAGAATATGAGTCATTCCCTAGTGGTCAAAAGACATGAATAGGTAGTTTTCTGAAGAAATCAAAGCTATATATAGTCACATAAAAAAAATGCTCTAAATCATTATTAGAGAAATTAAAATTAAGAAAACTTCAGATATCACCTCATACCTATCAGACTGGCCAAAATTATAGAAGGGAAAAAATGACAAATGTTTGAGATGTGAAAAAATTGGGATACTAATACACTGTTGGTGGAACTGTGAACTGATCTAACCATCTTGGAAAACAGTCTAAAATTACGCCCAGAGACTTATAAAACTGTGAATACACTTTGGTCCAGAAAAACCACTATTAGGACTGTTTCCCAAGGTTATCAGAGAAAAAGAAAAAGAATCTATATATTTTAAAATGTTTATGGCAGCTCTCTTTTGGTGGCAAAGAGCTGGAAATGGAAGGAATGTCTTGATTTCAATTGAGGAACTTGTTTAGACAAGTTATGATATATGCTTGTGATGGAATATTACTGTGCTGTAAGAAATGAGCAGGTTGATATTAGAAAAACATTGAAAGACGTGCATGAAAATAGTGAAGTCGTATGAGCAAAACAATGAGAATGTTGTATACAGTAGCAAATATTGTTTGAAGAATGTGAACGATTAAGTTATTCTGAGCATTACAAATCAACTTCAAAGGAACTATGAAGAAGCTACCTCCAGAGGATAAAAACTGATAAAGAGAAGCATCCATAGTATGGTTTTACATATATATAAAATCTGTGTCAAATGGTGGCCTTCTCTAGTGTGGAGTCAAGAGGGAGAGAGTTGGTAACTTAAAATGTGACCAAAAAAAAACCCTTAAAATAAAAAAACATTATCCCATTTTATCCTAAAAAAAAAAAGTTTTTTTCCATGGAATGGCTCTCTGGGATGCAGGTGAGAAATTCAATATTTGGAAAAATTTTAGCAATGTAAAAAACAAAACATTAAAATTTTATTTAAAAATCTTTTTAGCAGCCATCAGAATACTCATGGCTATTTAACTTCATATCAAACCATTCATTCATTCATTCCTTTCAGCAATTACCCATATACACAATAACCCACTTAACACTTGCTAAATTGTCAAGGCAGAGATGTTTTCTGTGTCTGCCCCCATCTTGTTTTTCTTCCCTTTTGGTAGAACTAACTTTTCTCACCTAGGTATTTGCTTCCACTTTCATGTTCACTGGCATGACAGTGATTCATCTTCCTTGTTTGTAATTTTAAAAAATTCTCTGTAATTAAAAAAGTTGCAAAGAAACAAAACTCCCTGTGTGACACAATGGCTTCTTAAAAGTTTGTCCCTGTTATTATCAAAGTCTTAATTTATTATTAACTTGGTCTTTATATACCTATCACCTAGCAGAGTGCCAGGCACATTTTAATAAACGGTTGTTGCTTGACAGACTAGTGGCATTTAGAACATGCCCATGATGTACAGAGTACTGCATTGGGACCACTACAAAGGTACATGAAGAGGGCACTAGCCCTCACTTTCAAAGGGGAAACAAATACGTTTGTTTTTGCCATTCGTATTTAAAAACTTAGGAGGATCTAGAGACAAAAACAGGAAAATATTCATTAAAGGAGAAAAACAGTACCCTTGGTACTGTTAGCATAAAGAGTGCCCCAGGGTAGCTAGCTCTGCCCTGGTGAAGAGGCTATAAAACCCAAGTTGAAAGTTTGTTTCCCAGTATGTGGCAAACATATTTTTAAAAATCTATCTTCAGTAAACACTTCTTAAAACAATATGGGGCTTTAAATTAGTAAGTCCAATTTGTGACATACTGTTTCTGCTCAATTTATTTTTGTCTTCCACTATTATTTTCAAAACAAAGTTCATTGCCACACATGCTTTTTCAACTGCAGCAGGCTTGGGCAATAGTCATTATCATGTTGCCAGCCTTTATCATCTAATGCCAGCCTTGAGCACGTCCCTGACACACTTTCTTGCCTGTCCGAGAAAACAGGCAGAGATGATGTGGTGGCATCGCCTACCCACCATAACTGACAAGATAACCTTCACCTGACTGTGATGACGACATCTATGATGACACTACACTGGCCTTTCAAACTGACTTAAAGAACTGTTCTTTGACAGCACAAATGGCACTTCTCCAAAGTAGTTTTCTAAAGAGATAAAGAGTATTGCTCAGGTATCTGTTTGCAAGTTAGAAATTACTGCCTTTTTTCGTAATTGAATTACATTTCATAGGATCACAGACTTAGAACGATAAGGGCCCTGTGAGGTGATCTAGTCCAAATGCTTCTCTCCCACCTATTTTGCAGAATGGAATACTGAGGCCCAGGGAGGTTGAATGACTCATACATGGTCACACAGGGAGCAAATACAAGAGGCAGGGTTTTAACTTAAGTTGTGACTTGAGGTAGTGTTCTTTCCATGTTCATTTTCTCCTCAGAGGTCAGACTATATATTTCTGCTATCAATGTATCAAATGTAAAATAGAAAATAACACAAGATACAACTAGACAGTAGGCAAGTGTTAGGTATAATAGAAGATCCTAATCAAGATCTTCCTACCACAAATCCAGGGTTTAAGTTTTAACAGCTTTAAATTGCACTAAAACTTTTGAGACATCTGTTATTTCAAAGAAGAGGAAGAAATCAAAGTGTTAAAATAGCAGATTTTAACTCTGGAGCACGAAGTACTCCCCATTTCCATCTGAGGCATTCTATTTCCACTGTGGTCAAATTTAAATTATTACTGAATACTTCATAAACTTTCTAATTCAAACGGAGTTTCACCTACACCATAATTTAGGAGAAAAATTCTGTCTTGCCAATATATACGTTCTAAAGTGAGTCAGGGTCTTGAGTAGCAATTAATGGTTGCGGTTCCTCCCAGGCCTTGGGCTTAATTGATGATGGGGGAGGGGGGTGTTAAGATCTAGGAGAACCACGGCTGGGGTGGCAGAAGTAGCTCGCCCAGAAATTGCCAATTTCACCATCAGGTCCCCTAAATGTGACTAGGGCTCTCATTACTTTATAAATAGGACATTTGTTGAATGACTAGGTCAACTTAGAAATATTATTTAGCTCCTAAATCTCCGTTAAATAGGACTGACAAGAATAACAATTAACATTATCAGTTAAAAATAACCATGATTAAAGAATTTCAGTTGGTATCACCTTGTGATTTTTTATTATTTAGGATGGAGGACAGAGAATAATGACTGGAATTTTTTTTAAAAGTGTTTTTCTCAGTTTAAAGTGATAAAATTTGGGGAGAGGTTATACAGTGGGATGGCTGTTTTGGGGTGGTGGGTGGGAGAAAGATGGGGAGAAAATTTGTAACTCAAAATTTCATGGAAATGAATAATGTAAACAAGAAAATAAATTAATTTTTAAAAAGTAAATAAAACCATGATACCAATTACAAAAAATAAAATGATAAAATTAACTGCTATTAACAACAATTAATTTTTCTGTATTGTTTGGAAATAAAGCTACTAGACACAAAACTCTTTTTCGTACTGTTTCCAGGTCCCTTTAGGAAAAGCCTTAATCAGAAATGGGATACACTTTACAATATATGCGAGCAGAATTATAAAGGCAGTGATTTTTTCCACATTAGAGAAAAAACAGAATGGAAAGAAGGTATGATCTAATGCTCACTAAAACGAATTCAAGTCCAAATAAATTAAAGGGCATGATAAGTTATTACAACTAGAATTTTTAATTTATCTACAAATAAGAGTCCTCAGGACAACTCAGGTTTGGTACATTTTCATCGGTAAACAGGTGATTTTCTGTATCCTCTCTCTTCTTTATATTCTTTCTTGTGACTTCTCAGAGCACTTCCCTTGTATTTCCCAGGAAATTTTACATTTTACTTGGTATCATAATTACTTAGGTAACTTTTACCTACTCTAATAAATGGTAAATTCTTCAAGGAAAGGGACCAATTAATCCCCTCAGTTCCTAACAATTTATCCACCAAATCACAAACTATACAACAGAAGGGCTAACAGGTTGCACTAAGCACCGGTGACAGTGAAGAAAGGACAGGAACTCAAAGGTTAATCATTAAACTTCCAAAGAGTGCAATTAGGATGCTAGATTAGGTATCCATCTCTACATTTCTCCCCAACTCCAAATGGCTATGCTAGAAGAAAGTAAAGAGGGTGACCTTTTCTGATTTATTAGAAGCATCTCTGTATTCCCAATTTGCTAAATTGTTAAAAATTAACATTCTGATTCTGAAACAAAACTTCACATGAAGAAAAAATCGCCTTGGCAGAATGCTATCGAAACTATCAGCTAAAAGAAAATCCCCACTAACGTCCTGAATTACCAGTGTCATGGCAATGTTGTACCTGATGATGGAGGGTAAGTGCCATAAACCATTAACTACCAGTATTCAATTTCAGGCAGAGGGTTTTATTTCTAGTTTTTATTGCAATTGTTAATTTGCTTATCTATGTTAATGCCTTTCAAATGTAAATAAGGTCCCTCTCATCTGTACAACAGTGTTAAATACTGGTTTCAAACTTGACTTTTCTGCAAGTTGATAGGAAGTACATAACCTGAAAAGTGGGCAGGTATCCTTTTTTAAGATAACTTTTTATTTGTACATTCTGTGATACTGTAGAGAAATCCTAACACAAGTTGTTTTTCTGATATATCATTCAATGGACCCACAAACTGGTTGTCATCACTTCTTACAGCACACCTAAAAATCATAGGAAAAAAAACAGTATTAGCCTGGAACAGTATTATTTTAATTAACCAAACTTTCATTGCGGTAAAAGAACAGTGGTCATCTAGGACAGGAGTGTCAAACACCATACATGGCCCTCAACTCTCCCAAGTGCTATCCAAATCAGACTAAACTAGAACTGGGAAATATTTAACAAAATAAACAAAAACACAATAAAACACAGACAATATTATATTTAAAAACTAAGCCAGGGCCAGTTAGGTGACGATGAATAGAGCACTGGCCCTGGAGTCAGGAGGACCTGAGTTCAAATCCGGCCTCAGATACTCAACACAAAAACTAGCCGTGTGACCTTGTGCAAGTCACTTAACCCCAATTGCCCTATGTTCCCCCTCCAAAAAAAGAGGGAAAAAAAAACAACTAAGCCAATATGCAGCCTGCAAATAGTATGTATATGTGTATGTATGTACATATCCTTATGTATGGATTAGTGGCCCATGTTTCTATTTGAGTTTGATACCATTGGTCTGAATGATACCATTGATACTGAAATTCAAAGTCTGATTCTATTTGGTATTTTTGATATGTGGGTCTTCTTATCTATGTTTTCAATGTCTATAATGTTTACTGTGTATAACTAATGTATATATAATATACTGTATATTCTGAACCACAAAAAGCATGAAAATCCAGGTTTGCAAAAAGATAAATTGGAGGGTGATTCTTTGTTTTATAAAAGCATCAACCACTGGATTCTTTAAAATAGTAAGTGCTTTAAATGCATTTAAAATAGTACTGAAATTACATAAAGTGAGTTCATTTTTATCAAGGCACACAAGAAATTTGTCATTTTGTACAAATGCTAAGGCATGTCAGGTGTTTTGTTTATGTTTATCATTTGCTGTAATGACAATTATAATTACATTTCAAAATATATAAAAAGAAAAATCAGACTAAACCATTCTTATCTGTTTTATTGCACTTAGGAGTACTATTTCCTCCATTACTTCCAACGGCTACAATCAGAAAAACAAATATTACTGCATCAGTACTCAAAGTTTTCTCCTAAATACTAGTTCCAAAGAAGACCAGAAGGAAATGTGACTATCTCATAATGGGAACTGCTGAGGTGGGAATTCCCTCCACCAACACAGAACATCAGCCTACAGCTCTATAGGCTGGTACTAGAGTTGCCTGAAACACAGACAGTTAAGTTAGTTGCCCAGAATCACAAAACTATTAGTTCTAAGATGTGGAATCCAAGGTCTTTTGCCTTCAAATCCTAGCACAGTCTCTACCAGGCCATGAAAACTTAACTTGAAATAACAGAGAATCCTTGTGGAGAAACTGACACAGTCACATTTATATCAAAGTATTATAAAGGGTCATTCATCACTTTCTGTATCATGGCATAAGACTTACCTTCTCTAAGAAACCTTCCTCAGCTCATTTAGGCCCATTCTCCTTCACTCTCTAAATGGCAATAGCATGTACAATATGTTGTATGCTATTTTTAACTTGCTTATGTTTCCTAGCAATTTCTTCTTTTTCTTTTTTTTTGGCTTTTTTGGAGGGGGAAGAGCTGGGCAATTGGGGTTTAGTGACTTGCCCAAGGTCACACGGCTATCGTTGTGTCTGAGGCCACATTGGAACTCAGGTCCTCCTGCTTCAAGGGCGGGTGCTCTATTCATTGTGGCACCTAGCCACCCCACTTTTCTAGCAATTTCATTTTTGTTTTTGTGCCCTCACAGTTACCACAGAGAAGGTATTTCTTGAACTGAACTGTTTCTTCTATTAAAGCTAGAATTAGAAATTATTTGAGAGCAGGTACTATGTTTTAATTTCCTTTCTATTGCTGTCCCCAACCCCACTCCCATTGCCAAACAATGACTGGGCACACAGAGAATAATCAGTGCCTATTTATTGCTGCATGAATAGTACATCATTATTTCTGGTCTTTAATATTTATGAATGAGTAGTGAATACGTAGGTGGTGGAAAGAAAAGGAAACTGAATGGGAAGATAAAAAGAACCTGATTTGGAGAACAAAACTTAAACTTTAACGGTAGGTATAGAAATCCATGAAACCATCATATGGCCTGTTTTAAAGCTGATGTTTCCAGCTTCAATATCGATCCTCTTTACTCAGTCAGCTGTGTTTTTGACTCATTAGTAATTTAAATTATATTTTTCTAGATAGGCATGATAGTGCAGTAGTCACATACTAAATGACACCATTTTAAGAAAAGACTATTGAGACTGCATGGCATAGTGGATGGAGAAGCAGCCTCTAAGTCTGAAAGCCACAGGGTTTAAATGCTGCGTCTGACACATTCTCAGCAAGACATTTCATCTCTCAGTACTGGAAGCATTTCTTGGAGACTGTAAGCTGAAGAGCTTCTGTACTGGTAGAGGGAGTTTCCTCATCATCTTTCCTGTACTAATAAAATCACAAGTATAGTCTGCAAAATAGATTGCTTAAGAGTCAAGATACTACTGGGCTCTATGGATACAAAGATGAAAACAAAAAATGTCCCCCTCAAGGGCAGTGATGTTTCTTTTTTGCCTTGGTATTCCTGGGGCCCACCACAATGCTTTCCACATACCGAGTGATAAATAAATGTTTGTTTAATGGATGACTTTTGTATATGTGGGGGTACTTGTATGGGGGTGCATAATGGAGCATGATGTAAAACACTCATTGGATTTGTAGTTAGATAACTTGGAATCTAATACTGTTTCTGATATTTAGTAACTGTATGATCTTGTGCAGTAGTACTAATAATAAATGCAGCAGTAGCAATTATAATAAATGACATTATATATACCAAAAAAAAGAAGACAATAAGACATTACAATTCAAAAAGTTTTGATAGAAAACAATACTTCAAAGATCTATAATGTGGATACTCCCTCTTATAAAGCATACACAATCCTTCTGAAAATTGTTAAATGGTTTTTGAGACTGAAAAATTCATCACCCTCCAGTCAGTCTGGTGGTGAACATGTCCTGTTCCTGCAATGGCAGACATATAAGATCTGTAAAAATGAGTGTTTTACTAGCAAAGAACAGCTCACCCTCACACACCAATGAAGCATTAGAGTAGGATTTTATATAGAAAACAACATGATCTAAATAAGTATTAGTGATGTAACAAGAGAAAGCACTCATATAGTTTACTTAGAAATTTGCTGACATTAGATTGACTGACATTAGAAGATAATAACCATTTCCAAAAATCTCTTTAATCTATAAACTCCCATGTACTTACAATTAGGAAAGAAGCAGATTCAAATAATTTATTCTAGACCTTTTCTTCTTTCATACTCTAAAGTATCTTCTTTGTGTTGTTGGAGGAGCTAGGAAATAGTAATAGTTAAAAACAGAAAAACACAGTTTGCATGTCAGTTTTTTCCTTCCCAAAGGTTCCCTTGTACTCCTTACTTTTGTAAGAAATAAGTGCAGTCAAGCAAAAGCAAACTAAGATATTGGCTATGTCTGAAGATCTAAGCCTTATTCATTCCGTACCTGTGAGCTACCACCTCTCTGCTGAGAGGTGTTTCCTCAAGAAATTTCAAAGGAACAATCTGTCAACAATTATATTTTTCTGGATCAGGTCAGATTAAAATAACTAGGACTTTTGAATTATGTATGATATGGCTAGGGTGAACCTCATAACTTATTTATAAAAATTTGGTACACTAGAACTAAAGGCATCCTTTGAAGCTTAAAGAGGCTCAATTCAGGATAAATAAAAGGAAATTTCACTTCATACTATAGTCAATTTATCTAGCCCATGAGTTGGAATTCATGGAAATACCATTTCAAGATGTATTTAGGTCTATTAACAGATGCTATAACTGTTATCAGTTATAAGTAAATAGAGTTAAACTGAGAGTATGTTTCAAAACTTCTGAGTTTTCTGTCATGGAAGACAACTCACATGCAGTTATAAAGTACATGTTGGTGCCACTGTGTAATAGTAATCTGTTTAGCAGGATACTTAGCACTTAGTACTAAGTAATAGTAATCTGTTTAGCAGGATACTTAGCACTTAGTACTAAGTGCTAAGTGTGGAAGGGGCAAACCCTGTCCCATTGTTGAGAAGGCATGAACTCCCC
>CM053583.1:134615751-134644090 GCA_028627135.1 Pseudochirops cupreus
GCGCTGGCGTGGGCTCCATGACCAAGATCTACGGGGGGCGCCAGCGCAACGGGGTCATGCCCAGCCACTTCAGCCGGGGCTCCAAGAGTGTGGCCCGGAGGGTCCTGCAGGCCCTGGAGGGGCTCAAAATGGTGGAAAAGGACCAGGACGGGGGCCGGAAGCTGACACCTCAGGGACAGAGAGACCTGGACAGAATTGCCGGACAGGTGGCAGCTGCCAACAAGAAACATTAGGACAAACTGCACCAGATTCATTAATAAATGGCCTTGTTCTTAAAAAAAAAAAAGAAAGAAAGAAAATTGCCTATACATAGAGTAGGGAAAGTTTTGAACTAAACACAACTGAGAGGGAGGAAAGCAAGAAAGAAATATACAATTAAAGAAAGAGAAAGGAATTATTTAAATAAAATTGTAAAACTAGGAAAAAGGTTAGTGGTAGGAATAGAGGCAAGGGAGAAGAGGGTGAAAATAATTTGTGAAAAATAGAGTTGTACTGAAGCAGTCTAAGCAAAACTAGTCATAGGGACAAATTGTTGATTTAAAAGAGTAAATTCCACAATCTGTTGTTCATAAGAAACACATATGGTGGAAGGGAAAGAGAAGAAATATTTAAGCACCTACTCTGTGCCAATCGTTATGCTAAGCTCTTTATCACTATTATCTCATTTAATTCTCACAATAGCTCTGTGAGGTAAGTGATATTATAATCTCCAGTAATAATTAGAGGAAACTGAGGCAGACAGAAATTAAGTGATTTGCCAAGGGTCACATAGCTATTAAGTATCTGAGGTCAGATTTAGAACTAAGGACTTCCAGCCTTCAGGCCCCCTACTCTATCTACTGCCACCACCAAGCCACCTCTAAAAAGCAAAGACACAAATAGAATCTAAATTGATCTAGAACAATATTTACTATTCAAGTGAATCCAAAAATGCTGGAGTTGCAATCATGCTAGCAGAGAACACAAATATAAAAATTCACAATATGAACAAAGATTAATTGGAAAGAGTGTTGGATCTGGAATCAGGAAGACCTGATATAAAATCAGATCTTAAACATTTACTAGCTGTGTGACCCTGGACAAGTCACTTAACCTCTTCATACTCTGTTTTCTCTTCTGTAAAATGGGGATAATTATAGCATCCACCTCTCAGAGTTTTTGGAGAATAAAGAGAGACAATATTTGAAAATTGCTTTGCAAAACCTTCAAGCACTATCAAATGTTAGCTGTAAGAATTTAGGGATAAAATGAATAAAGGTAAGTACAGAAAGATTTATGTGAACAGATTCAAAGAGAAATAAGCAGAGCTAGGGAAACAATATACACAATAATTATCATAATGTAAGTAGAAAGAAAAACAATGACAAACAATTTCATATGTACACTGTGAACCTCTAATGACCAAATTCGCCCCATAGGAGAGATTTGAGAATAAACCTTTCCTCAATTTTTTTTTTCTGGCAGAGATGGTGTCATGCATATAATGTCATTGCATATAACATCAGGTTTTTTTGTTTTTTGTTTCTTGTAAATAATGTCAGATTTTTCCCCATGTATTGGTTGGTTTTGCAGGACTATTTTCTTCCTCTTTTTTTAGTCTTCATTTATAAGGGATTGCTTATGAAGAGAAAGTAAGGAAGGGATGTAATGGGAATTGTAGGTGATGTAAAAACAAAAGATATTAAAATATTTTTAATTGTAAGTAGCAAATAATTTGAAGTTTATGGTTTTCATATGATCTCATTTATCAATTTTGTTATTAGAATGTTGGTGGCAACTGTTTATATTAGATATATACATTTCTATATATTCATATATATTTGTATATCGCATACTTAAACCTATATATGTACATAGATATGTGTATGTGTATATGTGTGTGCTTACACATATATATACATACATGCACATACATACATGCATATGTGTGTATATCTATCTCTATTGATGTTGATATCAATACTGATATAGATATAGATGTAGATGTAGATATACTAAAGAAAGATTGATAATGTTAGACTGGGAATAAGCAGATTCCCAATGGTTCTAGGCCCCCTTCTACCGTTAACAAACTATGTGATCCTAGACAAGTCTCTTAACTTAGCTGGGCTACAGTTTCCTCTTCTATAAAATGGTGGTATTGGCCCCGATGATCTTCTAAGGTTTACTACTGCTATATCATTCTGTGTGTCTATACTATCTCTGCCTCAATTTCATTATCAGTGAAATGGGGAAGATGAACTTTATACCTCTAATGTCACTTAGACCTCCAAAAAAAAATCTGTTTTTCTTAAAAACATGCTTGCTTCCACTGATCCAGAGAAGTAATAGATGGTATATTTTATTACTTTATACAAGGCTTTTCTTATATTTCTGTTATGACTCATATGTAAGATTGACTTTGAAAAAAATTCATATTTTTCATACCTAATGTGAAAACAATTGAATCCTATAGCTACTAAAGTTCATCATACAATTTAGTGGATTTTAAAAGATAACATTAAAATAGTTATGTAGTCAACAGGCTTCTGCTTTTCCCTATTTCTTATAGCCCCTTTCTTTTGCAGGGGAATTGGTGGGATGAAGCTTTGGTGTTTCTTCCTCTTTTTCTATTTTTTTTTTTTAGTTTTATTGGAAATATTTTGTTACGTTTCATTTCTGTGCTAAATACAAAGAGTATTTATTTTATACTGTTTATACTATGTTCCAAATAAGCATCTGTACTTATCTTTGAGTGGAGTATTCAGTAATACAGGAGAAATGAATTGAACTTTTAATGTGTTTTTAATGTAATTTAATGTAATTATTTTAAATTGTCCCTTGTGATGGAAGTAATGTAAAACATTTTTTTTTTACAGCATCCCTTCAACAAATGTCATCTAAGAGAGTCCCTGGATTAGCTGGGTCAAACATGATATATTATCTCTTTGTTGGTGTCACTTTTAGTGCTGGTGGATATTATGTAAGTGTTTTTGTAACTACAATACTATGGGTTATATATGGTGATGATCTATGTCATGCAAAGCAATGGAGCGATTAGGTAAAAGCTAGTTTCACAGCATCATAATTATCTTTGTCTGACAAAGTTCAGGAATCAATGTTTGGCCACTCCTATGAACTACGAAATGGTGATGTTCATGCTCCCAAATATTAACTGGATGAATGTCATATATTGTAGTCTAACATGAATGTAAGTGGATGAAGGCAGCCCATATATGAAATGAAGGAAATTTGTTATCAAGAAAGATCACTATGCCCTTACTGCTTCAGTTACTCATTGCATACAGATTTGTTTAAACACCATGACAGCAGTAATTCGACCAATTACTTGAGGCATTGTGAATGTGCATTTTTTTTCTAGGTGGCAATCTGTGAGTCAGGACTGTAGATGAGTCAGAAAATATGTGTATGCTTTGGTCTCAACATGATTTATTAAGTTGAATTGTCACTCCCTTATTTTCATCACTTTATCTCACTTGATAGAATATTTCAGTTATTTTCCTTCGAAAAAACCTTCCAGCTTAGAAAGATTACTGGATTTGGGGTCAGAAGAGTTGGGTTTGAATCCAGCATCTACTACTTTCTACCCATATGATCTTGGGCAAGTCTGAATCTTAATTTTCCCATCTGAAAAATGAGGTGGGGGTGAGATGATGTCTAAATTTCTTTGCAGTTCTAAATCTATGCACCTGATTCCTTCCAGCTTCACATCTTATGATCTGCTCATTATTTTGTTGCAGGGAGAGAATTGTGGTGCAGAGGCTAGAAAGCTGGTCTTAGATTCAGAAAGGTCTGGGTTCAAGTCCCACCTTTGACCTACCTTCTCTATATGACCATGTACAAAACATTTGACCTCCCAGTGCCTCAGGAATCTCTAAGACCATAAACTACAAATCACTGATCAGCATCAGTGGAAGGAGTTTTTACCCAGGAGTTCCCCCCCATCTCTGCCCTCCCCCAAAATGCAATGCAGCAAATATATATATATATATATGTTTCATTATATCTAATATTCTTTTTTCTTCCAAGCAAGAAACCCATCCCAAATCATGTTTAATTTTTAATGATTAAATCTAGAGAATTATATCACTAGAACTGGTCATCCTCATTCTAAGAGCTCTGGAATTAAATATAGGTATACATTTGCATTCAGGCTTACAGGACATTCACATCAGACCAGTCTCGGTACACAGAACGTATCAATAACATGCAAGTGAAAAGTACCATGAGAGAGTCACCAGAGATGCTGCAACATACAGGTAAAAGCCTTCTTCCTTTTCATCTGCTCTGACACACAAAACATTCTATATTTTTAATGCATGTGCATTGGACTGTTTGCCGATGCTTCCCATTCCTGAAGGAATCCCAAATCTGAGACTGAAAGGGTATTCATTTAATAAGAAAAATATTATTTAAGACCTAATGAAATGTGTTTGGGATGGTAAAATCTGATGAATAAAAATGCTTTCGTTTTGGTAATAGTTCTGAGTCCCATCTCTGCCACTTACTATCTGCACGACCTTGGACATGTCATGTTATCTCTCTGGGCCTGAGAGATCCTTATCTATAAAATGAGGGAGCTGAACTGGGTGACCTCTAAGGTTCTTCCAGCTCTGGAGTATGACACTATGATTCTATATTGCTGACCAACTGCTTTGATTCCTTTGTGTTTGGAGGTATTATCTATTATCTTTCAGGGTTTTGACTTCATTCAGTCCATGGAATCCAGGGCATTCATATCTGCCTAGCTCAGCAGGCAATACTTGTTTAACTCAATCAGTGGAACTTTATTAAGTGCCTACTATGTATGTGCCAGGGATTATGCTAAGCACTGACAATACAAAAACAAAAGTGAGACAGAATAGAATCGGTACCTTGTATTAATTCCTTTGCTTTCATTCACATTTTATTCCAGCTTGTTACTTGTTCTCCTGAGTTGTAAAATGCTATACAATATATGGTATTATTATTAAGAAAGGGGAGGGGGAGAATGAGTGAGTTAAAGAATGAAAAACATTCATGGAGTCAAATTGCAAAGCACTGTGCTAACAAATATGTGAATGACACTTCTCTTTTCCCTTTACTTTGTACAGTGATGGAATGAGCTACCTGGATGCTTGTAAGGGAAAATAATAACAGTAGCCACTGATTTTTATACAGTGTGTTCCAAAAGACTTAGTGCAGTTTAAAAAAATTTATTTTTCCAATTACATGTAAAGATAATTTTATAAGTCATTTTAATAAGATTTTGAGTTCCAAATTTGTCTTCCTCCTTACTTCCCTCTCCTCCCTCCTCCCTAAGATGGTAAGCAATTTTATATAGGTTATATATGTGCAATCACATAAAATATATTTCCATATTAGACATGCTGTGAGATAAGAAACAGAACAAAAGGAAAAAAACTTTAGTGACATTTTAAATATAAATCTTTAAGCTTTATTTAGCTTAGATTTAGATAAATCTTCCAATTAAATAAAGCTAACACTTTAAAATTGCACTAAGTCTTTTGGGAAACCATAGAGCTGTTTAAGGTTTGTAAAGTGATTTAAATATATTATCTCATTTGGGCCCTACTACAATGCATTTTACAGATGAGGAAGTGGAGGTTCAGGAAAGTTAAATGACTTGTTCATGGGGTCACATAGCTAGTTCTTCCTGATTTTATGTCCAAGGCTTTCCCCACAAAACCACACCAAAATGGAGTCCCATGGATGAGGTGATCTCCATTCTGTTCCAATCCTTTCAAGAAACACTTATGAAGGACCTATAATGTGGATGTAATCTTGTTATAAAGACAAAAAGTCGTTCCTGTGTTCAAGATCTTTATAGTTTATTATAGGTTTATAGTCTACTATATGGGATGATAAACTATGTAGACTATGTAGATAATATGTAGATAAACTATGTTGAACTATGTAGATAATATTGCCACAAAGTATGTACAAAGTCCTTCGAAGTAATTTTGAGAGGGAGAAAGCAATGATGATATCAGGAAGCACCAGCAAAATAATTAGTATAGAAGATGGCAGCTGAGCTGTGTTTTGAAGGAAACTAGATAGTTTCCAAGGGAGTAGAGGGAATGCCTGGGGAGGGATCGGGGTTCAGGAACCAGCTGTGCAAAAAGTACAGAAGAAATAGAATGATGATTTCGGAAGTCCCTTTCAACTTGGAAATTTGGTGAATTAAAATGATCATATTTTCAGTAACAGATAGCAGTTGCTAACAGAATGGATTTTTTTATCTTTGTAGAACATAAGCAACAGGTTTTCATCACTAAATATTACTTTGACAATATTTGTAGTGAAAGTAGGTGGTTTGGATTTTTTATTTTCCTGCTGCTATTTATTTCTTTTGTATGTCTTTTAATGAAATGAATCTCAACAGATGAGGAAGTAAAGCCCACAGAAACCAATGAAGACTGTTCAGAAGCCCCTACTGATGCTTCTCCTTTGGAGGCTGGTATGGCAACAGCTGAAGAAATTCCAGATGTGGAAGATACAGCTCTGGAGGAGACTTCTGCAGTCAGTGTAGGAGCTGGTCCAGAGGAGATTGTGGCAGTGAGCGTCGGAGCTGGCTCAGAGGAGACTCCGCCAGTCACTGTCGGAGCTGGTCCCGAGGAGACTCCGGCAGACTGCGTCGGAGCTAGTCCAGAGGTCACTGAAGTTGCTACAGTCAGTGTAGAATCAGGGCCAGAGGTCACAGATGCAGCTGTGCTGGAGGCGGCTGAGGCCAGTGACAAGGCTCCTAAACCCGATGAAGCCTCAGCTGTAGATACTGAACTGGAGGAAGAAAAGAAATCTCCCCCAGCAGCTGAAACCTGTGTAGAAGCCGGGTTACAGGAAGAAGCCCCTCCCCAGGCTTGAGGCTGCCTTAGCTCAAAGGGTTACCTAATACCCGTTTGCTACTAAAAAAGCCTCTACATCAGAAAAGATGTCAGAATGTGGGTGAGAGTTATGTGTAAATTCCAGGAAGAATTACTGTTCATTCAAGGTTACTTTCTCAACACTTTGATGTACTTTGAAGAATTATGGATTTATTTGATGGGTTTGGGAATGCATTTGTAAATGTCCCAGGGAATGTCTCCTCTGAGAGTGAGGGAAGCACAGTAGAGTTGGAGAGGTCATAAGGAAATCTGCTCTATTGGTGTTTTTCTTTTTAAAATTCTAAGTGATCACAATTAGCTATCTACACAATTCCAAATTCCTTTTAATTTCAAACTGTTATACATATTCAATTGGAACTTGCACATTTTATGCTCTTAGTGAGATAGAACTCCATCTATTTCCATTATCTTTTCCCAACTCAAATCATTCTACTCTACTCCCTACCTCCAAGTCATCTGTCTGACTTCCCTATGTTAAATGGGATAACTTAATATGTTTCTTTTCCCTCTGTGCAAGTATACTACTACGAATTTGAGACTGGTGGCCATCATGACTTGGTCTAAAACTAAAAATAACTTTCCTATAAGGCAGTTGTGTAGTTGACTGTGAGACAATTACATTTCTCACCCAATCTCATTTTGCTTTTTACTTGTGTGTAAAAACTCTTGAATGATTGAGTGAAGGTTCTTACTCTCCCCCAAAATAAATTGTTAAAATATCTAAATAATGAAAGGAATAGAATCTGTTTTAATGTTGTTCTTCAATCCAACTCAAACAGCACTGAGTAAGTGCCTAGAATATACAAACAAAAACAAAACAAAAAAGAAGAGAAAAAAGGGGGGCAACTGGATAGCACAGTGAATAGAGCACGGGTCTTAGAATCAAGAGGACCTGAGTTCAAATATGGCCTCAGACACTTGACACATGTGCAAATTGTGTGACCTTGGGCAAGTCACTTAACCCCAATTGCCTTGCCTTCCCCCCTCCAAAAAAAGAAAACAAGGAAAAAAAAAGAATGTGCTGAGCAATTCACTGAGTGAAGAGGAAAATGGAGGAATTAATAGAACCAATGTAATGGCAAGTGTTGGATTTGGAGGATCAGAGTTTGAACCTGATTCTGGCAGTTAATACCTGTGTGGCCATAGGCACATAACTGAGCCTTAGTTTGCTCCTCTGAATGGAGTTAGGCTAAGTTAGGGAGTTAGTCTAAGGTTTAGTCCAGCTCAAAACCTATAGTACTGTAACCTCTTCAGATATCTGAAAGATCTTCCTTTCTATTTAAAATAATAAACCCCCTTCCCCCACTGCCTTCAGGAGTATGCCAGCACCATCATTTCTTCCCTCTTTCCGAAGAGAAAGAAGGGGAGATAACTTACTCTCTCAGATACCTCCCCCACTGTATTTCTCTATGCCCTGAGGTCACGTAAGTAAGAGGAAAGAATAATTCCTCTAGAATTGGTGACCTACACAGCTTGTGGCAATAGAAATTTCCCAGAATCTCAGAGTTGGAAGGGATCCAGAGGCCATCTAGTCTAACCACCAAAAGAACAAGAATCTTCTTTATAATATCGCCTAACAAATGGTAATACAGCTTTTCCTTACAAACTTAATGTCACAACTCTAGAGTTGGAAAGGAACATTAGAAATAGATTATCTAGACCTGGGATTCTTAACCTTTGTTGTATTATGGAGCCCTTTGGCAATCTGGTGAAACCTCTTCTCAGAATTTTTTAAATGAACAAAACAAAATATGCAGGATTACAAATTAAACCAATTATGTTGAAGTTATCTATCTATCTATATCTATCTATCTATCTATCTATCTATCTATCTATCTATCTATCTATCTATGCAGCTAGGTGGTGAAGTAGAGAGGGTACAGGTTCTAGAGTCAAGAAAACTAATCTTCCTGAGTTCAAATCTGGCCTCAGACACTTGCTACCTGTTCTTCAATCCAACTCTGTGTGACTACCTGGGCAAGTCGCTTCATCCTGTTTGCCTCAGTTTCCTCATCTGTAAAATGAAATGGGGAAAGAAATGGCAAACCACTCTAGTATCTTTGCCAAGAAAACCCCAAGTGGGGTCACAAAGAGTCAGAAATGACCAAACAATATACACATACATATATATGATATATACATTGTGTGTGTATGTATGTTTGTCTGTTTATAGACCCAAAGTTAAGAACCATTTACTCTACAGCTTTTCCCCTTCCTAGTGGAAGTGGGGTGACGGGGAGAGCCAGAGAGATAAATAGAGCATTTGTATGCTCTAGGCAAGGTTTGGAAAGTATGCCCCATGGGTGTTACTGCCCTGCAGAGGCTTTTGAACTTTCACTGTTATACATGTGACTTCACTTATCACAAAATAAAATACCTATGTGCTGAGGAAAGTGGAATTTTCCACGTAAAAACATGGGTTAAAAAAAAAAAGCATCATGCATTGTGCCCTCTTCAGTATTATACCCCAGGCAATTGTTAACTTTGTCTTCCTCTGCTTCCCATTAAGCTATTGGTGGAGAGACCTGGGCAAATTAGAAGGAAATAAGTCAAAGTCACACATTTTATCCAGTTTTTAACCCTTGAAATTAGCTGTGATCCAACATGACTAATGTGGAAACATGTTAATATGATTGTTTGTGTATAGCCTATATCAGATTGCTTGCTGTCCTGGGGAGGGATAGATAAAAAAAATTTGGAACTTAAAATCTTATGAGAGGGAATGTTGAAAACTAAAAAAATAAATTTTAAAAAGAAGGAAAAAAAGAAATTAACAGTGATCAAATGAAATATTATCCATAAAACATGGTTCAAAACTTAAGCCACCACATAAATGCCATTTATTACTATTTATAGTCTTATAATGGAAGCTGGTTTCCTTTGTCTTGGAAGACTTGGAAGACTGAGTCCTATAAAGATTAAATGACTTGCCCAAGGTCACACAGTGAGTTAGAGGCAGATCTGGACAAGAGCTCATTTCTCCAGGTTCCCTGTTTTGTGCTTCACATGCACACAATGTGCTGCATTATTTCTAATTGTTTAGATTAGGAAAACATTATAACCTTTTTTGTCCAACATCTGTGAATTGAATAATTTCCAATAGAAGGAACATCAACAACTGTCTGGAGTATATCCTTCTTCATACACTATTCTAAAGGTTTTTTTTCTTTCAAAAAATGGCTTATTTGAGAATTATTCACTATAAACAATACATGAATATAATGAATTAAAATGTTTTTCAACTGTTTTTCAATGCTACATTTTTGTGTGACATTGATTTAAATTAACCTTTATTAGGAATCTGTGTCTTTCATAGAAGTGTGTTATCAGCAAAAACTTATGGACTAAAATAACATGTATTTTTTCTCTTCACCCAAATTGCACAGAAAAGCAAACTGATACATTGTACCCACTCTTTCTTAAGTAGAGATAAAGCTAATTAATTGGGACTATACTAACTGCATCTGTGATAATTTGTGATAATTAGGATTTGCAATAATTAGAATCCAGCTGGGATGAATTTCACCTTTTACTAGTTAGCATCTCTTCTGTAAAATGAGCGGGCTGAACCCAGGGGTGTACTAGAGCCAGCTTGAAGAGGCAGTTTTTAAATTTTCAGCATTTGTTCCTCAGAAACTGAAAACTGCTACTAACAAGGGCTTGATTTATTGTTTTGTTTTCTAGACTTAAGAAAGTGATAAGAGAAAATGTTAAAAATGCAAATTAAGTTTAAAAGTGTGTTCTGCAAATCTCCTCCCTGCCAAAACTTGGTTACTAAGCATTTACCAGTAAATGCTTGGTAGATGATCTCTCAAGTCCCTTTCAGCTTTAACACTCTATAAGCCTATGATTCCATGAAGAAATGTCTTTCTCCTAAGCAAATCACTTACAAGAAGGAGAACAAACAGCTTTTTAGAGTTTTAGTCATTAATTGTGTAAGCATGGATACTGTTAATTATAAAAGAGTCGTATTCACTAATAAACAAGCTTGCAGGATTTCCATTTGGAAACAACCTAGTAGTTACTTCAAGTTATCCTATGTGCTTGAAGGAAATAAAGTTCATTTCTTTAAAAATATGTAACTCAACCTAGCACTTCTTCTGATTATCCACAATACTAAAGTTTTATGATGTTTGTCTGAATTGTTAATTTTGGGGTAAATACTTTGGTCATTTTGTGGGTACCAAAGAGAGTTTCCATAATTCTTTGCAGAGTAAAAAATATATGATATACAGTTGTTTGCTCAATAGCTGATTCGTGAACTAAGATCCATACATATCACACATATCTTATTTTAGTAGCATTTTATTTTTTCCCAATTATATATTAAGAAAATTTTTAGTACTCATTGTTACAAATGTTGAGTTCTAAACTTTTCTCCTTTCTTCCCCTTTCCTCTTCCTAAAATGGTGGGCAATTTGATACAGTTATATACGTGCGATTATGTAAAACATATTTCCATATTAGTCACAGTTGAGAAAGAAGAAACAGATCAAAAGGAAAAAAAAATAAGTGAAATGGGATAGGTTACCTTATTACACACGGGTTGATTTTAAAGCATTAAAATATAATAACGTGTACTTAGCACTAAAACTCTACTAGAGATCATTCAGACTTTCTTTGAAGATTCAGGACCTTGGAATAACTGGGTCATTGTTAGGCGCATCAATTATCACTGTACTGGCACACAATCATTGCTGTTTGTAGAGAACTAAGATTGGTAGGACTCTAAACAAAGTTAATCTTTAGAATTAAGAGAAAATGAAAAGGCTTGTATTAGCTTATCGAGGATAAAGGAAACATAATCAAGGAGATAACTGGCACAATATTGCAATAATGTAGAAGAAATCAAGACTAAAAATGATGAGAATGCCCATGAAATGCAACAAATAATTCTGACCCCTAGGGCACCTATGATGAAACATTTTTCCCTTCTCTCAGTAGAGAGGTGGTGGATTATAGGTACCAAGTATTGTGCATACAGATGCAGTCACTATAATAGTTTATTTTGCTTAACTATTTTTCTTTATTATTAGGTTTGGAGTGGGGATAGTAATAGGGAAGTGTCTGAGGTGTAAAAAATGAATAGCATCAATAATTTTTTTAAAAGAATCCTACTTTTACAGTGTATGAAATAGCATAACTTGTTTTAAAAAATATTCATGTAATGATCTGTTTCATTAGGATAGTCAACTCCAGAAGGGAAAGAAATAAAAAGAAATATCTTGTACCCCACAGTCCAAAGTACTGTGGTATTTAGATCAAAAAAATTTTATAACATATAATTGGACTCAGGGAGCGGGAGGGACAGATACTTGCTTTAGCCAACTGATTTTGATTTTTTTATCTCTTAGGTTCCCGATAGGACAGGAAAGAAGAACTGAGTAGGGATAGAATGAGATAGAATATAAAACAGAGGACCTATCCACCATCCACCTGAAGGGACCCAGTCTGGTTTCAGAGTCTGGAATCCATATAGAACGCTGTTTGAAAACCAATTATGCTTTTCTCAACTTCATTGGGTAAAGCTGGGGGCAGGGGTGGGAGATCAGTTTACAGCCAAGTTAACAAACATGCTCCTTTTCTGAGCTTTCCCAACGTGTGTGTGTGTGTGTGTGTGTGTGTGTGTGTGTGTGTGTACTGGTTCAAATTATACTGTTCTCTAGGAAAAAGTTCAGTTACATATACATTCATCTTATTCTTCTGTCTGATATTGAGAATGCTATGGGCTATTTTATCCCCAAAACACTTAATTTTGTTAAAACTTGGTTAACTTCAGATAAGAAGGGAAAACTCCACAACTGTCCTGCCCAAAGCCAAGGCTGGCTGTTCACAAAAGAGCTTCCCTGACTTGTGATGTCGGGCCAGTGAGAGGCCGTCATAGCGACCAGCAGGCCCTATGTTTGGCATCGGCAAGGGTGAGTAGGGTGATCAGTCTCCTCCATTATCCAAGCATGCACCTCAGTGAAAAATGCCGTGCTCCTTTAATTGCATAAACACACACACACACACACACACACACACTTATATGTCCTTGATTTATTTCAATTCACTAATACATCAGGAATACATGCTCTATAGTCTACAGATCTTCAGTGAAGGTAAGAAGTGACTGTCTCCTCTCTTCTTCCCCTTTCCCCACCAGGAGATTTTCCAAAAATGGCATTTAAACTACATGATATGTAGCTATTCTGTTGAAGCGGCAGCTTGGTATAGTGGAAAGAACTCTAAACCTGGAAGTAGAGGACTTGGGTTTAAATCTCACCTCCAGTGATTACTACCTGTGTGACCTTCAGTAAATCACTTAACCTTGGGGGTAGGGGAGGCATAGAGAGAAAGAGACTGAGAGAGCAGCTAGCATTTATGCAGAGCTTGGGGATTTTCAATGCACTTTACATATGTTATCTCACTGGATCCTCGCAATAATCCTATGAGGTAGTTGCTATTATTCCTATTATACAGATGACAAAACTGAGGCTGAAAACAGTCAAGTGACTTGCCCAGGGTCACATAACTAGTCAGTGTCTGAGGCAGGATTCAAACGGAGGTCTTCCTGATTCCACTGCTCTGCCTGCCGATCACCCCTCTGATCCTACCTTCTGTCTACCTCTACCCAAAGTGAAGTTGACATGGGGTAGGAGGGTGTCTCCCAGGTTTTCATACCATTCCATCTTTTAGCAAAGGAGGAACCTAGGACAGAGAACTCTTTCAGATTCCTGCCTTGTGGTTACTCTGAATCATCCTACTGGCTCTTCCCTATTTAAATAGCTAGAGGATACTAGTTATCAGTTATATATTGGGACAGGCAGGTGGTAGTGCTATGGACAGAGCACCAAAACTGAAGTCAGGAAGATTCATCTTCCTGAGTTCAAATCTGGCCTCAGACACTCACTAGCTGTGTGATCTTGGGCTAGACACTTCATCCTGTTTGTCTCAAAATGAACTGGAGGAGGAAATGGCAAAACACTCCAATATCTTTGCCAAGAAAACCCCAAATGGGGTCATGGAGAGTCAGAGATGACTGAACGACAGCCAGCTATGAAACCAGAGATAGCACGAAGCTGAGGGCACACTAACGGGTTAACAGCCCTGTGAGGCAGATAGTAAAGTATTAGTCTCCCCAGCACAAAATGAAGACACTGCAGTGCAGAGAGGTTGTGGCTTATCCAAGGCCACTCAATTCATAAATGCCATTCCTGGGTCAGGTCATTCCTGACTCTAATTCCAGCAGTTTTTCTGTTACACCACATTGAGAAGTTATTTATTTCTATCACTACCGCATCTTTTGCTGTAGAAGCAAAGGGAAAGGGAGGAAAACAATGACAAAAGTGTAATATCATAGAGTCAACATGTGTCAGTGTGAAAGTAGAGGCAGCGTAAAGCTGACAATTGTCCCATTATCTGAACCTTTTCATTTTCATTCACGAATAAGCATTTACAAATAGATGCCCAAAGTTAACAGACTCATATGAGCTGGAATAAGTTCCTGGGCTTGGTCTCATTACTTTATAGTTACTCTATATCTTTGACTATCCTTTACCTTCTAGGCCAAGATAAGGTCAGTGAGAACCATCTGTGTTTGGATGTGTGCCTGCAAAATGCAACCAACCATTAACAGGCATTATCTCAAGGACACCTGGAAGGACTGGCTTGATTTGCTGTCACTCATTTTTACAGAAGCTTGTCTTTGGACCTCACCATCATAACTTTGAGCCAATAGTTTTGACCAGCCTAGTCTGCCCACAACATTTGTTAAAATTATCTTTCAGCCTCCAGATTTCTCTTGATATGCCTGTTCCTAGATGCCCTACTTGAGTTTTGCAGGATCACAGGGTGCAGGAGCTAGGATGAACCTCAGAGGCCTTTAATCCCAACCATATCTGACCCAAAGTCCATTCTACAACATCTCCAATGGTGAGCAGTTGAACTTTTATTGGAATATCTCTAGTGAGAGGGATCCCACTAGCTCTAATAGCAGTCTATTCTACTTTTAAATAGCTTTAATAATTAGGAAGTAAAGTACTTCTATAGCTCCATCTCCTTCAGCCTACAAGTCTTCTCTTTCACAGGCTAAACATGCTCAACAGACTCTCATGGCATAGTCTTCCATATCTTAGACATTAACTGTTTGACCATGGGAAAAATCATCCAACTCTGGGCAGCTAGGTGGCGCCACAGTGCACAGAGTGCTGGACTTCAAGTCAGGAAGACTCACCTTTCTGAGTTCGGCCTCAGACACTTACTCATTGTGTGACCCAGGGCAAGTCACTAACCCTGTTTGCCTCGGTTCCCTCATCTATAAAATAGTTGGAGAAGGAAATGTCAAACCACTCCAGTTTCTTTGCAGTATCCCAATATGGAGTCATGGAGAGTCAGACATGATTGAAACAATTAAACAACGAAATCAGTTAACCCATCTGGGCCTTGGTTTCTAAAGCTATAAAATGAGGGGGTTGGACTAGATCAGCGGTTCTCAACCTGTGAGTCGTGACCCCTTTGGGGGTCAAATGACCCTTTCACAGGGATCACAGGGGTCACCTAAGACCATTGGAAAACACATATTTCCGATGGTCTTAGGAACAGAGATGTCGCTCCTCTATGCGTCTCCAGGCGGGTTCACCCACATGCAGATACGCCCACATACGAGTATTAAAGGGTCGTGGCATTAGGAAGGTTGAGAACCACTGGACTAGATGATCTTGAAGGTCTCTTTCAGTTCTACACTGATAATGATGATGATGATGAAGTGTAGCTGAAATTTAAATGTTTTAACTGGGGAAAGAAATTTATTATTGTGCCATCTTGAATGTTTTGGATAATTCTGTTTCTCTTTGGGGGTAAGGTAGAGGTAAATTTAATAGTCTAACTACAGTTTATTCCAAGACTAGTTTTAGAACACCTACAATGTATTTAGAGAAGATTAGTTATGAATGCACTAGTACTTTCTGTGCCAAATATCCATAGACTATCAAAATAAAAAAACTCATGTGTTTTTACCAGCAGTGTGAGACTAAGGTTCATTGAATAGCAGCATCACTGTCTTTTGTATATAATTCAGGGAATGATTTTGCCTTCATTGCAAATAGAAAAAAAAAAGCACTAGAAAACAATCTCTAGAAAATCCCGTTCGTTTCATGGAATTACTATACCGAGTATATCACATATAACTTGTGCTCATTTTTTAACTGACCTCTAAGTCTTCAACCACTTAAGATCAGATGAAACAATATTTGGGAACTGTGAAAGTTAAAAGCTATTACTTTCTTTTTCTGGAGGGAAAAATAATTTCAAATAACTTCCTGATTTAACACAAAATTTCAAGTACTTTTATAGATTAGTTTTTGATCCTTTTTCTTTTAAAATTTTGTTAATGTCTTTGTCTTTACACCACAGTCATTTTCCACCTCACCCTAAAGCCTCCCTTGCAACATAGAAGAGCAATTAAGAAAAAAATATCCAGTACAGAAACTTTCTCTGACATCTGCCGTGTTTTATCCTAATGGTCCCTCATGCCTTTGCTATGAGGGAGGCAGTGCCAGAGAGTGATGGGAAGTGGTGCCACACCATGAAGGTGACTCCATGTTCTTAAAGGCTATTCCAGCAGAGCCTAAGCTCTAGGATGTCCTGACAATCTGGCATTCCTTAAATACAGTGTCTGGGGACTGACCTTGCTAAGTAAGGTCTGAGAAGCTTGTTCAGAAAGTCAGCGACCAACTTTCTGGTGTGAATTTTTTCTAGTTATAGTAACTCATTGAAACACCATACTATGGCACAGAAAGGTTCAAAATCAGTGTCAGTTGCAGAAAGAACTCCACTGATGAAATCATATCCCTTTGAAGTTTGAAGAGTAGATCCCATGTCTACATGTAGAAATCAAATAAATTGTTAAACAGCCAATATTGATTTTTAATGTCCTATGGTCATAAGGTAATTGGATCAATAATGCAATGATATTTTTAATTTTAAAAAGAATTTTAAAATTTATCTTAAAATATTAAAAAATAATTAAATGTATGATCTCTTAAAAAAAATCACTGTCACCTTTCAAGTACTATCATTATAGAGCACTGGCTTTCAAGTCAGAGGATCTGGATTCAAATCCTATCTCTGTTCCTTACAATTTCTATAATCTTGAGCAAGTCATTTACCGTTTACTCATTTGTGAAAGGGTTGGATTAGCTGTCTCAAAGGTCCCTTCCCATTCCAAATCTCTGATCCCATGATCTGTGAGCTCATACTACCCCTGCCACACAACTAAAGAGCACAATTAAGCACAACAAAGCTACTCATTGACCACATATGGTGACGGATTCAGCACCTCCCCTCTATAACCCTATGCTAGAGGCATGCTTCATCATCAATCCTCATAAAGTCATGACTATTTACTCCACCAATCAGACCTCTAATGTTTTTCAATGTTGTTTTCCCTTACAGTACCGTGATCATCCTGTAAATTTTCTCCTGGTTCTGCTTACTTCCCTTTCCATCATATGTACCTTTAAAATTTATCTGGATTATTCATATTTGTCTTTTCTTATGGGGTAATGATAATCCATGACATTCAAATCCCTCAATTTGTTCAATCATTCACATTTTGATTGCTGATGTGATTTAAAACAGTAACAACAACAGCACACAATCGGAGTTCCCATGCCACAAACCAGCTGTAATTACATAAAATTTTCAATAAGGAAATTACACAGCCCAACACTCCTGCCTTATCACAATCATTATGGTATGTGACTCAGGGTAATTTCTATACTCATAATTAATTTGGAGTCTCTTCTATATTCCAGAAGAAAAAAACTTAGGCCAAGTCAGAAATAACATCACCTCGACTGTTAAAGAATTAAGATGCTAAGACTTTTTGAAGGAGGCACAACTGAAACTAGCTAGCTTCCTAAAACTTTCCCAGAGTGGGTAGCTTGTCTAAGTCAATTTCTCAATTCAAAGAGATTTTTTTTCAGGAAGATATGGGATGTAGGGATCAGCCTACACACACACACACACACACACACACACACACACACACACACACACACACACACACACACACACACACTCTCCTTCCCCATCACCCAATAGAAGGATGGTTGTTTTCAGACCTCCTGGGTATTATGACTAAGTAGTAATGCTTCTTTCTCGACTGCACCTGCCTATCTGATTGGGTCACTCATTTGATTGCCTATTTTCTATTTTCAGAGAACAATGTCTTTAAAGTTGCATTGCCCAGACATGTCTTTTTGTTTAAGTGCCTCAGAGCACCTTTACCTGGCCTATAGATGCCTTTAAAAATGTCTCTGATGTGAAAGTGAGGTGGAGGGAGGACCATCTTTTTGTTCTAGAGTGCCCTGGGAAGCATTTTCCATTGTAGCTGTGTACATCACTGGGATGTCCAATGGACATGAGAACTGTAGCTGCAGGCAGATTCCAGCTCAATCAGGCTGCCATCTCAGATTATTTTAGCTTCATTATGCCTGAAGAGAATTTCTTCACAAGTGTTTGAACATGACATTTCCTATCAGAGTGAGTGGCTTTCTCCTAAGTTAGAAACTGGTCAGAGAAATTATTCATTCAAAAACAATGTAGCCCATAAACAACAACAACAAATCCCCACAATATCACAGTTTTCCTTAAAAATCCTTCATTCTAGAACAAAATCAATGTAGGGGACCTATTGAACACTCAGAAGAAATTCTTTATAAAAAATGTTTATGATCAGATGTTCTCTCACGTCAAAAGATTTTCACAGAGGAAAGCTTTAACAGGAAAGGCAATGTGGTATAGCAGAGGGCTGGATTTAAAGCCAAGAAGACCTGGGATCAAGTCCTACCTCTGAATTCTGGCTGTATGATATTCTAAATGCTCTAGGAAGTCCTCTAATTTCAAGTTATTGGAGATTTGCTGATCTACTTCAGAGGAGGGACTTCCTATGCCTGAAGGTCCTCACACTGTTAAAAATCACTTTTAAAAACTAGACTTAAAAAAAAATTTCTCAGCAAATGATTGCTCCCCAGACTTTCTGTAAGCTCTATGATCTTGTCCATTTTAGTGATTTCAGTCACAATTTTCCATTTCCTGCTTGTCCCTAAATCTCAATTTCCCCCATTTCCTCATAACTCAGCATTAATTGGAAGCAGAATGGCACATGGTTTTGTTTTTATTTTTTAAAATCACAACAAAAAATTGACTATCATCAGGAATTCTGGTGTTTGGATGCTACTCATCTAGCCAGGTGCCTTTGTCCTATACTTCTATTTAATCCAGATAAACATATACTCAAGAATGAATAAGTCACAATTTTATGTTTCACATTGTACTCTATATGTCTCTGAGTCCCAGGAGGTTGGAAGTTAATAATTCTTCTGGATGAAGAGAAGAAAAGAGGAAAGTATTTCAGTTTTGTGTTCCCTTTCCCACCTTTGCTCAAACACTCAACTCTTCCAGGATTGGAGAGAATAGTACTTTGTCAGTCCTGGGCAGGCTGGAACTAGCTCAGTGCTCAAACTAAGTCCCTCTTGGGAAAGAGGAAAAGCAGCGTTTACCTTCCAGAGACAGATTGAAGCTGACCTGAAAACCTGAAACCCCGAAGGGGCTGGCAAGGAGCCATGTACATTCTGAGCATCACAGCTCCATTTGATGAGAACTTTTACTTCCTGGCTTTCCTTTGTTCCCTATAGCCAATAAATTCCTAAATTATAAAATTTCTTCCTCTAAAATGCTCATAAGACATGCACAGCTTGGAACAGAGAGCCCATCTTCAAGCCAGGAAGACCCGGTTCAAATCCTATCTCCTAACACATACTAGCTGTGCGACCCTGGGCAAGTGACTTACCCTCTCCGTGTCCCCAAGTAATCCTCTAAGATTATAAAGCTGCTAGTGCTTCCCCTCAGATTATTTTCTGTTGTAACAGTTATCCCTTCCACATTGCAGAGGTGGAATTGCCCTGGCAATCTGGAAAATTCATGTAAAATTTTTTTGGATCAGAGGTCTGAATTATCATGGCATTAAAAGACAAAATGTGCTGATATTATATAATACTATCCATATATTTTATGCATTTCTGAGTTACTAAACTTTTTCTGTGTCTTCTGCTGGCCTCCATGTGTCATTTGTGGCTTTCACAAAACTGGCTCAAAATTCGCATTTATTTTCTTATGTTGACCCACAATATATCAAAACTATGGTGGGGAAAGTAGCAATGTGGAAGGGATAACTGTATATCTCTTGTATTTACAAATTTTTTCATATTGTCTCTTCCATTAAAATATGAACTCCTTGAGTATGGAGACCACATTTTTGCTTTTCTTTTATACCCCTATTGTTTAGTACAGCACCTAGTATGTGTTAAGTGCTTAATAAATGCTGACTAATTGTGACTGAACAGGTGCTGACCTGCCTTGGTAGAGGGAATTTCCTGATCTGGGAGTTCCCTGTATCAGTGAAATCACAGGTCTAGGCTGTCTCCCTAAACAGCTCAAAGGTCTGTCTTCTTTTCCTTTCCTACCAGAAAAAGAGTTTGTTTGGACTCTGTTGATCCCTAATACTGGACTTCCACAACATTTTCTTTTTTTTCTTTTTTCTTTTGGAGGGGGAAAGGCAGGGCAATTGGGGTTAAGTAACTTGCCCAAGGTCACACGGCTGTTAAGTGATAAGTGCCTGAAGTCGAATTTGAACTCAGGTCCTCCCGACTCCAGGGCTGGTGCTCTATTCACTGCACCACCTAGCCACCCCCACAGCATTTTCTGTGCCTGCCTTTTTGCGTTTCACTTCTTGCTCTTTTGTTTGAGCCTAGACATGTACAGATATAATCATTTTCTTCCAAAGTCACTTCTCAGGAACTCTGCTACTTCTGTGGTTTCATGAATGCATTAGTGTGGGCCTTCTTGCAGATTCCAACCCATCCATAACTTCTCATTCTTTGTGGGTTTTGTCACATGACAGCATAGATTTATAACTGGAAGGGGCCTTTGAGGGCATCTAGTCCAATGATCTCATTTTCTAACTGAGAAAACTGAGACCCAGAGAAGTTAAATAATTCCCCTAAAACCATAAAAACTGGAGTTTAAACTCTGGTTCTCTGATTCTAGATCTTGTTCGTTTCATCCTTTTACTTCTTTAAAAAAAATCTTTTACAATCTATTTTTGATTTTGTAACACAATTATTTCTGGTTAACCCCATTCCCATCCCACCTCTAGAATTGAAAATGCCCTTGTCACAAATGATAGCAGCTCAGCAAAAACTCCATGTCTTAGAGCAGCGGTTCTCAACCTGTGGTTGCAACCCCTTTGGGTATCCAATGGGGTCGCCTAAGACTATCGGAAAACACATATTTCCCATGGTCTTAGGAACCGAGACACCGCTCCTCTCTCTGTCTCCAGGCGGGTCTGCCCACATGCAGATACACCCACATATGAGTATTAAAGGGTCGCGGCATTAGGAAGGTTGAGAAGCACTGTCTTAGAATGTCTGCAAAATGCTGGTCCTAAGGTTCCCTGCCCCTTTGATAAGCGGAGGAAGACATATTTCATTATCTCATTTTGGATTTTCCAAATGTGTAGTAGGCCTTCTGGACATCTTTCAACACTTCATCGCTATCACGACACTAGTATTATCTGTTACCATTTGTTCCTGCTACATGACTGGCCCAGTTTTTCTTCCCATCAGACCAGTCCTCCATGATGTCTCTTGTGCCACATTTCATGTACAACTCATGTGTACCAGCCTACAATTTGTTTTTCCAAGGGACCTTTGGAGCATCTGCAGTTTAAATTCTCCTGAGACCACAGTGTCCCATAACTCATGACTATACATAGTGTGATTTCTTCCTGAGAAAGTCTATAGCAGTGGTTGTGATGTCTCAGTTCCTAAGACCATTGGAAATATGTATTTTCCGATGATCTTAGGCAATTCCGTTCGACCCCCAAAAGGAGTCATGACCCACAGGTTGAGAACCACTGGTCTATAGAGAGAAGTCAGTCTGTTATTGGTTTCTAACATTTTCACCATTAGGCCCTACACAAATGCCCCTTTCTTTGCTGTCCACTCTTCCTTTGCTCATACTTCATGATGTGACTGAGCAAATTTTTATACCATCCCTTTCTCCCCTCCTCCCACCCCCAACTTTATACTCCTTCAACTTCTTGGTGTTTTCATAGCACATTATGCATGTCTGAAACAACCTCTTCTCTCCCTGTCACCTCTTCTATCCTCTCAAAGTCAGCTAAGCACACTCACTCTTTGAGTGTTTAGGAAATACCCAATGACTTGGCCTGGTTTGCTCTTTCTTGATGAAGCCAAGCATAACAGCAGTCCCCTGATGCATGACCAGTCCAACAGCAGAAGCAGAGCTCATCTCTGCACTTGTGGGAAATACATTGTGGGCACGTTACGTAGTCAGTGAGCTCTACGAGTTAGTATATGATACCAATGAGGCCAGTGGGGCCAAGGTTGTGGGTCAGATCCTGGTGTGATACAATTAGCTTTGCCTTGTTTCATGGCCAAGAAGTGTTCCTGTAGCCCAGGAAGATGTCCAGCAAGTGTGTGACGCTGGTCACAAGGAGTTCTGCCTGAAAGTATGGACGGTGCAAGATACATCACTAGTGGAAAGTCAGTCTAAAAATATGCCCTAATAGTAATAATAATAATAGCTAACCCTCACACATATCTCACTTATGGTTTAAAAAGTGCTTATTATGAATTTTCTCATTTGATTCTCACAATAACCCTCTGAGGTATAGACTATTATTTTTTGTCTTTTTGGAGGGGGGAAGGCAGGGCAACTGGGGTTAAGTGACTTGCACAAGGTCACACGGCTAGTAAGTGTTAAGTATTTGAGGACACATTTGAACCCAGGTCCTCCTGACTCCAGGGCTGGTGCTCTATTCACTGCGCCATCTAGCTGCCCCTATTATCCTGATATGAGGAAATTGAGTTCACAAACTTACCTAGTATTGTTGCTGTTTGTCCTTTGTTTTCAAAGAGGACCAATGACATCACCAGGTGATGTCTTGACTTGCATTCTAATTGGATTTAAGTGAAGCAGAGTTGCACAAAATGATCTGCCTCACTCTCTCTTCCAGGGTCAACAAAGGCCAGTGGCAAGACAAAAACAAGATGCCTGGCAATGCAGTGCTTGACCTTGGTGTTTCTGCTATCTGACCAAGCTCTAAGCACTCCACAATGCCTGCTTCAGCCGCCTTCATGGATGCTGGAACAAATTGTTCTCATCCTCCCATTCTGCTGGGGGAAATCTTCGCCTGCTTGGGGTAGACACCTACCCTAACTCACTGATGGGTTTCAGGCATTCTGGTTACCTTCATCCTGGGTTAACCTGTCTGCTGAGATGGTTTTTGGGGGTGTGGCTGCTGTGCATGATATAACTTTTTAGAGACACAGGTGAGTGTGGAGTGAAAGGCAGACACCAAAGGTGGATGAGCAGCCCTCGAAGCACAGCCGCTTCACGCCCCAAGTATCACACAGCTAGTAAAAGTCGAAAGTGGGTTTGGAACCTAAGTCTTCCTGAGTCCATGTTCAGTACTCTATCCATCATGTTGCTCTGTTTTTCTATAGATGCAAGATCAGTAGCATATGAAGGATGTCATTTCCCCAGGATTAACATGGTCCATTGTGTTTATCTCTTCCATTGTATTTTTCACCTCCAAGGCCTGGGAGGAAGAGTCAGAACTGGAAGGTGCCTATGTAGGAAGTAACCAAACGCAGAAGTCTAAACAGAGGTTGAGGACTGAGCAAAGTGTCTTGTGTGCTAGGTTCAGAACCAAGATAACAGTCAGGGAGAAGCAAGTAGGTGGCACAGGGAATAGATCACCAGCCTTGGAGTCAGGAGGACCTGAGTTCAAAGATACTTAATATTTACTAGCTGTGTGACCTTGGGCAAGTCACTTAAGGTGACAAGTCACAAGGCTATATATAACCTTCTCCTGGATCAGATAATGTCACAACCCTCTTGACCAGCTGCCCAATCACAAAGTAATAAGATGTGGGCGTTCCTAAAAAACAAGCTTCCCTCCACCAGCTCCATGTGACCACATTCAGCCTGTGAGGGGGCAGAGTATGTTTTCAAATCAAGGAAGGTTCTCAGAGTCACTTAAACCTATCAAAGGGCCCAGGGGCAGGGAAGATCTTCAGATTTCCCTAACACTCCAAAAAAACCAAAAACCAACCAACCAAACAAAAATCAGGCAGGGTCTGAATTCCACAAGGAGCTCACACAGTTTAAAAGACAGCCTTTCCTAACTTGGTTGCATTGTGACTATCTCCTAGCAATGCTTCTAAAGGGAAATAATTGTCTAAACAGAGTGGACGCTTATTAATTCTATTAGCACTTGGATATAAGATTTAGAGGTAGAATGGACCGAGCTCATCTAACCTTCTCACTATACAGATGAGTCTCAGTTAGGATAAATAATTTCTCAGACAATTAGAAATCCTCAGAGATGGAATCAGAATCTAGGTGTTCTGACTTCAAATCCAGCTCTCTTTAAACCATTGTCAACTGTTGAACTATACCCAAATCCAATCCCAACTCCACTTGAATCCCCAACACTCCTGTGAACACTAGCTCAATTCATTTTTCCTTTGAAAGAAAATAGTAATTTATACTTAATTGTCACTATCCAATCCACTTTTTACCATCCAAACAAATTCTTCCACATAGCAAGCCTGATACACATAAATGGCAAGGAATATAAGGTTTTTGGCCATGGATCTTTGCTTTTTGGATGGTTTTTATAAAACAGATTTTGTCTGCATATAAAGGAATAGATGTGTATCTTGAAACCTAACGAAAAATGCACATTTGCATATTTCATAGTCAGGAAAGCAATCCATTCTGTTAAGAAGGGCATGGACTTTAATCCTTCTCCTGCCTCAGGAAGCAGAACTGATCACTGGAAAATGACTGAGAGACACCCTTAAAGAACCTTTCCCATTCCTTTAGAAAGACTGTCCTAACCAGGATTCTTGACTTCTAGATGATTGTTTACATGGCATCATTTTCTCCTTTTTTTTTTGGAGGGGGGAGGGCAGGGCATTTGGGGTTAAATGACTTGCCCAAGGTCACACAGATAGTAAGTGTTAAGTGTCTAAGGTGGATTTGAACTCAGGTCCTCCTGACTCCATGGCCATTACTCTATTCACTGTGCCACCTAGCCACCCCTCTGTCATCATTTTCTTTTAAAATGATTTTTGGTACTTTGAATTTTTAAAAAATCACAGTCATTTCCCAATACCTACCCTGCCTTCCCACATCCATAGAGAACTTTCCCACTCAACCAAGAAAAACAGTGAAACAAAATAAAAATATTAACCATGTCTGACCTACAAGCCTACAAGACATTTCAGATGTGTCACCTGAGAGATGGGGAATGAATTTAGTCATTGATCCTCTGGAATCAGGATTTGTCATGGCACTCATCTGAATCCTGACTTCTTTTTGTGTTGTTTTCCATCATGATTGTGGTCATCGTGTATCTTGTTCTCTTGGTTCTGTTTTCTTTGCCCTGTCAGTTCATACGGGTCTTTCCAAGTCTCTCTGCCTCATATTTGGTCTTCTTAGGTGCAATAACGTGCCACTACACCTACACGCCACAATTCGTCCAATTAGTACTCTGTTTTTATTTACCTACTTTGTTTTCAATTGTTTTTTTTTAACAAAATAAAGTACTGTTACAAATTTTTACAGAGTCACATTGATTATAGATTTAGAACTGAAAGAAAACTTGGAATTCATTGAAATCTTCACTCTACAGATGAGGAAATAGAGGTCAAGGATGTTAAGTGACTTGCCTCTTATTACAAAGGTGGTAAGTGTCAAAGGAAGGATTCAAACTAAAGTCTCTGCTTCCTGTGCCAGCATGTTTTCTGCTATACCACAGCTAGGGGGGCCCAGTGGATAGTTCTGGCTCTGAAGTCAGGAAGATAAGAATTTAAATATTGCCTCAGACATTTTCTAGATGTGTGACCATGGGCAATTCACTTGACATCTGCATGTTTCCGTTTTCTCATCTGTAAAATGGGGTTAATAGCCCCTATCTCCCAGGGGTGTTGTAAGGATAAAATGATATGATATTTATAAAGCATTTTGTAACCCTTAAAGCACTGTATAAAAGCTAGCAATTATTATTATCGATATCATTTGCATTTATATCACAGCCATTTTTAATTTTTAAAAAAGATTTAATATTTTATTTTTCTAATTACATGTAAAGACAATTTTCAATGTTCATTTTTGAAAGATTTTAAGTTCCAAAATTTTCTCCCTTCCTCCCTTCCTCACCCCTAGAAGATGGCAAGCAATCTACTATGGGTTATACGTGTGCAATAATGTAAAACATATTTCCAACATTAGTCATTTTGTGAAAAAAGCAACAGAAAATGAAAAAAACATGAAAAAACAAACTAAAGTATCGCAGCCATTTCTAAATATATTACCCCCTCCACTCCACTGAGCCCCAACTTGTAACAAAGAAAAAAGCAGTTAAGTAAAAGCAATAGACACAGTGACCATACCTGACAATGTATGTAGCATTCTCCTACAATGATCCCCCACCTTTCTACCCAAAGGAGGGAGGTGCATTTGATCATTTTTTTCTCCAGGACCAAGACTGGTGCTATGAATATTTTGATATATAGAGATCCTGTTTTTGGCTTCACTGTATTATGGGCACAGTAGTAATAATGCTAGGTCAAAGAGATTAAACTTTTGTAACTTTTCTCACATACTTCCCAATCTAAAATATCATTCTCTAGGGAGCATGTTTGGATCTTGACTTCTACCCACGTATCACTAGCTGCTTTCATAGCCCCTATGTAGCAAAAGCAGTAAAAAAAATTCCTTTCCGGGAAGTTAACAAGAGGAAGGATTTGGAGATGAGCAGAGGGGTACTCCCTACCCTACTGAGGCTTTAGATCACAGTGATTCTCAACCTTTCTAATGCCACGACCCTTTAATACTCGTATGTGGGCGGACCCGCGTGGAGACGGATAGAGGAGCTGAGGAGCGGTATCTCGGTTCCTAAGACTGTCGGAAATACTAACTGTATGACCCCTGTGAAAAGGTCGTTAGATCCCCAAAGTGGTCGCGACCCACAGGTTGAGAACCTCTGCTTTAGATTAACGGAGGAGGTGGGTGGAGTAGAGCTACTACCTTCACAGACACAAAGGAGCAATGGGTAGAGCACTGGACCTGGAAAGATCTCAGTTCAAATCCAGTCTCTTTTGCTAGCTATGTGACTCCAAGCAAGTCACTTAATCTCTGCATGCCCCAGTTTCCTCATCTGTAAAATGAAACTAATGATAGCATCTATTTCCTAGGGATGTTGTAAAGTTCAAATGACATAATATTTACAAAGTACTTTGCAAACCTTAAAGTGTGATGTGAATACTCTCTATTATTTATTATTATCTATTATTATCAATAAAATGAACATTTAGGTACAATTGCCTTAAATACAGTTAGAAAAAAATATCTTTCCTATTTGGGATCTACTAGAATTAGTTATTATTTGCTCTCTTATCCCCTTGGCAAATATTAATGAAAAACTGCCTTCATCTCAGCAGTTTTTAAAATAAATGTTTCCAAGCATATTCTTGAAGTAATTTCCTGTTTCATCTTAAGAAATGCAGACTATGGGGTGGGGACAGAGAGAGACATTCCTGGCTTCAGGGTAAATGATGTTTATGCAAGGTCAGGTCAAAAATATTACTTAGGGAAACTCAGAGGAATGCAAACATAAGATCAGATCTAGAGTTAGAAGAGATTTAAAAATAATGGGGATCTGATCCTCTTATTTTACATACAGGGAAACTGAGTCCCAGAGATGAGAAGGGACTTGCCCATGGTCAGACTAATTCCAACTCTGGACTTCTTTCCAATCAATCGACATTTATTAAGTACCTGTTATATACCAGACACTGTGCTGAGCTCTGGGGATAGCAATAGGCAGCAATAGCAAGAGGCAAGAGCAACAGGCAACAGGCTGTCCCTACTCTCAAAGAGTTTATAATCTAATGGAGGAGACAATGAGCAAACAAATACATGCAAAGCAAGCTATACATAGGATAAATAGGAAATGATTAACAGAGGGAAGGCACTGGAATTGAGAGGGGATGGGGAAGGCTTCCAGTCAAAGAAGGGATCTTGGCTGTGGCTTAAAGGAAGCCAAGAAGGTCAGTAGCCAGAGTTGGGGAGCCAGAGTGTTCCAGGCGTGAGGGTGTAATAGTAATTAGTTTATCAGGATACTTAGCACTTAGCAGTGCTAAGTGCTAGGTGTGGAAGGTGCAAACTCTGTCCCCCTGTTGAGAAGGCATGAACTCCCCTGTTGATGTGGAAGAAGGGGATTGGCTGAGGTGTGTATATAAGCAAGAATTCCACAGACAGACAGACAGACAGAACTGGAATGTTGCTCTGGGTGAAGGAAGAATTGTGGAGAC
>CM053583.1:134644590-134665414 GCA_028627135.1 Pseudochirops cupreus
TTTTCATGATTTTCTTGCATCATTCTGATTTCTCTTCCCAATTTTTCTTCCACTTCTCTCATTTGGTTTTCAAAATCCTTTTTCAGCTGATCTCTAGCTTTTAGGCAATCTTCATGTTTCTTAGAAGCTTTTGGTGTGGGAGTTCTGTCTTCCTCCCATTCCTGCTTTGATCCTTCTTTTCCCCAAAGAGGGAATCTAGGGTTTGGTTGCTGTTCTTACTTTGCTTTCTATGCTTATTCATGGCTAGACAATCAGAGATTTTTTAGTTCTGTGGAACTCTGCTTCCAGAGGGGAAAGCTCTGTCCCAAATCACTGGGGTTTTCCCAGCTGCTGGAGCTTTTAGGAGGCTCCCCCACTCCATCTCACTGAAAAGAGATCCCAGGACCACCATCCAAGACCACGATCCAGATCCAGGCTGCTCAATGCAAGAGCACTTTGGCCTCTGAATGATTGCTTGGCCCCCCTGCAGTCTGCAGGTGGGGAGCTCCAAAGCGGCAATGTGGAGGTGGGTGCAGGACCTCCGCTTGTGCCGCTTCCTTGCCCTGGAGGCGGATTGGCCAGACCCACTTCCCTCCCCCCATTCTGAGCTCCACTCACCTTTTAGTCCTTTTTTTTTTTCTTTATGGCTTGATAATTCTGGAGACTGCCACAGCTGCTGCAGATCCACTCTTCTGTTGCTCCAGCTGCAGCTCAGCTTGTCTGGCTGCCCCCAGGGCCAAGCTGCTGTTTCAGGCTGGGCTGATTTCAGCTTCCAGCCCTTAGATGGTGCCTTCTAGCCAAGCTGCCTTTAGCGGAAAGTATATTTATGTGTGTTTTAGAGTTCTAGAATTTGTTTAGAGTCGTATTTTATGGGTATTTTGAAGTGGCTATGTGGGAGCTGCGATACTTTGTTGCTCCTAATCTGCCACTTGGCTCCGCCCCCCCCTTATTCCTTTCTTAAGCCTAGGTGATCCACAAAACAATAAATCAATGCTGATTTGTAGCATTTTCCAATTTCTGAAGTGTAAATGCTCATGGTGAAAATTTGACAATCAGTTCTCACAATCCCAGTTTAGCTGGTTCCAGCACATCCCTTGAGGTAACCTACTTTCTGAGGCATAACAATTACAGGATGCACAGTAAGGGATATCTGGGGGGAAAAAAACTCCAGAGGTTATACATATAGTAACTGCATAGAGAATTCTAGGAAGAAGTACACAGAGAAGAGGAGGAGTTTTAGGAGGAGTGGAGAGAGTCGCCATTTTGAGAAAGAGGAACATGTACAAGCGCTTGTCTCCTCTCCTGTTCTTGCAACTAGAGGGACTGTGAGAACCCGTGACCCTAGACATGCTGCTGGCTGCTGCGGAATTGTGGACTGGATCCTGTGTGAGACAATTTTTCACTCCCTCTTCCCACCCTGCTCAGTACTTATGATTGGCCCCCTCTCCTGTCTCAAGCAGGAAGTTCTTCCTGCTGTGAAGATGAATCACTAGCTATCAGACTTTTGCCTTGTTGATAACTTCCTACCTCCACTGAGTGTTCTGTTCCCTTTCCCTCCCCCACCCCTACTTTGTATATTGGGATTCATCCTCTTTGATGAAAAAACTTAAAAAAATTTTTTTAAAGTTATTTTTTAGCATGTTCAACTTGGTTATGTGACCATCTGGGGAGCAGTAGAGATGGAAGGAGGTAGAATTGGTCTGTAACGGACTTAAGAGATTCATTAAAATGCTTAATTCAGAGGACAGCCTGAGGCTGGAGTGGCTAGGAGGGCAAGCTATCCAGTAAAAGCACCAAGGCTCACTTCCTTTGAAGTCAGCCCAGGGTAATAACCCAGAGATAAAGACCAGAGAGAGTGTTATGTTTAAAGCAGTATTCATCTCCCTACATGCAATGTGAATCTGACTTTATAAGGCTGGGAGGAAAAATGGCAGAGAATCCAGGAGAGGTATTGCATGGTGTGGTTTTACCCTTTATGCTTCTACCCCTGCTTTGTTGGTGTTCAGCTTATCTGACTCTTCATGATCCCATTTGGGGTTTGTTGGCAAAGACACTGGAGTGATTTGCCATTTCCTTCTCCAGCTTATTTTACAGATGAGGAAACTGAGGCAAACAGTTACATGATTTGCCCAAGGTCACACAGCTAGTAAGTGTCCCAGGTCATATTTGAACTCAGAAAGATGAGTCTTTTCGACTCCAATCTCTATTCACTTTGCTACCTTGTGGTTCCTTTATCCCCACCCCCACTTCCATCCAATATCAGGGAGATGTGCAGGCTTCATATATATATGTGCAACACACTTAAAATTGAGTTAATAAAGTCAGCTAGCTGATTTGTTAATGGAAAGCACAGCAGTGAGGTTCCAGGAAACTTACAGTAGGAAGAGAAGTTATTTCTAGAATCCTGAAAGTAGTTGCAAAAGCCACCCCTTCTGGGGAATCCTAACTTGTAAACATTTGGATACAGGTTTGGAGGAGGCAGGCCCACAAAGAGAGAGCCAAGAGAGGAAGAAGGTACACCTAAGATGCTCTGACAGAATAATTTCTGGTATTATAAGGATCTCCTCCCTTTTCACTATACTGTTTTGATGTTCAGGTCTAGGAGCCTTGCTATAACATCCTCTGTATTAGATTAGACCTCATTCCATTTGTTTGCTGTCCTTAAGCCTTCTTTGCCTTCTAGAAGCAAGATACCTGCTAATAAATTCAATACAAAAGTTCCTAGATTGATTTCTTTCTGTTGCTGTTTTAATGTAAGGGTCAGTTGGCAGGTCAAATTCACCTGCTACCTATGTTCTGCTCCTTATGCTGAGAATGGTTTTTATATTTTTATAGAGTGTCATGCCTGGAGACAGGAACACTTATCTTCCTGAGTTCAAATCTATTTGAAGACACTTACTTGCTGTGTGACTCTAGATGAGTCTCTTAACCCTGTTTGCTTAAGTTCCTCACCTGTAAAAATGAGCTGTAGAAGGAAATGACATACAATTCCAGTATCTTTGCCAAGAAAACCCCAATGGGGTCACAAGGAATTGTACACAACTGAACAACAAATTCTGTCTATGGGGTAAGATAAAAGTCGTCCTATTGCAATATGCATTGTTACCTTGAATGTTTGCAAAAACTGGGACACTTTTTTTCACAACTATAGAAAGCTAGACACGAACTATATTCTGAGGTTCTTGGAAGAAACTGCGTAAGAGCAAAGTGAGCCAGAGATAAAATTTTGGGTGTTTGGCTATGAGTTACATATAAAATGATAGCAAATATCACACATGGCTCAATTGAGGGCACTCTGCTCCCACTCCCCAAAAGAATAGTTCCAGTGTTGTGGTTTTATTGTATATTGTATTGTATATTATATTGTATATCAAAGAAAAGTAGAAGTGAGGGTATCCTTAAATGTCTTTGGGGAGAAGCACCAAGGAAGGACTCACAGTTTTACTGCCACAATTCTTTCATTCGCTATGAGTGGCTTCTCCAAGAATGCTACTGATATGACATTTTTCTTCCTTTCACTCACAAGTCTGACTGAAAAGGAGAATACCAGAAGAAACATCAGTGTATGTCCTCCTGAGCAGAGAAGATAACCCACTACAGCTATTAGTAAACGAATGTTCAAATAAACTTAGACAAATATTCTCTTTCAAGAGTCAAATTTTCCACTACAACAGTAGTGTAAAAAGTTGGGAATCACTCCTTATATTATTAAAAAGAAAACAAACATGGACTTTATTAGAGTAAAGTTTTATGGATTGGTAGTTAACAAGATAAAGGCCACATTTAGAAGAAAATGGAACATGTGGAAGAGAAAATAGAATCAATACAATATAGTGTTTGAACTGGAAAGCATCCAATCTAACTTCTTCATTTTATGACTTAAGAAACTGCATACAATCAGTGAATGTTAAACTTTAGAGATCATTGAATCCTAACTTTCAGATGAAGAAATTGAGTTCCAGGAAAGTAAGATAACTCAAAACCCATTTAATTCTCAACAGTAAGTTTTGTTTCCAAGTTAATAAAACAGAAGCCCCCATTTTCCACATTTTCCAAACCCACTTCACAATTTCTAACCTATAAGCAAATTCAATATATTTAATAGTACATACCATCTAGATAATTCTTTGAGGTTTACAAAGCACTTAGCATATTTTGGTTTTCACAAAAATCCTGAAGTAGTTAATGACAGCTTTTATCTTGATTTTATAGATGAGGAGGAGTATAAGACTGAGAAGGTAGGGGACCGACTCCTTGGGACACAACTAGTTAATGTCAGAGATTGGATTAGAATTCATCTCTTGATGTAAGAAAGAACATCCTAACAATTAGAGCTCTCCCCAAGTGGAATGAGTTGCCTTGAAAAATCATATAATAGTATAGATTTAGAACTGGATAGGACCTCAGAAGGCATCTAGGCCAGCCTTCTCATTTTGCAGATGAGGAAACTGACCCAAAAAGGTGAATGGCTTTCATTCCCCCTTTCTAGATGTCTTCAGACAAAGGCTGGATTACATTTGCCTACTGTGTTGTAGAGCAGTAGAGTCAAACCCAAAAAGAAACAGGGGAACACTGAACTGTACATGAGGATCCCTGCAGGCAAAGTTGACAAAACCCCATATTAACATTATCTGTGTTCTACTGCATTTTTACTTATTTTGTTAAATATTTCTCAATTACATTTTAATCTAGTTCCTGCACACTTGGCAGTGTAACTGGGGCCAGCTGTGTTTGACACTCCTCTAAGAGTTTTCCTTGATCAAAATGGTAACCAAAATTATGTCAGAAATGCTTAATCAAATGTTTTGTTCTCATGTTAAAAAGTAGTTGGGTTTTGGCGCAAAACATCTGTTTTAGGGATTTTAGAAATTTTGCTGATATTGGGCTGCTTTTACAGGAAGTTTTCTGGCTGCTTGGATTGTAAAACTGTTACATGTAAACAAAGGAAACAAGTACTTAAAATGTCCCTGTTGTGTGTTCACTTTCTAAATATAAGGGGGAAAGTCTGAATTAGTAGGGTATGTATGGTGACTCAAATAATCTCGATCTTCTGTTCTCAGGGAATCCTGAAGCCTCAGAATTGGATGGTTCTCTGAAGGGCTATGTAAACAAGGTCAAAAGAATCAAAAAGGCCTCTACAAGGTCTAGCCTTAATGATTAGAATGATGGTGTTGATAATAACCATGGGGAGGAAGAGAGGGATCAGGCAAGGTTGTGTTGCAGTCAGCTTGAACCAACTCTCTATAGCCTACTGTTACACTTTCAGTATGAGCATTTATACCTTTGAAATGTTTTGTTGATTGTCAGGATTTAAGAAAGTGATAGAAAAAATGTTAATAATACAGATTAAACTTTTAAAACTGTTTTATAAACACAGCTTTTTCCCTGGTGAGTTGGTTGTTAAACATTTACCAGCACATCCCTGGATAAAGCTACATTTGTTGGTGTGAGGTGACAACGGGGACTGGCAGAATTCCATACTTATGGATTTACATCCTCAGGTTCAGAAGGGATTTCCCACTGAAGCCAATTCATTTGATGAACAAGATTACAGTTAAAGTGGTACATCAAGCTTCAGTAATAATAGATGGAGCAACTAGGTGCTGCAGTGGATAGAGAGCCAGCTCTGGAGTCAGGATGACCTGAGTTCAAATCAGATCTCAGACATTTACTAGCTGTGGGACATAGGCAAGTCACTTAACCCCAATTATCTCAAAAAAACAAAACCAAACCCCAAACAACAACAATAATAATAATGATTGCTAATATTTATCCCTTTAAGGTTTGCAGAGTACTCTGTATTATCTCATCTGATCTTCACAACAACCATGTAAGGCAGACCCCATTATTATAATCACAGTTCTATAGATGAGGAAGGAAACAAATCATTTGCCCAGGGTCACAATGCTACTAAATGTCTGAGGGAGAATTCAAACCCAAGTATTCCTGCCTCCAAGTCCAATGTCTTACCTTTTATGCCACATTGTCTCTCAGGGGTGTACTGCCTTATAATGTCTAACCATTGCTTCTACTTCTAGCTTCTGAGACTAAGCAGATAGCTCTTCAAATGTTTGTTTTTATTTTGTTTTGTTTTAATGTTCAAATACCTCATGTTATCTGATCCTCACAACAAACTGAGGTGAGGCAGATAGTACAAATATTGTTATCATTTTATAGCTGTAGAAACAGGCAGAGATATGTTCAATCATTTGCCTAAGGTTACACATCTAGTAAGTATATAATAATAATAATCCATATTTGTGTAACATTCATTTGGTACTGGAACCTTGGTCTTCTGGCTTTAAGTTCAGCATCTTCCTTCCTTCCTTTCCTCCCTTTCCTTCCTTCCTTCCTTTCCTTCCTTGCTTCCTTCCTATTTCCTTTTTCTTCCTCTTTCCTTCCTTCCTTTCTCTTTCTTTCTTTCTGCATCTTTCAAAAACTTTTTTATTATGAACTTAACAAATGCCACTAAACATGAATGCTTTCCCTTCAAATATCTGAGAAGAGACACCCCGTCATCCCTAAGGCTTTTTTTCTGTTAACTAGTCATTATTGTTCTTTCAACCTAGTCTCATATGGCAGATCTCAAGGGCCTTCACTTTCCTGATCTTCCTCCTGTGGATGCTCTCAGACTTATTAACTTCTTGCTTATGATGTGGTACCAAGAACTGAACACAATACTCTGTATGTGTTATGACCAGAATTTCCCCAATTCTTTCTAATAAGCCTATCTTGATGTCCAATATTGCATGTCCATTTGACTACTATGTCACACTGTTAATTCATATTGATTTTTCAGTCCATTAAAATCATCATTTTCAGAGGAACTCCTAGCCATGCCTCTCCCAGAGTGCACTTTTGAAGATGACTCTTTTGAACCTCAGAGTAAAACTTTGTAATTGCATCTTATTAGATTGTATCTAATATTCAAGCTATTTATCTTTTTGGATACTTGCTCTTATCTTTCCTGGTTCTTCTACAACTTTGTATCATACAAAAATTTGATAAGCATGCCTGCTATAGGTCTATCCAGGTCACTGATAAAAATGTTAAATGTCACAGGACTAAGACCACGTCCTGAAACACTCTGCTCAAGGCCTTCTAAGCTTTTATCAAACTATTAATGACTATTCTGCATTTGGCCATCTCCCTGTCTTATCACACATCTCTTCATCTTGTCTACAAGAATAGCATGACTTTGCCAAATGCTCTGCTAAACTCTAAGTAAATTACTCCATTCTCCTGACCTAGTGAACCTTTCAAAAAAAGAAAATGGAATTAGTGTGGAACCTGATAAAGTTATGAGCAAGAGATTCCAGGTGTTTAGCCTTTACATACCAGGGTGAAACCCCAGAGCTCCTGAACAGTAATTTCAAGATAATAACCCCAACAACAAGAATAATAATCATGGCTAGTGTTTATAGAGCACTTTAAGGTTTGCAAAGCACTTTACAAATATCTTGTTTGATGCTCTCAGCAAGTCTAGAAGTTATGTGCTATTATTATCTTTATTTTACAGATGAGGAAACTGAGGCAGACAGCATTTAAGTGACTTGCCCAAGATCACATAACTAGTATCTGAGGCTGGTTAAGATCGCTGTCATTTGTAAAAGGCTTTCTCAGGAACAACATAGAACCTCAATTAACTCTCATTTTTATGCATCATGCAAATGACACAGAACTTGGAAAATTCCTCTGCATACATTTTGAAGTGTCTAGTCCCAGGGAGGAAGGACAGTGAGGATATAATCTTCTGGGGATAGTATGTAAAAGTAAAACTTGAAAAGCAACATCATTTCAGTACTGTAATTCAAAGGATTATTCAAAGAAAATAGATTTAGATCAGGGATGGGGAACACGCAGCCTCAAGGCCACATGTGGTACTCTAAGAGTCTTCAATCCAAAACTAGTTTAGATTCAGCCAAAGGACTGCACTTGAGGGCCTAGAGGGCCACATGTGGCCTTGAGGCCATGGATTCCTCACCCTGGGATAGATCTATTAAGTTTCCCTTGCCCCTTGCCCTTGCCCCTGTCCCTCAATTTTCCTGAGACTGTGCAGAGAAGGGCTCAGTTCTTCATGCTGCAAGAAAGTAGTATGGAATACATTGTTTTTCTGTCACAGAAAAATATGGAAGACTGTCTTCCAATACTAATTTTCTTTAGTCAGTTAAATGACTAATTAAGGTTGTATTTAGAAAGTTTTTCTCGTGGAATGAGAAAGCAGTCATGGCTTTTACAAAAAAAAGGGCCAGAGATATCTAAAAATATAATGTTATAGGCAATAATATTATAATTCTGCTTTAAAATCTTTAGCGATTCATAGATATAGTGTATTGGGAGTATCAACGAATTCCCCTTTTTTTCTAAGAATGTTCTAGATAAAGTTTCTTTCAGTGCTGAAGCTGTTTTTTTTTTTTTTACTTCATCTTGAAATTGATTTTAATTTGTTTCTCTCCAGACTCTGGTACAGTCACTTGGCATAGTAGGTGCTGAATAAATATCTGATACGTAAATGAATGCCTTTCTATTTACAATATGAACCTGCCTCAGAACATAAGACAGCATGTTAGCTATTTGCAGAGCTATAGAGCTTACCCACTAGTTCAGCAGAGAGAGTTACTAACCCTCCAGACCTGGAATAGAAAAGGGGGACAATTGTAGACCACCCTAGGTCTCTATTTCAATGAAGATTTATTGATAATGTTAAGAGTAGAGGAAATTAGACTGATGCAGTATAAACAGGAATGCTACAGCGTTACTGGGTTGTTTTCATTTGTGTTTGACTCTTCACAATTCCTTTGGGGGGAAGTTTTGCCATTCTGCCCCCCCCCCCCAGTTCATTTTACAGATGAGAAAACTGAGGCAAACAGGGCTTAATGTCCTATAGGGTTATATAGGGTCATATAGCTTGTAAGCATCTGAGAGCAAATTTGAACTCTGGTCTTCCTGACTCAAGGTCCAGTACTCTATCCAGAGTAGAGGCAATCAGACTGACGTAGCATAAATAAGAATGCTACAGGAGAGCAATCAGCAAGTTTTCACCTTGTTTCTCTAATATCAAGGTTAACAACTATAAAAATGTCTTATTGGATATGCATTAGTTACTGTGGGTAGCTGAGAAAAGTAAAGCTACTCCATTTTCTCTGTAGATTCTCTATCTTGCTCCTAACCTGGTTTGCATGGCAACCCCTGCCCTGTTTGCAAATTTCAGAAACAGCAAGGACAATCCTATCTCTTAGGGTGGGGTTACAAGAGATAGACAACCTGAAGTAGGGCCTTTCTCGTTACTAGTTCCAGCAACAGGTCCCACCTAATCAAGGAATACCCCATCCCCTATTACTCTTCAAGCACCCAACAACACACCTTTTCCAATCCATAGGTATCCCATTCTCAATTCACCTCCTGACTAAATGGAAACCTATATGAGCTTTGTTCTTTGTTCTTTCAAAGAATCTCTGCCAATGAGGGGTAGGAGGATGTTTTCTTGCTGGTGAACCCTCCTTGTTTCCTACATTTCTGGTTCTGGTTTCAGTTTGTTTCAGCACTGACAATGAGACCCACATTATATACCCAGGGCCTTCTAAATGACCCTTTTGTCTTGATTAGCCTCACAAATTCTGCTGGATTTAAAAGCTTTATCTTATCAGAGTCCCTGCTCTTCCCTTCTATGACAGAAAATGACAGAGATCTTAACCAGCCTCAGATACTAGTTATGTGATCTTGGGCAAGTCACTTAAATGCTGTCTGCCTCAGTTTCCTCATCTGTAAAATAAACATAATAATAGCACATAACTTCTAGACTTTCTGAGAGCATTCAAAGGAATTCAGAACACATTCATAACTTCCCAATGCTCTTCCTTTATGTACATTTCCCCTTAAATCTCTTTAGCTTAGGGTAATTCTCTCTGCAATTTTTTGTCTCGAACTCAGTTAACAAAAAACAGAAAGATTTAGGTTTTCTTCCTTTGGGATGTATATTGGACTCCAGATGATCTTTTGGGGCATCTCTCCAAATACGCACATGCAAATTAACTATTTCTTTCTGGCTGAATAAATCTCTGCCAGTTTTCTAGAAGACAGGCTCTTCATGGAGAGATCCCTGAATGTCCATGCCTTTGAAGAGGCCCTCTCTTTTTTTTTCTTTTACCAACCAGACAATGCAGTTATGTGTGTGTGGTGTGTGTATATTTATATATTCATACACACAACACACCAGAAGAATGCAAATAAGATAAAAGCTAGCATCTATATAGTGCTTTAAGATTTGTTAAACATTACAAATATCCTCACAATAACTCTAAGAGGTAAGTGCTATCATTATTATTTCCATTTTACAGATGAGAAAATCGAGGCAGAAAGAGGTTGAGTGACTTGCCCAGGGTTAGGAAGGGTCAGCTGGGGGTCAGGTCCCAGTTTGGGGCAGAATTTGAATTCAAGTCTCCCTCACTCTGGATATAGACTTCTATCTACTGAGGCACTCAGCTCCTTAAATGTTGATATTATATATCCATGAAATGGAAGCCATGCCATTTGGAACATGGGTTTTGGTTTCATGGGTATGGGTAAAGCAGTTTTGGCTCCATACTAAAAGCTATGTAAGACTCTATTTCCCTATTTCCCTACTGTATGACAGGTCACTGCACTAAAAAGGATTCAACACTAAGCCAAGAAGAAGTGCCTACTCAGAACTTAAAAGAAGCAACAAGGTCCTCAGACACATGGTTCCTGTGTGCTAACCATGAGAGCTCTGGAAGTCAGTCTCTCTCTCTTTCTCTCTCTCTTCCCAATCCCCTCCCACCCCCCAACCCCCGAAGCCATTATGGTTGCTACTCCAATAAGGAAACTACCACACAGGTTGCCTAGGTAAGCCTAGTTAATGCCTGGACTATGGGCTCCCAGCTGCCTATTCTTCTTTGTGTTTCTTTACTTGAGCATAGATGACCTAACAGTGACCTGGAGATGACATTTCTAGCCTTTTAGACGACCTCAGAAGTTTGAGTGGTTGAGACTTCTTGTGTCCCACAGCTGGAGCAGGAAAAATTTTCTGTAACTATACCTTTCTTTAGAGATGATGAATGTTGCCAGGAGAGTGAGCTCAAGCCATGCGTACTCTTGGAAGTAGATTTAGCTGATGAGTGAGCTTCTTGGAAAATGCAGAGCTGAGATAAAAGTAAAATAGCTGTTTAGGAGTCTCACAAAAACATTTCATGCTTTTATGGTGGCACGCTACTGGGAGAGTATGATAGAAGTTATGAGTAACTATTTCATGTTTTAGTTTTTGAAAATACTTGCTTATGACACTTTTATTTTTATTATTTCTTTTTCTGTGGAAGAAATAAATATCTGTCCCAAACTTGATCTATTTTGTAAACTGAGTACCTTTCTATTCTTGGATAGACCCTAGACATGTCCCAAGATATCCCATATATTTCTCAAAATTATTTCCCAGGGGCAGCTAGGTGGTGCAGTGAATAGAGCACCAGCCCTGGAGTCAGGAGGACCTGAGTCCAAATCCGATCTCAGACACTTAACACTAACCATGTGACCTTGGGCAAGTCACTTAACCCTAATTGCCCTGCCTTCCCTCCTCCAAAAACAAAACAAAATTGTTTCCCAAACACAGCTCATTATCTATTCCCCCCCCCATCCCCCATGCATCCTTTTGCTGAAATTCCCAGTGGGACACCACTATCTTTCCCATTTCCAAGGTTCACAATTTCGACTTTTACCTTCCCCTCTTTATTCTCTCTCACTCTCTATATTCAGTCAGTTGCCAAATCACTTTCACAAGATCTCTCATATCTGTCCCTTTCTCAGCTATCACCTTTGTTCAGACCCTCAGACTATTGCAAAGCCTCTTAGCTGGTCTCCCCAGACTCAAGTTTGTCCCCACTTCAATCCATCCTCCATATACCTGCGGAAGGGATTTTCCTTGAAATCAAATGTGAACAGTTCACTCCCTCATTCAATAAATTCCAGGGACTATTGCCTTTATGGTAAAATAAAAACTTCTATTTGGCTTTTTAAATATTCTTGCTTCCTTGCCTCTCTATATTTTATCAGCCCTGTTATACATTATCCCCCTTTCCATAGCCTATGGTGTAGCCAAAATGGTCTTTTTTTCCCCCTTTATGTTCTTCATGCACAGCATTCCATGTCATTCTTTATGCCTTGTATTGGTTCCCTCTCTCTCCAACTCATGTCTGGAATGCACTTCCTCTTTTCCCTTCAAGACTCAATTCAAATATTACATCCTAGACAATATCTTTCCTGATGCTCCTCTGTGCTTACACTCTCCCTTCTGAAATACTTTGTATTTCTTTTGCATATACTTACGTACATGCACCTTGTCTTCCTTGATAGAATGTAAGCTTCTTAAGGGCAGAAATTATCTTCTTTATCTTTTAAAATATCTTTTAAAATCTTTTAAATCTCATAGAAATACTTATTGACTGAGTGGTTAGCTCAAATCTCTACCTGTTTTGCTAGAGACTTTCGCTGACCAAGTTATGTCTCAATATTTTGTTTTATATATATAGTGTGTATATATGTACTATATATAATTGATGTCTTATATTTTTACATCAAAGTTAGTTGCTATTCCCTTCTCTTCTAACCCAAAGAAAAATCATTCAGAGAAAACATTGTCAGACATGGTTCCTATGCTAAATGTTTTTTCTTAATTTTTTTTTTCTGTCACAAGAGAAGGTTCAATGGTTAGGGGTTATCTTAAGTTCTCTCTTCCTTCTTCCTTTTTTCTCCACACTTTTTTCTTTTATGACTCTACAGAGGTTTTGGAAAGCACTGGAAAGTGCCTGTGAATATCCAGCCTTCTTATTCAGGTAAAAAGTACAGAGACAAATTCAGTATTGATATAAAGAAAAACTTCTAACATTTGGGGCTAACAGAACTATCCAAAAGTTGGTCTGCTTTAGCCAGTAGCATGTTAACCGTTATTAGTAGAGGTCTTCAGACAAAGGCCAAATCACCACTTGATGAATATGTTGTAGAGTTGACTAAATGCCTTTTGAGCTTCCTTCCAATAATTATTCTCTCTCTCCCTCTCTTCTTCCCCTCATCTCTCTCTCTCTCTCTCTCTTTCTTTCTTTCTCTCCTTTGCATCCTCTCTTCTCAGAGAATTCATTTATGGCTAACAATGTTGGTCAGACGGTTTCAGCTGGCTCAGCCCTTGATGATCAGATTGACTCTTCCATCTAGGCCATTCCAAGCTTCAGGCATATATCTCTGTGTTGCTTATGACATGGCTTCTCATCCCATACTAACTTCTTTTCTAGTTTTGAACCTGTGCTCTAGTTGTTCCCACTCCCGGGTCTCTACAGAATAGCAGAGCTGAAGGAGAGACACTCTGCAGCCAAAGAACCATAGAAGTCTTTTCATGTTTCTTGCTACTGGCTCCAATCTCTTACTTATCTCAAGATCTTGTATGAATCATGGCAGGTCCAGCCTTGGGCCCTGTTCCACTGAAAGTGGATACTTGAAACTACATGTTTTTATGATAACAAAATTTATGGGTATACAGCAATATCAACCTATTCTCATCTCTTTCTTCCAATAATTCTCTAGATTCTAGGTCAGAGGATCTTAACCTGGCATCTGTGAACTTCTTTAAAAAACTATTTTAATAACTATATTTCAATATAATTGGTTTCTATTGTAATCTTATGTATTTAATGCATTTAGAAACATTATTCAGATAAGGAGGGGTCCATAGGCTTCACCTGATTGTCAAAGGGGTCCATGACACCAAATATGTTAAGAACTTTTGAACTAGGGATTCAATTGTCTGAAATTCAGCAATATAAAAAATTGTTTAAGATAATTGGTAAATTTATTGTCTTTAATGGGAAGGGTGGTCAAGAAAAATTTGTCTGTTTTCCCCTCATGCTAAGCATAAGAGGCAGGTTTGACATCAGAACTTTGTTAGTTCAGGTTCAATGCTGGGACAAAATGAGGTACTTACAGTTCAGTGAACAAAGGTTTACTTAGCTCTAACATAGCAAGGTTATTTAACAAGGATATAGAATCTATGGAAACATGTCTGGCCTGCAGGGCATGGTATAGACTAGGGATAGCCACCAAGTCTGAAAGGCACCAACCCTCCCTGCAGGAGCCTTTTTATGTCATTTAAGTGACCATGAAGCTACCTCATTGTATCCAGAGGTTACCAGAAAGGGGAGGCATAACTTGAACCTTGCCCTACCTCTCCTTCCTGGCCTCCCCTTTATAAAGTCTTAGCTTTGTATCTTTTAGGGAAAATCTAGCTGAATCCATGTAGGGCCATTGGTCCTATGACTGCTGAGTTTGGGGGAGGGGGGCAGTATTGTCTAAGATGAGGAAAGTATGGTGGTAGCTTGACTGCTTTTTGTCATACTTGATAGTGACATCTGCAGTTTGTGCTGAGCTGGGAAGCGAGGAACTATTTCCTCTCATTCTAGAGAATCACTCAATAACTTAAGAATCATTTATTAAGCTTTTACTTTGTGCCAGGAGCTGGGGATACAAAGACAAAACTGAAAATACTCACAGGATCATAGATGAGATGGAAGGGACATTAGAGACCATCTGGTCCAACCCCTTCATTTTATACATGACCAAAATGAGGCCCAAGGTCATGTGGACAATAATTATGAGTTAGTATTTAAAGTTAAGTCCTCTGACTCCCAAACAAGTGTACTTTCCAATACATTCTGCTAACAGTTCCTCCATCAAGGAATTAATTTCTATTGGGAAGATGGGGAAGAGACAATAAATACACAGACAATTTACTTTAAGATGCTTATAAAGTAATTTGGCAGGGGTCACTAGCAACTGGGGAGGTTTGTAGAGGCTTCAAATAGAAAGTGGAACTTGAGTTGAACCTTAGAGGAAACTAGGGAGTCTAAACGAGAACAAGAGGAAGAAACACATTTCCAAGCCTGAAGAACCCTACGCGAACAGAGGCAGGAGATGGCATGACACATATAGGTGTAATGGCAAGCTTTGCTGCTTGTTTCAGCTATTCAAGTACCTTTGAGCCTCATCTTTGATTATGTGAAGTCTTCATTGGAAATAGTATACATTTGTGTTGCCTTTAATAGGCCTAATGTCATCCAATGGAGCCTACAGTGGGAGGAGTAAAGCAGATAAAAGCTTGAGCATGAGCTGGGACCAAACAGAACTGAGAAGGAGAATGCTTGTGATTTAGTACTCTGTCTGTTCTGACTGTGTTGATGTTACTTTGTCAGAACAAAGCATTCTGTCTGTTGAAAGAGAACTTAATTGCTGTTTATAAAAGTCTTGAAAGAGGATTTTACTGCTGCAGAAGTCCTGGCACTTTACTGTTGGTTTGTGTTTGATTTCTCAGACAGAAACTTTGTCTGTTGGTTTGTGTTTGTCAGACAGACAGTGAATTGAGATGATAGTGTTGGCAATGTGTATAAATATTGTTGTAGCTTTGTTAAGTTTTGTCTTCCTAGACACAGAAACGTGGAAGAGCTTAGAGTAGAACAGTAAGCTGAGATATAGAATTGGAGTAGAGAGCTGCCTATGTGTGATTCCAGGCAAGAGCTGGGAGTAGTCAGCCCATAGAAGAGTAGCTGTGGGATTTGGAAGTCAGCCTCAAGTTAAGATGAAAGAGGGCTTTACTTTGGTACTCTGCATTGACTGATGAGATTGTGATTTATTTCGACCTAGTGGTGGATGGTGTTTGTACTTTCTGCTTCCCCTTAAGGATGGAAGCCAGCCTCAAGTCAAGATAAAAGAAGACTTGACTTGGGTACTCTATATTGACTGAAGAGATTGTGACTTACTGAATGATACGTTTTGTTTAAGACTATGTGGCCCCCTTAGTAATAAATTGTTATATGTTATATGTCTGAGTTAGTATTTAAAGCTAGGTCCTCTGACTCCCAAACCAGCGCACTTTCCACTACATTCTGCTATGTTATATTGTGAATACTGTGCTTTAGTTTCTTGAATGTTTTGCTTCAGTTTATTGCTGAATAAATAGAAAGTTCACTATCCTACGCGATTAGATCCTTAAAGTTATTCACAGCAGCAGTCCTCAGGAGGGCTGCTCGTGATTGGCTTTACAACAGGGAAAAACAAATAGGACATTTTTACTAGAATGTAGGGTTCAGGAGGGGGAATGATATGAAATCAAGAAACGAGGGGTCAGATTATGAAAGACTTTTAAGTGCTGAAAAGATGTATTTTATCATTAAAAAATGAGGAAATATTGGCACTTTTTTGAGCAGGAGAGTGACATAGGGAGAGTAGTGCTTTAGTTATTACTAAGTGTTATTATACTTACCAACGTGTTATTACACTTTGGCAGCTAAGTGAAGGATGGATTGGAGAAGGTGGTCAGGAGGAGTGAACTACAAGCCTGAAAACCAATTAGGAGGCTCTATTAGGGACTTAACTAGATAGAATCCAAGTTCCTTGAGGGCAGGAACAATTTTGTTTTTTTCTTTGTATCCCCAGGATCTAGCATATTGCTTGAAACATAGTAGGCACTTAATATGTCTTTAAAATTTTATTTTTTTTAAGTGCAAACTCTCCTCTCTCCCCTTTCCAAATTCTCTTCCTCTACCTCCTTCCTAATTTATCCATTAAAGAGGGAAGAAAAACAAAACCCATTACAAAGAATATGTACAGTCACACAAAACAAATTTCTGCATTGGCCATATTCCCCCCACCACACTCCCCCAAAAAGACAAGAAAAAGAGAAGAAAATTCTCCAGTCTGCACTCTGAGTTCACTAGTTCTCTGCTAGAGGTAGATAACATATTTCATCATGAGTTCTTCTGAATTGCGGTTGGTCATTGTGTGGATCAGAATTACTAAGTCACAATTGATTATTGTTACGGTATTACTGTCACTGTATGAATTGTTCTCCTAGTTCTGCTTATTTCACTTCATATCAATTCATACAAATTTTCCTAGGTTTTTCTGAAACCATCCACTTCATCATTTATTATAGCACAATAGTATTCCATCACAATCATATACCATAACTTGTTCAGTCATGCCCCAATAGCTGGGATCTTTGCATTTATCAAACACGGAGTCACTGTGCTCATTTGTTTCTTATAAATTGCATACCACATCTGTTTCACTGATCAACCTATTTCTTACACAGGACCAGACTGTTTTGATGATTACATCTTTACAGTATGGTTTGGGATCTGGTACTGCTAGGCCTCCTTTCTTCTCGTTTAAAAAAAAGTTCCCTTGATATTCTTGACTTTGATCTTGACTAGATCTCTTACATCACTCTCTAGCATTTTGATTGGTACGGCATTAAATTGGATCAGCTTACCCAGGAAAAATTAGTGTGTCTCCAATTATTTATATTTGCCTTTGTGCAACATTGTTTCATAACTGTATTCACAAAGTTCGTGTGTGTGTGTGTGTGTGTGTGTGTGTGTGTGTGTGTGTGTGTGTGTGCGGATAGACTGCAAAGAATTTTGTATGTCTGTAGTTACTTTAAATGTAATTTCTCTATCACTTCCTGCTGGGTTTTGTTGGTAATATAAGGAAATGCTTATGACTTGTGTAGGTTTATTTTATGTCCTGAAACTTTGCTGAAGTTAATTGTTTAGATTAGCTTTTCAGTTGACTACCTAGGGTTCTCTAAGTAAACCACCGTAGCATCTGCAAAAAGTGATAATTTTGCTTCCTCATTGACTATGTTTATTCATACATGCTTATTTATTGACTGAACTAGGGAACAGATGAGCTACTGTGGAGGTAGAATTAACAAGACTTGGCAGCTATTTGGATTTTGGGATTGAAGGATGGGGAAGTCAAGTATGACTTAATTTGTAAACCTGAATTATGGGAAAGATGGAGGTGCCATCACAAAATCAATGTTGATTCAAGGTAGTTGAGGGTAGACCGAGACTATCCAACCAAAAATCAAATCTCCCTTCTTTCTGTTCCACTTACACATTACCATCCCTCCCCAGAAAATACTTTGCATATATTTTACATATAGTTATTTGTGTGCTTGTTTCCTCCAATAAGGTATAAGCTCCTTGACTGCAGGCATTGTTTTTCTCTTTGTATCTCTAGTGCCTAGCATGGTGCCCTGTGCATAACAAGCATGTGTTTATAGTTAAGCTAATGGAAAAGCTAAGAACACAAACCCACTCACATTTAGGACTTTTATTATTTAACCCCTGGACTACAGCAACAGCCTGCTAACTGGTGTTTTTTGCATCGTCTCTCTTTCTGAGCCGCCTTGAATACATCTAAATTTTCCAATATTATTGTGTTATGAATATTAAACTGACAGTAAGATAGATTAGATAAAGGTGATGTAGTGATTGAGTTGCTAATAATATGGACAGGGTTAGACTACCCTGGACTACTCTTACCAAAGCTCTCTCTAGGTTAATTTTCATTGTACTAAGATATCATGCAGGCCTTCCTGGGGCAGTGGGCAAATACTTTTTGTTCTGCCTCCTCTAAAAAAGTAAAAAGTGTATGTCATGCCATAAATCACTGAGAAAATGCTCAGTTGCATCTATGGGACAGCACCACCCAGCATGTGTAGGCACCAGTCAGAGCTCTAGCACACCTCAGTCTTATCATTGCCAGATTACACAAGCAAGGTTATTCACAACTCTGCTGCCATGTCATTTAGGTGAATCCAATCTTCAGCCTCCAGAGAGACCCAGCGATGGGGGGAGAGAGAGAGAGAGAGAGAGAGAGAGAGAGAGAGAGAGAGAGAAAGAGAGAGAGAGAGAAAGAGAGAGAGAGAGAGAGAGAAAGAGAGAGAGAGAGAATGGTGTACAGTTAAGGCAACTCCAAGTTTACTACTTTAAATGGTTTATTGCTACAAGTAAGAAATAGATCTAAGAATGAAAATTCATTGCAACAATTTTAGACAGGAATTTAACTAATGTAAATTGTTTGCTAGAAGAGGGAGACCAAAACAGCCTATCAACTGCTTCAACAGAAAACACTTGATCTCTTTACTAACTAGAAAGAAATGATAGCTAAAGACAACAGGGGTTTTGAATATAAACTTGTTTGTAAAATCTTATTGGAAAGGATGGTGGGAAATGATGAATAGTACCAATTTATAAGTATCACCTGAGAAGTCATAGAGGGAAAAAGAAATTCAACAAAAACTTGGTAAGGCACCCAACTACACAGAGTAATTTCGAGGAAATTTAAAACTGAAACTGGGAAGAAGGTAACAAGCAGAAAAAAGATGGAAAAGATCTGTAAAGATTTAGCTAACAAACTCTTATCTTCAAAGACAGTTGGAATTATCACACTGGTATTCTAACATCACAGTGCTAGACATAATTACAGATGAAGTAGAAATGTTAAAGAAGATTTTAAAAATGGGAAAAGCAGCTAGACTCTTGTTAGTATATACAGATGAGGTTCCTGTTGAAGGAAACACAATTCTGAGCATAATGAAAGATCCATTTTTAAGGTCTCTGAATGAGAAACTAACAAATGGCATGGAAAAAGATTTGATTTTGGTATAAAAAAAAAGTAGCCAAAAGACATTAATAACTATCATCTCACATGCTCAAAGCACATGCAAATTTTATAAGAGTAACTGATATGTGCATCAAGGGCATTCTTGGTGAGAGTACTAGAAGGGAATATTCAATCTTTTGGAAACGATACAAAACAGTAGACCTTGCCTTTATTACCACATAATTGACAGAAATATGTATAGAATACAACATCCTACTGTGCTTGTTTGCTGGCTATAAAAAATATAAGACATCATCTTAATGACTCTCCTCTGATAACTATCTCTAGTGAATTGGAGGACTTTTATATTGACTGATTTGGTGTATTCAGTTTTCTAAAAATATCTACCAAATACGAAAGTTTCATGAAGAAATGTTTATTGTAAAATGATCTTACTTCATTTTATCATAGAAGAAAAATGTAATTTCTTCTTTTTAGCTCACACATCCTTTGAAGTACTTTGGCATGAAAAAGGCAAGGCATTTTGAAATAATATAACAGTGTTGTGTCCTGTCCCATATCATCTCACAGTTTTGCAAAGAGTCTTCTTTTTGTTGACTATTTCTTGCTTTTAGCTGATTATTCATGTATCACCTTAAAGAGCTGAATGTGGAACTTTACTTGAATTTCTCAATATATGTGACTATGAGACACACAGTACATCCAGATTTCAAAAGGAGTCACATTTTTGGCTAGGGTTTGTAGATCTGTTTTGTTCTGTGCTCTATCAGTGCACACTCCAATAAAATTATTCCATATTATATAGTTTTCATCTTAAAGTCCATCAGTTCTAAAGCAAGGTAAATGAAAATAAAACAAAAAAACCTGAGTTCCATGTAGTTTTGATGGTCAAGGTTAACCACAAAGAGGAGTGGGGAAAAATACGCCTCTCTCTTTTCTTTACAAATGTGAGGGACTCTGTATATGGAACATTGCATATATTATTGGATTTGTTTAACGTGTTGATTAGTTTTGCTGAGCTGCTTTTTTCTCTCCTTTTGTTCTTTGTTACAAAAGATGACTCTCTGAGGACAGGGTAGAAGAATTTTCTTTTTTTTTTTAATTAACTTTTGTTTATTTTTAGTTTACATCATTCATTTCCATGAGATTTTGAGTTACAAATTTTCTCCCCATCTTTCCCCTACTCATTACCCCAAAACAGTGATCCCACTGTATATCCCCTTCCCCCAATCTGCTCTCTCCTATATCCTCCCACATCATCCCTCTGACTTTCTGGTAGGGCAAGATGGATCTCCCTACCCCAGTGCCTATATATCTTATTTCCCAGTTGCATGTAAATAATAATAGTAATACTACTACTACTACTACTACTAATATA
>CM053583.1:134665914-134687843 GCA_028627135.1 Pseudochirops cupreus
ATGTTGTGAATATTATAATGTTTTGAATGTTTGTCTTGATTTGTAATGGAATAAACAGAGTGTTCACTCTATTTTGTAATCTGAACTCTAAAAGCTGTTCACAGTAGCATTCCTTTGGGAATCTGCTGGTGCATGGCATTACAGAGGGACAGCCAAAGAAAATTCCCAGAGCATTTGCATTTACCTACCCCAAAGGAACATCTTGTTCAAGGGACAGCCAGAAGGTCAATGTCACCAGATCAGAGAGGACGAGTTGGGGAGCAAGGTGTAAGAACACTGGAAAAGTAGGAGGTTGTGAAGGGCTTTGAATGCCCAACAGAACATTTTGTATTTGTTCCAGGAGGCAAAAGGGAACGGCTGGAGTTTATTGAGTCAGGGGGTGGTGACATGGTCAGACCTGTGCTTTAGGAAAATCACTCTAGTGGCTGATTCTGAAGGATTGGAGACTAGTGGTAGGCAGATCTACCAGGGGCTATTGCAATAATCTAGGAGCAAAGGGGATCAGGGCCTCCTCCATCAGGATACATTCCATCAATTTCATTTCTCTTTTTTATTTTGTTTTTATTTATTTATTTTTTGGAGAGCAATTGGGGTTAAGTGACTTGCCCAAAGTCACATAGCTAGAAAGTATGTCAAGTGTCTGAGGCCGGATTTGAACTCAGGTCCTCCTGACTCCAGGGCTGGTGTTCTATTCACTGTGCCACCTAGCCACCCCGATCGATTTCATTTCAAAGACTCAAATGGTTGTGTTCTCTTAGATTTTGATGTTACCTCCCAAGATGCCGCTCACAACCTCACTGTGCCTACCTAGCCTGTGCACCTCTTGTCTTCATTCTCCCATAAGCATTCCACAGAGAATGCATCCAACATGCTGGGGGCCTCACTGCTGTTCTTTTGATATTGCAAGGATACCAGTGAAACACATGGACTGTCTATCAATATATTCCTTCTTCTTCCCATGAACAGTCCACCAAAATTAAACAAGAATCTTTGAAAGATATAATAGAGGGACAACTGGGTTGGTATTGTGGATGGAGTACCAGCCAAGAGTTAGAAGGATCTGAACTCAAATCTAGCCTCAGATACTTATTGGCTATGTGACCCTGGGCAAGTCACTTAACCCCAAGTGCCTCCCCGCCAAAAAAAGATATAATGGAGATAAACTTGTTCTATCAGTCAATCAAGCATTTATTAAGTAATTGCTGTATTCCAGGCACCATAAGGAACACTAGGTATACAAAAAAAAACCCAGAGCTTTAAATATATTACTCCCTTTTAGGAGGCAGCTAAATGGTACAGTGGACAGAATTCTGGGCCTGGAGTCAGAAAGACCCCAAGATCAGATCTGTATGATACTAACTGTATGACCCTTACTATCATACAGATCTGATCTCGAGTCTTTCTGACTCCAGGCCAGAATTCTGTCCACTGTACCATTTAGCTGCTTCCTAAAAGGAAGTAATATATTTAAAAACTAGAAATATAGGAAAGCGCTAGGTATGAAGAGCTTTGAATGTCAAAGAGAGGAGTTTATACGTGATCCTAGAAGTAATAGTGAAGTTTATTATGTAAGAGAGATGACATGGTTATACCCATGCTTTAGGAAAACCACATTGGCAGCCATGTGTAGGATGAACTGACATAGGGAGAAACTATGTTATGTTGTGTTGTTATGTTATGTTGTGTTGTGTTGTGTTATGTTATGTTGTGTTATGTTATGTTGTGTTATATTATGTTATATCATGTTGTGCTATGTTGTTATGTTATGTTGTGTTGTGTTGTGTCATGTGCTATGTTGTGTTGTGTTATGTTACGCTGTGTTGTGTTATGTTGTGTTGTGTCATGTTGTGCTATGTTGTTGTGTTGTGTTGTGTTATATTATGTTATATTGTATTGTGTTATATTAATTACATTATGTAACAATTGTAACTTTCCAGGTACAGCACTAGATAATCAATTTCTGCACTAGAATGGTACCTGTGTCCGTGAAGAGATTTTTAAAAATTACGAAATGATTGTCAGATCATTAATAAGAAGCGAGAAATAAAACAGGTGCTTGCCAAAGGTGTTGGATGCAGTCGTCGAGACTCAGCAATGAAATCTAAGTTCGTAAAGTGATTCCCTCTGGAGGGGGAGTCCTCACCTTTTTTGAATTATGGACGCGTTTGGCAATGTGGCGAAGCCTGTGGATCCCTTCTCAGAATAATGTTTATGAATGAAAACAGGAATCCAATTATATTGAAATAGCTATAACATTATTTTTTTCCCAATTTCATGTATCCCTGTTGTATACAGTTAATGTCCTCCATATACTCCTGTTTGTAGATGATATGACTGTCTCCATCATCTTTCATTACTAAAAACTGGATGATATAAAAATAAGCATATAACATATAATATAAATATATGATTATATGGGGCACATAATATAAATATGTTATATATTTAATATAAATATATGATATACTTAATTATCATAATATAAATATGTAATAAATGACAGCCACTTCAGAGGTATTAAAATATGGTTAGCCATGTAATAAGTAGAACTAATCATTTCAATAAGATGTAGGTAGTCATACGCCTGTAGGACAGTACTTTAGGGGTGTCAGTTTTGCTTCTAGTTTTACAGATTTGCAGAGTGACCATGGAGAAGTCACCAAACTCCCTTTGTTCTCAGTCAAGCGGTAATACTCATAACTACTTCCTCCCTGCTTAAGAATCTCAACAAGGTAAAAAGTCCATTATATCCAGAATTGTTCTAGAGTCTAGACATATGACTTCATGGGTTCAGGAGGAAAAAGAGTCTCGATTTTTCAAATAACCTTGTTCGCAGTTACTGTAATCACTACTTTTCATCTAAGATTCAGCCAGTATAGTAGCTGGGAAAATGATTAACTATAAAACCAGATTTTATCTATATCACCACAGAGGTATATGACCTTATTAACCTCTTTCCGTGGAGACTAAAACTCACTGGAAAATTTAAGAGTGTCTCAATTTCACTTCTTACAATGCTCACAGGGAGCTTTTTCTTTGTTAGGGATTGTTTGGAGATTTATTACTCTGTCTCTATGTTTGTGAAGCTGTCATGATGCAAAGTGCTAGCCCTGGGGCTTGTAGATAAGCCCTTGGCTGATGGGACATTTTCAGACAACCCTTTTCTCAGAGATGTATGGCTTGGGTTCTTACCATGACCCTATATGCCCAGCTGGGTACCAAACACAACTACAGTACACAGAATGGGGAAAGGAGGGATGCATCCCCTTTCATGGCTGCCTTTCCATGAGTTTGGGTACTAAGGAGGACACAGAAAGCAAACATAAGAAGACACCCAAGGATGCTCACACAGCTGCTAATATTTGAAAGCCTACCCAAAAAATTGCTCTCTGCTCTGATAATCTAATATTGCCCAAAAGTAACGTGGTAGTAGTAGTGGCCAATCTTGACTTTGCTGGGAACCATAAATGCCTTTCCTCCTTCTTAAGTGACACATTGCATGCTGCTCAGGACCAACAATTGCCCAGAATGCAATTCACCTGCTTCCTTTTCCCCAGGCCTCCACTAAATTTCCCTAATTATTGGGCTGACATCTAGATTCTTCTCTTCCTATAGATGTGTAATCAAGACGCCATTAGCTGGAGCAATTCATTGTAGCTTGAATAAACTCCTTTATTGCTTATTTCATTCACTATACCTAGAACACATACATCCTACCTTCTTAATAAGGTAGCAGCATATTATTTTCAAGTTTTCAAGTAATAAAGTTGATGAATAGGTACACATATATATATATATGTCCACGCATTGATATATTATCACACATCATGTATATAGACACACATACATACGTGTGTATATATATCTATGCATGCATGTATATCTATATCTAAATATCTTTCTAGTCCTTCTCTAGATACACACACCCTCTAATTTGGCCCTCTTCTAGCCTCATGGTCCAGAGAAAGACCTCCTTTCAGGCAATATGGTACAATGAATAGAGCGGTGGATTTGGAGCTGGGAAGATCTAGGTTCAAATCTTGCCTCTCAATTAGAAAATATGTGATTATAGGCCAATCATAGCTATATAGTTACCATTTATATGGTTGGTTGTTGTCCTTTGTTCTCACAGAGGACCAAAATGACATCACTATACTAGAGTCAAGTTACGATGGGTCTGACTGGCTGAGCAGACCAATATGAGCTCAGAATGCTCTACCACAGGTTGGGCACAAATGGTCCACGTGAACATTTGGAGAAGATTCTCTGAATTTGTGCATTTCACATTTCTTTTGAGCTTCTTTAATTCTGCTTTGCTCATAGAGCACAGCACCTCCTCTGGTGTGGGCACGCCATGCTGAGCGAGCCTGTGCCAGCGTCTCCCACGTCACACAATCAATTCCATGGTTCTTAAGAGAGACCTTGAGAGTGTCCTCGTATCACTTCTTCTGACTGCCATGTGAGCACTTACCCTGTGTGAGTTCTCCATAAATAGTCTTTTGGCAAGTGTTCATTTTGCATTTGAACAAAGTGGCCAACTCATTGTAATTGTACTCTCTGCGATAGAGTTTGAGTGGTTGGCAGTTCAGTTGGTATTTTACCTCAGTGTCTGGTATTTTATCCTGCTAGATCACCTAGCATTTATATGGTGCTTTAAAGTTTGCAAAGAGCTTTAAAAATATCGTCTCATTTGCTCCTCACAACAACCTTGATAGGAAGTTGCAATTATTACCCTCATTTTACAGATGAGGAAACTAAGAAAGACTAAGATTAAGTGATTTTCTCAGGGTCACAGAGCTAATAATTGTCTGAGGTAGAATTTGAACCCAGACCTTCCTAATGCCAAGTTCAACCCTGTAGCCACTACCCCTCCTAGATGAGCCTCAGGCAACTTTTTAAAACTTTTTTCCAAATTGTATGTGGTTGTGATTTGCATTAGTTGAAAGAGTTTTCCCTCTAATGAGATTATTATTATGATGATGATGATTATTCTTTGCTTTTTGGAGGGGGAGGGCAATTGGGGTTAAGTGATTTGCCCAAAGTCACACGGAAGTGTTAAGTGTCTGAAGCCAGATTTGAACTCAGGTCCTCCTGACTCCAGGGCTGGTGCTCTACTCACTGCGCCATGGAGCTGCCCCCCTCTGATGAAATTATAGGTACTTGTTGTAAAAAGATATCAAACTTATTTTTGATATATTTACCTGCTTCAGAAATGAGAGTGTAGTTAAGTACTTTATTAGACTTTATATGCCATTCTAATTGAATATTCATTTATTAGGAGAACATAAATATCATATTGTAATTTATATAGTATTAACACCTATTATATACCTACCTATTATATAAATTATAACATTTTATATATTATGTAAATATAAGATACATTTAAAGCTGAGACACAATCCTATGAGTTAGATCCCCTGTATTTTTAATACAATGACCTGTTTTTATAATATCATAGTTTGACATAAAGTCTTTAACATATTGATGTTCAAAGGAATGCCATATCCCATATGGGGGGAGGGGCACAGGTTGTATATGCCAGTGATCCAATAATTAGGGGCTGAATGAAGCTCCCTCTAATGCCACCACCAACCCCACCCCTCTCCACAGTCACAAAAAAAAAATGGAAAGGTTTAATTATGATCCATATGAGTGTAAATCAGAGGCTAGACCAAGTGAGGAAACAGGGTTTCTTAGGAATGCCCAAATAACAATGGACTCAGATGAGACAGAAAAGTCAGGGACCAGAGTAGAGCTGTTGAGCTAGGAAAGTCTGCACAAGAGCCGGAGGCCTGATATCAGGAGTGTCAGTGAAATGGCATTTCATGTAATACAATCTACCTCCCAAAGGTCTCTGACCTTTATGATGGCAGAGCATGTTTCCTGATCCCACTAAGCAAAGAGTTCAAGTGTTTGCTGGCTAAGGTGATTTTAGATACTTGTGGTCTTCTTGTTATGGCAAGTGACTGACATCACTTAAACTTTCATGAGACCTTTATAATCAGTGTTGATGTCCTTCCCTTTCTTCATTTCCCATTTTTATCCTCAACGATTTATTTATAGAGATCAGGTTGGAATTGTTTTAATTAATTAATCTAACTTATCTCAATTTTTTTAGAGTTTAATATTTTATACATTTGTTCTAAAAAGTCATCTGCTTCAAGAATGACTCCTACGTCAGTACTGAGTCATTTTCTTCCCATTAAAATCTAAGCAATTTCATCTCTTATGTTGTTATTTGCTATCTATGAGGATCAGTGCTTCCTGATTCTTTCTTTGAAGTCTTCTTGTTGCTTAAATATGAGGCTTCTACAATCTTCTTTGATCTCTCTCCAGAATGATAGTTTTCAACATATTTTTTTTTTCACCTCAGCCTCTATACATTGAAATCACAAAGTGTAAAGATATATGTTAATTTAATTTTAGGGTCTTATTTAGTTCTTTGTGGAATTTCTCTAATGGTAGCTAGGTGGCACAATGCGTAGAGTGTTGGACCTGGAGCCAGGAAAACTAATCTCCCTGAATTCAAATCTGTCCTCAGACATTGTAAATAGCTGTGTGACCCTGGTCAAGCCACTTAACCTTGTTTGCCTGCTTCACTTTTCTCACCTGTAAAATGAGCTGGAGAAGGAAACAACAAGCCACTCCAGTATCTTTGCCAAGAAAATCCCATATGGAGTCACAAAGAGTTGGACATGACTGGAAGGACTGAAAAAGAATTTTTTTGTCCCTTCAGCATCTCTGACTAATGTTGAAATTAAAAAGCTACAATTATTTTCATGACATTTTTAAAAAAATACTTATCACGAGCATTATAAGATTAGATGACTAAATATCTCATAATAATGTTTCTTACAGCTTTTGGATATGTGATGAAAATAACTGAACTAATTCATTTATTAGAATCTCCAAGGTGAACCTGTTAATTATCCTTTGATTTAGAGGCAGTTTGATTTTGACTTCTGGTTTCATTTGTACTAAGAATGAGATGATTTAATAGAATTTATTTCTTCCAGTAGTATGTTTTGATGGTCAATGGACAAGTATCTCATACTTAGAGTATTAATAGATAAATGGATGTTCATGAATGTTCTACAAATGTGTCGTGTTTAGCACTATCTGCCCTTTTCCCTCACCTCCTCCCCAACTCTGCAACTATTATTGCTGAAGAAGAAGGGGGCTGTACAGGACTGAGTGTCATTTTGTACTTTTCTTGATTTTATGGGTTACCATGGCCAAAGAATTCAATTAGCCAATCAACAAGCATTTATTAATTGCCTGCTATATAGGGCAGGCACTATGTTAGTGTAAGCATAAGCAAAGTGGGATTTTTTTCTTGCTTTTTTTTTTCTGGAGTTCAGTTTCCTAGGCTTAGGCTAAATTGTAAACATCTGAAGGATTAATCATCTTTGAACCCTGATCATTCACAGTTGTGTTAAGTCAAGTAGGTTTCGTGCCTTCTGGCTCTGAGCCAATCAGGGGCTCAGTGTTATATATTCTAGGAGATTGGCATTTTGCTTTGGGTGTTTGCTCATGAGAAGGATCTTTTGATTTCCTGGTTGAGACTCTGAGCGGCCATTTGTTCGGAGTCCTTTGATTGTTTAGATGTCTGTGCTCCCTTGATCCAGTGATGTATGTAAAGTGTATAGCAATATTGCTTTACTCAGACATCTGGAGCCCTGTCTGTTGATCTTTGTGCTAATTTCTCTGCTTGTATTTTCTATACTCACTTCTTTCTCTTTAATTAAAGTAAGATTGTTAACCCCTTTAAAGCTGTCTTTTCTTCATAAAGCAGATCAAAGAAAAAGATTGGAATTGGAAGATAGAGGGTCTTATTTGAGGTACAACAAAGAGGCCAGTGTCACTGGATTGCAGAGCACATGGAGAGAGCTAAGATTTAAAAATATTGAAAAGGTAGGAAGGGGTTAGGGTATTAATGGCTTTAAAAGCCAAACAGGATTTTTTATTTTATCCTGGGGACAGTCACTGAAGTATACTGAATAGGGAAGAAAGTGACTTAGAGCTGTACTTTAAGGAGATCATTTTTATGTGAGTAGAGAATGATCTGGAATGGTGAGAGGCTTGAGGCAGGGAAACCAATCATCTGGCTATTTGAATAGTCTAGGCATGAGGGGGTGAGGGTTTGAATCAGAGGGGCTGTGTCAGAGGAGAGAAGAGGTACATATGCAATCTGCTGGACTTGGTAATTGATTGGAGATGAGGGGGTAGGGTAAAAGACAGTGAGGAATTGAGAATGATACCTAGGTGGGAGAAATCTAGTTCTGAGTAAGTAAGAGGATAGTAATGTTCTTTGCAGTAATATGGAACTTATGAAGTAGGTAGAAAGAGAGTGAGTTCAGTTTTGGATATGTTGAGATTAAGGTATCTATTGGACATATAGTTCTAGATGTCTATTAAGCAGTTAGGAATGAAACACTGAAGGTCAAGTGAGAGGTGATAGAGATGATAAAGAAAATAACCAAATCTATGGGAGCTGATGAGCTCACCAAGTTAATTATAGAAAAAGAGAAGAGGGTCCAGGACAGAGCCTTGGGAGGCACTCACCATTATCAGGTATGATATGGATGAAGCTCTAGTGAAGGATACTGAGGAAGAGTCAGGCAGGTAGGAGGAAAACCAAGATAATATCACAGAAACCTAGAGAAAAGAAAGTATTGTGGAAAAGAAAGAGTGATTGACAATGTCAAAGACTGTAGTGGTCAAGAAGGATAAGTGAGAAAAGGCCATAAGATCTGGCAATTAAGAAATTATTGATCCCAATTGACAAATAGTCAAAGGATATGAACAGGTAGTTTTCAGAGGAAGAAATTAAAGATATCTATAAGCATACGAAAAAATGCTCTAAATCACTACTGATTAGAGAAATGCAAATCAAAACAACTCTGAGGTACCACATCTGACAGATCAGATTGACTAAGATGACAAAACAGGAAAATGATAAACGCTGGAGAGGATGTGGAAAAATTGGAACACTAATGCATTGTTGGTGGAGTTATGAACTGTTTCAACCATTCCAGAGAGCAATTTGGAAGTATGCCCAAAGAGCTATAGAAATGTGCATACCCTTTGACCCAACAATACCACTTCTAGGGCTGTATCCCAAAGAGATCATACAAGTGGGAGGAAGACCCATATGTACAAAAATATTTATAGCAGCTCTTTTTGTGGTGGCAAAGAATTGGAAATCAAGGGGATGCCCATCAATTGGGGAATGGCTAAACAAGTTGTGGTATATGAATGTAATGGAATACTATTGTGCCATAAGAAATGAGGAACAGATGAACTTCATAGTAACCTGGAAAGACTTATATAAACTGATGCTGAGTGAGGAGAGCAGAACCAGGAGTACTTTGTACACAATTACAGATACATCATATGTGTGATGACTAACTTTGATAGACTGGGATCCTCTCAGCAATGTGAGGTTATAAGGCAACTCCAAAAGACTCATGATGAAAAGGGATATCCACATCCAGAGAAAGAACTAGAGTCTGAATGCAGATTGAAGCAAACCACTTGTGCTCTCTCTTTTTTGTTTTGTTTTGTTTTGTTTCTTCTTTCTCATTGTTCACTCCATTGGTTATAATCCTATTTTGCAACTTGACTAATGTTTAATGTGAAGGTATTTGTAGATCCTGTATTTGATTGCATGGCACCATGGCAGGAGAGGGAGGGGAAGAAAAGTAGAAACTCAAGGGATTGTGGAATTTAATGTTGTAAACTGAAAGCAAATAAATAAATTTTTAAAAAAGAGACTATTGATATATTGTTTTAGAGAGAGCAGCTTTAGCTAAATAACAAAGTCAGAAGCCAGACTGCAAAGAGTTAGTCCTGAGGATGGAGGAAACATGGGCACGTTTGTAAACAGTAGGGAAGAGGCCAGTAAACAGAATGAGATTGAAGGTTAATGAGAAATGGAAGGTTTTTTAGGGGGCTATCTATTGAAGAAGATGAGGTGGAATGAGATCACATATACGTGTGAAGGGGGTTACCTTGACAAGAAGAAAGACCTTCATGTAAAAGAGAGGTGAAGGGGTGGCAAAAGGCATCTGGGTGATACAAAACAGGAGGGGATAAGAGGGAGCTCCCAATGAATAGCTTCATTTTTTTTTCAGTGAAACATGAGGCAAGATTCTCAGTTGATGAGGTAGATGGGAAGAGTAGAGCCATAGAAGGTTTAAACAGGGAAGAAGTGCCCCTACCTAGGGCCATGCCTGTTAAGAGGTACCCAGTGGTAAGAATTTTGACTACATTCATGCCCCTGTATATTTCAGAGCCTGGGATTTTGGGGCCCTGGGGGAATTATTTGAGCAGAAATGACACATTTATCTGATGTGTGACATTTGTCCAATAAGCAATCAGCTTTATCTTTAGTAAGTAAATGCAATTGGCTGTTACTTGGCTCAAGTCCAATACCTGGAGAGGGCCTAGCTGTCTGATAGAAAAAGTCAGTTCAGCCATCATACAAATAACCCAGACTCCTACTTTGTACAATAATTATGTACTAAATATGTAATAGAGGAACAGTAACTTACAATAAGGATAAGATAATTGGAGAGAAATTATATAGTAATTTTATAATAGCCATGCAATAAACTGTAGGGAAAAAAAAAGGAAGAAAAGTTTAAAAAAGCCTCTGTGGTGAACGACAGTGAATTGATTAGGTAGATTTAAAAAGATTGCCTTACTATAGTGAATGCCTAGTTGAGATTGGGAAATGTAAATTTGTAGTGAATCCAATTGGCATGTTTTTTTTCCCCCTTGTCCAGCTTCATTCAGCATTATGTGGGTAGAATAGAAGGTAGTGGATGATCAGAGCAATCAAAGCCCGTCCTTTGGCAGGGCAAGATCAGAAATAGTATAGGGGGAAAGGGACTGAAAAGAAAAGGGCAGTGTAGAGTTTAACCAGTTTACCAAGGAAGGGGGCAAGAACTGAGAGGTAGAGAGACTGGAGATCTCAATGAGTCAAAGAACAAGGAGAATAAATACAAAATTGTTAACCACGTGGTACTTAGGGAGGGAGGGCACTAGCATTTGAGAGGATCAGGTAGGCTTCAAGGTGCTTGAGATGCTTCTTGAAAGAAGAGATAGATTCTGTGCAATGTTGGTGAGGAGGAAGTGCATTCCAGACACAGAAGCTAGCCAATTAAAAGGCAAGGAGGGAAGAGATGAAGTGTGATGTGTGAGAGATGAAGATCAGTTTTGCTAGATTAGGATGCTGGATAGGGGGGAAATATTGTATGAGTTTGAAAATAGTTTGTAGCTAGGTTGGAAAGAGATTTAAAAACTGAACAGAAGAGTATGGAGTTTATCTAAAGGCAGTGAGGAACCTCCGGAATTTATTGAATAGAGGAGCAACATGGTCAGAATTAATCACCAATTGGTTTTCTGATCAATGATGAGTTTCTCTGTACTCAGCTAAGCAGGTCTTTAGAGACCCATAGGAATCTGTTGCTGAGGAAACATTCAAAACCTCTTCAACACGGCAGAAGCAGCTAGTTTTAGCTCTGGAGGTCACAACACCCAAGTCAACCTCATACGACAATGAGTCCTCTGAGTAGGACTTCTTGGAAGATTTTTTTTCCTTAACACACAGGAGAGACAGGACATTGCTGAATTGTTGATGTCTGGCGCACCCTGCTGGATCTGAAATTTTTTTTAAAATCACAATCATGATGGGAATAGCTTCTTGACAATAATTCTGCACTACACAGCTACTAATAAAACATCAGTATTACTAAGACAATATTATGCCAATGAAATATTAATAGTCAAGATGACCATGAATACCAGTGAGGACATATATTTTAATAATTGTTAGGAAATCTAGCTTAAGACTACATGATTATTTTCTATTTAATAAGTTGAAAACTCTCAATGAATTACATAGTTCCTCAAACATTTTTAAAATAAAGGTTATGTTCAGGTTTCTAGAGGTTGTAAACAACTAGTCTTTAAGAAAAAAGTCAATACGAATCTGTGTACTTCCTTCCAAAATGAAATGGTGGTGGCCAATGATTGTTAAGTATAATGTACTGGGAAGAGGAAGGGGATTGGGAGCACCACAAGAAGTAGGATATGCTGCTTATTTTAAAGGTTATTAGATATTTGGGTGGTTCTATACTGAAGTTTCCTCCAATCAGGGTTGAAGGGTTATGATAAACACACACACACACACACACACACACATATATAGGTATACACATATACATATTTATCCCATCTCTACTGTAATCTGCAATCTTGAGTTCCTTAATAAGCTCTCAATGGAAATGGACCCAGCAACTCTTGCTTTCGTATTTTTATTGTAATAATCAAGCAAAATAGGGAAGAAAAGCAATATGTTGATACTACTCAGTAGTTACAGTTAGTTTTTACTTCTGCACAGACTCTACGTTTTATCAAGAAAAAAAATAATTAAATCTTTAATAAGAATGAATGAAGAAGGGCAGCTAGGTGGCGAAGTGAATAGAGCACCAGCCCTGAAGTCAGGAAGACCTGAGTTCAAATCCATCCTCAGACACTTAACACTAGGGCGTGACCTTGGGCAAGTCACTTTACCCCAATTGCTCTGCCTTCCCCCCCTTCAAAAAGCAAAAAAAAAAAAGAATGAATGAAGTATTCATTAAGTACTTACTATGTACAAAGCAAAGTGCTAAGTGCTGGGGATTCAGATAGAAAAGCAGGTCAGTCTTTGCCCTCAAGGAGCTTACAATCTAATGGGAGAGACAACACACATGGAAGGTTTCAACTGAAAGTCATATGGGAAAGTCTCATGGTCCTTAGACTGAAGTCCAAAGCAGGTGGTAATGCCTCTTCTTAAATGTCTTTCCCACTGACAAAATCATATCAATTTCTGTTTTTTTTTTTCTTTTTGGAGGAGGAAAGATAGAGCAATTAGGGTTAAGTGACTTGCCCAAGGTTAGACGGATAGTAAGTGTTAAGTGTCTGAGGTCGGATTTGAACCCAGGTCCTTCTGACTCTGGGGTGGTGCTCTATTCACTGCGCCATGCCACCGCTGCCCCCAACTTCTGTTCTTGAATCATTTGACAGAACTACGATCCCTGGTGGTCCTTCTGGGTCCTCAGGAGCACTTGCCAGGATGCATCTGTACAAGGTCTGCTTCTCAGGATGATGGCTGAGGGCATTGGGCAAGACTTATCTCTATTCCCACAGGTATCAGAAGCAGAGGGAAGATCATGGTCAAGGTGGTGGAAGGGGGAGGGATTGACTTGTCTAGCACATTCTGCCTCTTATCTCTCCCTCAGGGTGCCTTGCTGTTTCAGCCAGCCTGGCTTGCCTGACCCATGTTTGGCAGTTGTAGGAATGACTGGCCTCTTCTTCATAGGAGTTGTTCCCCTGATGATGACTGTGAGGCTTAGGCTTGGAAGCATGACTGGTAGATTAGTATCAACCTCTAACCTAGACAGAGTATGAAAAACAAGTATTATAATAATAATGACTATGATTGATATTGGGTTTTAGGTTTAAAAGGAAGGCAAGAATAGGCCACAAGCATTTATTAAATACTTACAATTAAGTACTTACATTACAATATAAGCATTGGGCATGCAAATATAAGGAAAAAGGGAGACAGACCCTGCCCTCAAGGAGCTAGATACTGGGCAGAGATTTCCGGAATAGTCCTGGCATTTAGTTCTCTCGAAGAGTCTGGAACTGTCTAGGGATATTCCCCCTTCTCTCTCCATAATGATGGGTGGGTCTCAGAACTCTCCAGTAACTATTTCAGGAAATGGAATAATTCCAGTAAGTGCTTATTAAGCATTTACTGAAATTTTAGATAGCAGTTATTACAATTTTATTTTTAATACAATTCTGTGAATAGGCCATTGTGTCTTGGTGCTTTGTTGTCTTTAAGATTTTTTTTTTAAGTTTCCCTTAGTTTCTTTTCTGTAATGGTCTGATATTTTCAGGTGGATGAAAATCTAGAAATTAATCAATTTTAAATGAATTTGGGAGGTTCAAAGAGTAGAGAACATAATATTTCACAGACTCTTATTTAGCCTTATATAGACCATTCATCAGGTGAGGGTAAAACTCATCTGCTATATTTGTGTGTCAGAGAAACAGGCAGCTAATGTTTTATTCAACCTTTTCGTCTTTCATGAAAAACTGTTGCAAGTCAGCTTTGACTTTTCTTAAAGGACTTAGGTTTACTTCTAAGAAGTCCCAAGGCTCTTCGATTTCTGGCAGAAGATTTGCCCTCAGTTGCTCCAGAGCCTGCCCTGTGAGGTTCAGGGACCCCAAAAGTCCCCTCCCCAAGAAAAATAAAAAATCAGAGGCATCTTAAGAAAGGAACAGGAAGTTTTATTCTCTTCCTCTGCAGGAAGAGGGCTGTGCTCTCCATGGCGGAGACAAGGACAGGAGGTGTGTTACAAAAAACAGAACAAGAATTTATACCCTAAGGCAGTCAAGCTCCCTCCCCCCTGGCTGTCCCTTCTTCCATTGGCTAGGAGGGAGGCTCTCAGTCTTGGTGCAAAATCTAACCCAACGCCAGAGCAAGGGAGGGGAAAAGGTTACAAGCAGGGTGGAGGTCAAAAACTCCTGAAAAGGGGCCTAAAGCTTTTAAGGGTGTGGTATGCAAGGGTGGAAGTCTAAAACTCCTGAAAAGAGCCTAATGCTAATGACAGCAAGGGAAGGAGGGGAAAGGTCTTAGATTGCCTAAACCCAGGACTCAGACCTGTCCAGTCTTACAAAAGTCTATCTCTGGTTTCCAGATAGTTTCTCTCCCTTCTCGTTCTGAGGAGTCTTCACAGAGGGTGCAGAGAGTGTACCCCACTCACCCCTTTGCCAGAAATCGTTTTGTTTCTTTTTGTCTCTGTTTTTTAAGACAGAAGGAAACAGTGCTACGACATAACAGAGTGCAGACTGATTGCAAGTCTTGGGTGATTGCCCTGGCTCAGCTGGCTACTGTAAAGTTAGGGAAATTTCTTGACAATTTGGGCCCTCAGTTTCCTTATTGTAAAACAATCCCTTAATTTACACATAGACTAGATTGATTCATCCATGGAAGAGATACTTGTTAAGTCCTAGACATTTCTCTGTACAAACATAAATTTGAAATTGGGGATCTCGAGTTCAAATTTCAGCTCTGGTGCTATCTGTGCGACCTTGGACAGAGCATTCAATTTTTCTGGACCTCAATTTCTCCACCTGTAACAGGAGGGTGTTGGACTATGACCTCTGAAGTCCTTTCTAGCTCTAAGGTTATGATCCTATGAAGAGAGAATCAGTTTCTGCCCTCAAGAAGATGACATTTTTGAGAAAGGGAACAGCATATATGCAAATAAGTAAATTTTTTAAAAGTAAATCTATTTAGGAGATTAGCAAGTGGGGGCAGATCCTACCTAAGTAATATAATAATGTTACTGTAACTTATAGGTACAAAATTATAAAAACTCTTTTGTAGTGACAACTGGAAACTGAACAATTTATGATATATAAATATAATAGAAGACAATTTTCATAAGAAATAATGAAATGAGATGATTCTAGCAAACCCTATGAGAATTGATACAGAGTGAAGCAAGCAGAACCAGGAAACCAGTTTAAACAATAACGACAACGTTAAAAAGACAAACAATGGTGAAAGACTTAAAAACTCCCATCAACACAATGACCAACCACAATTCCAGAGACTCCAGGATGAAGCATGGGTTCTTCTGAAGCAGAGGCGGGCAATAGTCTCAGGGTGCAGAATGAGGCGTATTTTATGGACGTAACCAGTGCTATTGTTTTGTTTTTTAATTAAAGGTAGGTGTGAGAGAAAATAAATGCTCATTAATTATTTATCAAAAAAAATAGTGAAAGCAAAGTGAAAGTTAAAAACAATGTAACAGCAAGAGACAATGATGTTAGATGACATAAATCCTTTCAACACAAAACCAAGCATCATGCTTGTATGCCTGTGTCTCTGGTCCCTTCTATTTTAATATTCTGTAATTACAAGTAGTATTTCCAATGTACTACCAAACTCTCTTGTAGGATGCTACATGAAAAAAGTTGGCAAAAGTTGGAGGGGAACTTAGAGGTCATTTAATCTAACTCGCTCATTTTATACAGGGAGAAACTAAGGCCCAAGAAAGGGAAGGGAGTTGCCTTAAGTCACAGAATAAGCAACATTTAGTATTTGAACTTGGGTCCTACAACTTCAATGTCATCCCTTTTCCTACTATCTACCAAGTGGCAACTGTTATTGCAAAAAGCTTAACTGCTGCTTTATTTTGTGACAAAGTAAAGCCTCCCATTCATGGTGTGATAAAGTCTAACCTCCCTTTCAAGCTCTTTATTATACTTTGTATTTTGAAAGAGCTTTCAGGAGGCCAGGTATAGTCTGAGCTTGTTATTACTATTGTGAGCCAGTTGACATAATAAAACTTACCCAAAATGATTCAAAGTATAATTTGGTCTTGAGTAGATTGTATGTCTAGAGAAACACAGTACATAATCCTTTGTGAATGGATTTTATCTTCTCCAGCTAAATGTGGGATTATATTGCAAATGAAGGGTGTCTCTTCTACACTCCCGTGCTTCAAAAGAGGGGTTTCATTGAGAAGCATCCTGACACCAGCTCCTAAAGGCTCTGGGAGAGCCAATTGTTAAATAAGATGACACAAATTACCAGTTTGATTTATTGTCTTTCTGATTGTCTAAGATAAGATAGTGCCAGAAAAAAATGTTAATAATGAAGATTAAACTTTAAAGTGTGCTGGTTGTTAAACATTTGCCAGCACATCCCTGGGTTTATCCCTGTTTATGTTTATAACTAAAATTAAAATCTTCACCAATTATCCATTATTTGCCATCAATTTTTTATCATCTTATGAAAGGCTTTTTATGTCAATATTTTCTATTAGGCACTGAGAACATAAACTGAATGTCAATGGGTTGTGGGGTTTGTTTGTCTTTTGTCATACAATTCACTTTTTTCTTTTTAAAAACAAAGAACCAGCCATCATTAGGATTTGTTACAAGTCCTTAGATTTTTGGTAATCATGATAATAACACCTCCAGCCTTAGAAATTCCTTCTAAGATAAATAATTTACAAATTCATTAGCATTAGAAAAAGGCAGCTAGATGGTGCAGTGGACAGAGTACCCAGCCTGAAGTCAGGAGAACTGAATTCAAATTCCACCTTAAACACTTATTAACTGTGTTATACTGGGCAAGTCACTTAACTATGTTTGCCTCAGTTTCCTCATGTGCAAAATGAGCTGGAGAAGAAAATAGGAAACCACTTAAGTATCTTTGCCAAGAAACCCCCAAATGGGGTGAACAACAATGGAGGATTAGACACCTCTCGCTGGCCACGTCAGAGTTTTCTTTTCACAATTTTTAAATTACTATTGCACTTCTTTTCCTCTTTTTTTTGAGTGAGGTAGGCAGGGCAATTGAGATTAAGTGACTTGCCCAAGGTTATACAGCTAGTGTGTGGAGGGTCTGAGGTCAGATTTGAACTCAGGTCCTCCTGACTCCAAGGCTGCTGCTCTATTCACTTCACCACCTAGCCACCCCATTGCTCTTAAAAAACAAACAACCTTAGATTGCCTAATTTTTTGCTATCTGGATAAGTATTGAAGATTCTTAAGCCATTCCTAAAATAAAACCATGGAAGAAGACAAATTCAAGGAACATATGAACTGATGCAGAGTGAAGTGAGCAGGACCAGGAGAATGATGTACCCCTAGGTTCTTACCCTTTTTTGTATCATGGACTCAGGTAGATGCTACTTACCTGGAAGGGGATCCAGAATGAAAATATTTTCTTCCTTCCTTTCTTGTTTGTTTAAAAGCTAAAGGTAAGATTTTGCCCTTTGTTTTGCATGTTTCTTTGTTTTTGTGGGTGCTAATTAGGTTTATACACGGTTGAGCTTTTGGTTGTAGTTTCACTTTCTGATTGAAATTATCAAAAGCTAGATCTTCAAACTTGATCTGAGTAAAAGAGAGTCTCTCTCTTAAAAAAAAACCCCAAACCCCAAACTTTCCACAAACCCTTTCTAGATGTTAGTGATAAATCCTTTAGGACCAAAAAGCCTTTGCAAAAGCTTATGTATAAACTACTAACAATAAGGGAGATAGAGAGCTTCCCGATCAAGTTCTTTGACATGAATGTTCTCTTTCTTTTCCCCTCCTTGTGATTCACCGTTTCCTTTATTTGTTCAAATAGTAAATGATCATGCCCTGGCTGAGAAAAAACTGTGGTTTTAGGGTTTAAACAAATACTTCTATCTTGAAGCACCTATTTTGAAGGTTTGGGACTACTAGCCTTAGCCCCAGTGTCTTTGAGTTGGATTCCTTAGGGTTAGTGGGTTCAGTAAGCTTAAGATCTATGGGCTTAGCTGGCTTTGCTTCAGTGGAATCACTGGGCTTTATAATCTTAGAATCAGAGCTGGTGACTTTGGCTTCAGACTGGGGCACAGAGTTGGTGGCCTTGGGATCAGACTTTGCCCCCTTGGAGACTTTGGTGTCAGACCTGGTAACCTTAGAGTTAGACTCAGTGATTTTTGGGATCAATAGGCTTAGTCCCCTTTGGGTAGGTGGGCTTTGTAAACTTCAAGTGAATGGACTCAGAAACCTTAGGGTCAGTAGATATGGCAACCTTAATATTTGGCTGCAGTCTTGGAACCTGTACTTCTGGTGCTGACCTGTGGGCTTGGTGAACTTGGACCTGAGGAGTTTAGGCTTAAGGATATTGGTGGTCAGGGCTTTGGTGGTCTTTGTTAATAAACCAATGTTGGCCTGCATTTTCTTCAGTTCTTTCTTGTTAGGTTTCTTGTCAAAGTGTCTGTTTCTCAGAAACTTGGGGTCATCTCCTTTCAGAGACTTGTATCTCTGTGACCTAGGTTTCTTGATGCCTTTTCTGCGCTATTTGTAGGATTGGTTGGGGCAGGTATGGTTCTTAGACTTAGCCAGTTTTCTGTGGTGGCTGCCTGTGCTACCAGGCATTCCTGGCTGTTCTCTGAATGTTCACGGAGCTTCTCTAGGGCAGGAACATTTTTGGTTTTATAATTTTGCCATTTTATCCCCAAACCCCCAATTTTCTCCACACATATTGCAGTAGCTGGCACCTAGTAGTTCTTAATAAATACTTGTTGAATTAAATTGATCCCTAAATAACAAGAAATATTTAATGAAACTTGTATATAGGTACACTGAAAATCATTCAGTTTCACTTTTTCTCCTTTTCTCTCTTCTTTTTAAAAAAATTATAGTGAGGGAGCCAAGATGGCAGAGTAAAAGCAGGAACTTGGTGTGAGCTCCCACACCAACCACCTCCAATACCTGTAAAATATGACTTTAAACAAATTTTAGAGCTACAGAACCCACAAAGTGACAGAGAGAAACAAATCTCCTGCTGAAGACAGCCTGGCAGGCCAACAGGATAGGTCTATCACACTGGGCTGGGGGCTGAGCACAGTATGAGCTTTGCGGTCCCAGACCTGGTGGCCCATCAAAAGCTTTCAAGAAAAAATTGAACTGGCTACAGGCCATGGAGGAGCTCAAGAGGGATTCTGAAAATCAAGTAAGAGAAGTGGAGGAAAAATTGGAAAGAGAAATGAGAATGATGCAAGAAAATCAAGAAAAGCAAATCAACAGCCTGCTAAAGGAGACCCAGAAAAATATTGAAGAAAATAAAGCCTTAAAAAATAGACTAACTCAAATGGCAAAAGAGGCCCAAAAAGCCAATGAGGAGAAGAACGCTTTAAAAAGTCAAATTGGCCAGATGGAAAAAGATTTTTAAAAACTCACTGAAGAGAATAATTCCTTCAAAATTCTATTGGAGCAAATGGAAGCTAATGACTTTATGAGGAATCAAGATACTATAAAACAGATCCACACAAATGAAAAAATAGAAGGCAATGTGAAATATCTCATTGGAAAAACCAATGACCTGGAAAATAGATCCAGGAGAGATAATTTTTATTTTTTTATTTTTTGCAGGAGGGCAATTTGCAGGGCAATTGGGGTTAAGTGATATGCCCAAGGTCACATGGTTAGTTTTTTGTGTTAAGAGTTTGAGGCTAGATTTGAACTCAGGTCCTCCTGACTCCAGGTCTGGTGCTCTATTCACTGAGCCACCTAGCCACCCCAAGGAGAGATAATTAAAAAATTATTTTACTACCTGAAAGCCATGATAAAAAAAAAAGAGCCTAGAAATCATCCTTCAAGAAATTCTCAAGGAAAATTGCCCTGATATTCTAGAACCAGGAGGCAAAATAGAAATTGAAAGAATTCACAGATCACCTCTTAAAAAAGATCCCAAAAAGAAAACTCCTACGAATATCATAGCCAAATTCCAGAGTTCTCAGGTCAAGGAGAAAATATTTCAAACTGTCAGGAAGAAACAATTTGAGTACTGTGGAAACACTATCAGGACAACACAAGATCTAGCATTTTCTATACCAAGGGATCAAAGGGCTTTCAATATGATATTCCAGAGGTCAAAGGAGCTAGGATTAAAACTAAGAATCACCCACCCAGCAAAACTGAGTATAATGCTTCAGATGAAAATATGGTCATTCAGTGAAATAGAGGACTTCCAAGCATTCTTGATGAAAAAACCAGAACTGAACAGAAAATCTGACTTTCAAACACAAGAAGCAAGAGAAGCTTGAGAAGGTAAATAAAAAAAGAAATCACAAGGAACTTATTAAAGTTGAACTGTTTACATTCCTACATGGAAAATGGTAATTGTAACTCATGACACTTTTCTCAGTATGAAGATAGTTGAAGGGAATATATATGTGTATGTATATATATGCACACACACATACATACATATATATGTATGTATAGGAGGGTATATTGTATATAAATATATGTGAGTGTGTGTACGTGTGTGTACATGTATACTTAGAGGGCACAGGATCATTTGAATAGGAAGGGATGATATCTAAAAAATAAAATTAAGAGGTGAGAGAGGAATATAATGAGAGAAGGAGAAAGAGAGAGATAGAATAGGGTAAATTATTTCATATAAAAGACGCAAGAGAAAACTTACAATGGAGGAGAAGAACAGGAAGGTGAAAGGGAGTGGGTCAACCTTATTCTCATTGAATTTGGCTTAAGGAGGGAATAGCATACACACTCAATTGGGTATCTTACCCTACAGCAGTGGTTCTCAACCTGTGGGTTATATTCAATTTAAATACATCCTGCATATCATATATTTACATTATGATTCATAACAGTAGCAAAATTACAGTTATGAAGTAGCAACAAAATTAATTTTATGGTTGGGGGTCACCATAACATGAGGAACATGAGGAAGGGTCGCAGCATTAGGAAGGTTGAGAACCATTGCCCTATAGAAAAGTACAGGGGGGCCAACGCCCCGGCGGAGAAGCTGAGATTGCATTGATTTGAAATACTGAAAGTGGATACATAAAGGCTTCAGCAATGCAGACTATTAAGTGTGTTGTTGTGGGTGATGGTGCCGTTGGTAAGACATGTCTTCTGATTTCATATACAACAAACAAATTTCCATCTGAATATGTACCAACGGTATTTGACAACTATGCAGTCACGGTTATGATTGGTGGTGAGCCATATACTCTTGGACTGTTTGATACTGCAGGACAGGAAGATTATGACAGATTACGACCCCTCAGTTATCCACAGACAGATGTGTTTCTTGTCTGTTTTTCAGTGGTATCCCCATCCTCATTTGAAAATGTGAAAGAAAAGTGGGTACCAGAGATTACTCACCACTGTCCAAAGACTCCTTTCTTGCTTGTTGGGACCCAAATTGATCTTAGAGATGACCCTTCTACTATTGAGAAACTTGCCAAGAACAAACAGAAGCCCATCACTCCAGAGACGGCTGAAAAGCTGGCCCGAGACCTGAAGGCTGTCAAATACGTGGAGTGTTCTGCGCTCACACA
>CM053583.1:134688343-134709315 GCA_028627135.1 Pseudochirops cupreus
GGGGAAAGACGGGGAGAAAATATGTAACTCAAAAAAATTTAATAAAAAAAAGATTATATTTAAAAAAAAAAAAGAAATCATGCAGAAAAACTGCACAGATCTAGAACAAGAGGACAAGTTAAAGGTAAAAAGAATACTCCAAATACTGCTTACAAGGAACCCAAAAGAAAAAGTCTCAGGAATATTATAGCCAAAATTCAGAATTTCCATATCTACTAGCCTATCTACTGGCTGCTTCCTACTGCCTACAGACATACCCATGGTCTCCTCAATCCTCAAAAAAAGCCTCACTTGGATATACCCATTTTCACTCTCTATCATCCTGTACCTCTTTCCTTTTGTCACTAGACTTCTTGAGAAGAGCTTCTACATTAAATGCCTCCATTTCCTCTCCTCTCACTTTGTTTTTAAACTCTACAGTCTGGCTTTCCTACCTCATTACTCAACAGAAACTGCTCTCTCCAAAGTTAGTAATGATCTCTTAACTGACAAATCTAACAGCCTTTTCTTAATCCTCATCCTTCTTGATCTCTCAGCAGTCTTTGACACTGTAGCTCACCATTCTCATTGGTAGTCTCATTTTTCTAGGTTTTCATAACACTATTCTATCTTCTCCTCTTACCTATCTGAACAATCCTTCTTAGTGTTGTTTGCTGGATCTTCATCTAGGTCATACCTGCAAACCATAGGTGACCCCAGGTCTCTGTCCAGAGTCCTCTTATCACTATATAAGATTTCACTTGGTGATCACCTTGGCTCCCATGGATTCAATTACCATCTTTATGCTGATTATTCTCAAATCTACTTATCCAGTTCTATTTTCTGACTTAAAGACAAGTATCTTCAACTGTCTATTGGATATCTCAAACTCGGAGTCCTGTTGCCATCCTAAATCCAACATGTACAAAAATTAATTCATTATCCACCCCACCCCCATCCCAAACCCTCCCTATTCCAAACTTCCTTATCCACTATCCTCCTAGTTACTCAGGCTCCCAACCTAAATGTCACCCTCAAGATCATACTCTAACCCACCCCCACACCCTATCTGTTGTCAAAGCCAGTTGATTTTACTTTTATAAAAATCCCTTATACTCCCTCTCTCTTTTGATACTGTCACCCCCCTGGTGCAGGCCTCTTAATCCCCTCATTCCCATGGATTGGTTGCCACAAGTCTTTCCCCATTCCAGTGCATCTTTCATTGAGTAGTCAAATTAATCTTGCTAAACCCACCTCTGACAATGTCACTATTCCTTACTCAAATTCATAGCCTAGCTTCTTTCCCACCCTATCCCACTCCCACTTTTCCAGTCTTACACCTTACCCCCTCTCCAAAACAAATGCTAGGTTCCAGTGACAATGGCCTCTTTGCAAGACACTCCATTCTCTTGACTCTGGAGATGCTAGAAATACTGTCCCCCATACATGTCCAGAAGGCTCTCTTTCCTCTTCACTGCCTCCTGTCTTCCTGCAAGTTCCAGCTAAAATCCCATGTTCTTTATGAAATTTTTCCCAATCTCTCTTAATTCTAGTGCCTTCTCTCTGCTCGTTATTTCCATTTATCCTGTATATAGTTTATTTGTAAGTGTTTCCATGTTGCCCCCATTAGACTGTGGGCTTCTTGAGAGCAGGGAATGTCTTTTGCCTTTCTTTGTATCCCTAGTAGGGAACAGTGGCTGACACACTGCATGAGCTTAACAAATATTTATTGAGTAAGCAACCAGAAAGAAGCAGTTTAAGTACCAAGGAATCACAAAATTATGACCACATAAAACCCATAAACTTTCAAGATGAGAGATCTTTGAATAATATATTTTAAAAGGCAAAAGATACAAGCTTACAACCAAGAGCAACTTCCCCTGCAAAGATGAGTATAACCCTACAACGGAAATTAATGAATCTTTAATGGAACAGATAACTTTCAAGCCATTTCTTTTTTTTTCTTTTTTGTTTGGAGGGGGAAGGTAGGGCAAGTGGGGTTAAATGACTTGCCCAAGGTCACATGGCTAGTTTTTTGTGTTAAGTGTCTGATGTTGGATTTGAACTCAGGTCCTCCTGACTCCAGGGCCAGTGCTCTATTCACTGTGCCACCTACCTGCCCCTTTTCAAGGCATTTCTGATGAAAAAAAAAAAAAACAACACAGAGCTGAGTAAGAATTTTCAGAGTCCAGAAAACTCTAGAAAAGTAAATTTATCTGAGCAACTGGAAAGAAATGTATGATGATGCAATGCTGATAACATTCTAATAACAAGTATCCTTTCAGAACCTGAATGTCTTTTAAAAGGTACTGAGATAAAGTTTAACTTAAATAAGAAAAACAAGAGGCCTTAGGGGACAGACTGGTTCTGTTCTGAAAATCTGAAGAAAAAGAGAATAAAATGAATACAATAATGTAGAAAGGCAAAAGAAGGGAACGAACCATGCTATTTTCATAACTGAGGTATATGAGAAGAGCATACAAACATGGAAAGCAGGATGGGCATCAGATGACCCTCACTCTTACCTGAAACAGACCAAGAAAAGTTGAACACAATCTGAAAAGGACAAAGGAGAGCTGAATACACAGAGTTTGGTGTAGAAATACATCAGACTCAACAGGGAAACAAGCTAGGACTGAGTAAGGAAGATGCACAAGTAAAATATGCTTCCTGTTTCCAAAGGAGAGATGAGGGGGAAAGGAAGCAAAGAATTAGAATCTAAAGAGGTACCCACGAAGTGAGAAAAGACTGAACAAAATGAGGTATGTGAATAGAATGGAATATAGGTGATTTCAGGGAATCCTTGATAGTATGAACTAATAAAGAGAGAAGTGATCAGAACCAGGAGAACAATTTATACAAAGAAGACAACACTGTAAAGACAAACTACTTTCAAAGAACTCTGATTAATGCAATAATTGACTATGTTTCTATAGAACCTATGATAATATAAGTTACCTACCTCCTGAGAGGTAAAGGGCTCAAGATGCAGAAAGAGACACATTTGGGACATGACCACTACATGAATGCAATTTGCCCGACTATTACAAGGGTTAGGTTTTTGTTTTCTCTTCCATTTTTTTTAGTGGGGGGGGGGGGGGCTGGGGAGTGCGGTAAGGGGCTGAAGAGGTCAGCAATAATAATAATGTTCCTGCCCCCCAAAAAGAGAGCTCCACCCCAAAGATCAGAAGAGAGTATAGATAAGTAGGAAGACTTTTAAGGTAATGTATGTAACTAATTATATATAATTTTAAAAAACAAGTGCTATAAAGTGGACAGTAAAAGTTTCATACACAATTGTTTTCTGTTTTGTGTACAGAAGTGCTCCTTTTTTCCAGAAGTAAAAATACTGATTTTAAAAAATATAATTAGAGATAATCTTGTTCATTGGACAACTCTGATCATAAACATTAGGCAAAGTCTAAAATACAGAAATACCAAAGGAGAAAAAAGTTAAAGAAGGTGTGGTCTTCTAGATGTTCCCACTGGTTTCTGCAGGACACTGTAGAACCTCCCAGAAGAGATCAATTAAGAGTTTAGTCCATCTATCTACAAAGAAAAAAAATCAAGCAGATAAGAATATCTGTTGCTTAGCTTATGATAGATGTTTAACCTATAAATATAAATTTGTCCTTCAGTACACATGACTGGACTGGGGCAGACTAAGTTAGGTCTAGAGTTAAACAGGGGAGTGGGCTGGACTTAGCTGACAAAACTGCAACTTTCTTTTAATGACAGTTGAATATCTCCTCAAATCAAAGGCCTATCTTTCTAATACTAATACTCTACCAGCAATGTCGGATAGATACAACATACAGAATATAAAGGTCTCTAAAGAAGTAAAAATCATTATAAGGCTGATAGCAACAAAGGGGTACCTGGTAGATATGAAGAAGCTACAATATATAAAAAATAACGAACTTGAAGAACTGGAGTAAAAGATGTCATTAGCAAAATATGTGATCAAAACAGGACAAGAGATAATAGGTGAACAGACCAACTGCTCCACAGAGATCCTTGAAATGTCAGAAGACAAGAAGGGCCTCCAACATGATGGGTGGATCCCTGATAGACAACTCATAAGAGGACATGAATAAGAGTTACACAGACCAAGCAGGTGTGAAGAGGCTATAATCTGAATCATTAGAGGAATCATCCAAACAAATGAAATCACATATCCGAGTATAAAAGAGGCTTCTCCTGGGACAGTCATGCAGAGTATCTCAGAGGGAGGCAGAAGCCTATGATGGAAAGAAGTGACTTATCCAGGAATCCAAAGGAGATGAAGATATGCCAACTATAATGGGGCCTGATTGTGGATTCAGGTTTTCCAAACCAGTTCAGAGTCTTTTTATCTTTAACTCTCTCCTGTATCACAGAAGCCTTCCTTGAATGTCCAGCTTAAATCCAACTCTTCCCTGAATCCTTCCAGTTTTGACGCCCAATCAAATCTCCTTCCCCTATTTCCTGTTAGTCAAACACTTATTAAGCACTTACTATGTACCAAGCACTGTGCTAAGCCCTAGGGATACAAATATGAAAAAGAATCAATCCCTACCCTCATGGAGACTACAATCTAACAACAAACAAAAGGAAGAAACGGTGAAGTTCAATCCAAGTTGGTGGGGAGTGAAGAGCTGGCTGGCCATTCTTCAAGGGGATGCTGTGTGAAGATTTCTTTACCTTACCCTCTAGCCCTTCAATCAGAAGAGCAGAGGGCATCGATGAGGTGTAAGTGCTAAAGCTAATGAAATCTTGAAGGATGATGAGCTTCCTAGGGATGAGGTTTCCTAGAGGCGTGATCATAATGGGAGTCTAGTCCCAGAGAGTGCAGGTAGTTAGAAATGAGCACTTAATCTCTATATCAAAGAATAGAGAGACTGTAATTATTTATTAAGTGCTTACTAAGTGCTAGCATTGTGCTAAGCACTGGGTATATAAATAAAGAAAAAGACAGCCCCTGCCCTCAAAGAATTTACAATCTAATAGGGGGAGATAATATGTATATATAAATAGGTACACATGCAATACGTACAGACTAAACAGAAGTGAGTCTTGTTTTGGACAACTTCAGTTTAAGATTCCATCTAGTCTGGAGTCTAGCACGCAGGCCACTGCAGAAGATAAGGGCTAGATATGGAGACTTATAGGGAGAGGATAACTGATTATGGAAGGAGAAAATGAGGGAAGAAGAGAGAGAGAAGACAGAGGTTAGCCTGGAGGTATGCCTATGATTAAAGAGCAATATGTCTGTTTTTTGTAACCTAATACTTCTGTAATAAGGAGAATGCTTTCCAAGACATTTTTTGTCACTGATAGGATCTCCAGATGGAGATTCATTACCACCAAATCTTAGACCCTCCTTATCTTACCTTTTGTCCTCATCTAACTGCCAAGTCAAAGTGGACTTCAGTTTCCTCTTGGGCTGCTCATGATTGGAGAGAACTTAGGACAACTAACACTTCTTCTGAGATGATTCCTTGCACAGAGATTCAGGGGAACCTCACATGTATGAGTGATAAGTCCAAGTCAATTTCAATTTCAGGTGGTTAGAAGTTGCAAGCATTAAAGGAGTAGGAGAACAACATCATTCCTGGCTCCTCTTCAATCCTGTCCAACAACCTAGCATGAGTTCATAACTTCCTCCTCCCAGGAAGTTCTCCTCAGGGGTGAACCCTGACAATCTTTGCACCCAGCCTCAGATTTATTCCCAAGACTTTCCTATAGTAACATGTCATCTTAAGATATATATATATATATATATATATATATGTATATGTATATACACACATGTACATACACGTGTGTGTTGGGATCTCTTTAGCCCATAGGTATTATTTCACTGATGCAGTGAACCCCAGTTGAGGATACTCCTACCAGTACAAAGTAACTTCTTCAACTTTTACCCTTGCCGTTACCTAAGGACATGAAGTCAAGTGACTTGCTAGCCCAGAACCACAAATCCACTATGTATGAGACAGAATTTGCATTTTTGTCTTCCTAATTCTCTGGTAAGCTCCCTGGCCATTCCGGCATTCAGTCTCTTTCCCAAAGAATTTAATAAGGGCATTAGTGTGTATATACCCTTGTCTGTATCCCCAATTAGATTACAGACTCCCTGAAGGGCAGGAAAAAGAACTGTCATATTTGTATCCCCCTTGCATCAAAGGTAAAATTGTGTTAACTATCAGTTGAGTATCAAATACATTTCATTACCATCTATTTAAAAATAATCAATATTATAATAAACCAGAAAAATTCAACAAAAACATCTTGATTTCTTATTTTGCAAGATTTTATAGTTCTATAGTTCCTTTTTACCATTAAAAAAAAATTTCAGACAACTAAAAATAGATCACAGTATTGAAAATGCCAAATTGAACGAAAACTTTGGTGACTCTTAAGTGAAAAATATAAACGGTAAATTCAGCTTAATATTACAAGATTTCAAATATTTAATAACTTCTTGTTGAATGAAGTTCTTATTCAAAGTGGCTTTTAAAAGACTTGAAGTAAAAAACTTGTGTTTGTGTTTATATAGGATAACACTCAAATATTCTAGACAAAGTAACATTTAGGCTGATGGACACTTTTAACTGATAAATTTTAAAATCCAAATCAACTAAGTATCCTCCTGTATGCAATCAAGTCCTATTTCCTATTGCCTTATGATGGTGTGAAGGCAGACCCTAAGTTCTTGAAGGCTACATAAGCAAAGAACAAGTTAAGGCAAGCCCTGACACAAGGTGTAAAACTTTCAAGGATGGCCCCTTTCTGCTTTACTTCCAACCAAACACCAGCCTAATTAAGATCAAATAGGATCCTCATCAGAAGACTGATGACCAGATGATTTTTGGGGGGGGATGGGAGGGCCCAAAAAACTTCTGATAGTTTATTCAATGGAAAGAGGAAATTGGAAAGTACACAGGTGGAGGGGAGTATCCACAAGCCTTTTTAAAGTAGTTATTCATTCACTAAGCATTTAAAGAGCACCTATTGGCTCTTTAGCATAATTTGTGGTATCTGACACTGATCCCATTATTGTTATCTTATAAAATATTTACAAATACAAATAAAAGTGTTCAATTATAGACAAGATTCTTTTAGAACCAGTTCCCAAGAACTATACAACTTCAGCAAAATGGAGTTTTCTTGTAGACTACTGTGAAATAAGTTGGTCATCTATTAAGCTTCTAAATCTATGCTATGTTTTAACAGTACTTAATACTATGCAATCAACTGTGTTGGTTCTCTATCCAAGGGCAAAAAAAAAATTGTATAAAGGGTTTACTTTCACTATTTGTAGTATATATACTAATAACTATATTCCCCTTACCTGAAGAAAAAAAGAAAGAAAACTTTCCCCATGCAAGGGATAAAGTTTTCTTTTTCTGCAAAGAAGAAAACTTTATCCCTTGCTCTTAAAACTAACCTAAATAAAATATTAATGCCATTTCATGAAAAGTAATAAATCTCTGTCTCATTGTAGACCTTTCCAAAATGAATTTTTTCCCCAAATGGGCTAAAATCCAACTAAGTCTGTGTTTTACTTAGTTTTAACAACTTAAGTTTTCTTTCCACCTAGGAAACTCTAGATTACTGGAATTTATCACCTTTTATTTAAGTTCAATGTAAGAGAATACTTTTACACCTTCCTTTTGTGTGTAATGAGCTGCAGAATTCATATATTTTGAGAGCTGTTAGAGTTTCACTGAAGCATTTACAGGTTTTATCCCACAAATGACTTCACTCCTATTTTTACCTACTTTAAAAGCAGGTTTATACATGCAAATAATCCTTATCACTGATAGCTATGTAGCAAATGACTTCTCAGTTCAAAATGTATAAGCTATGGTTCTTTAAAGTACAAGGCCCCTTAAAGATCATTTCTTAATTCTACTCCAACACCCTAATTTCACTGAGGAAACCAAGGCTCAGAAAGTGAGAACGAAGTGCTCAAGATGACAGGTAGAGCTGCTATTCAAAACAAAGTTCTCCAAACCCACTGCTCTTGCCTCGACACCAAAGCTACCAGATTTGACTAGAGAAAATACCTATAATTATGATACAATGCACAATACCAAAAAGTATGCTAACCATATTTGTCAAGAGAAGTGCTCATTTAAAATATTTAGAACCTGAATGTCCATTAATAACTCAGAACAGCAAGTTGCACCCAAAACAAACAATATCCAGAACTCTCTGAAGATATAGCTAAGTTCTGATTTTTATTTACAAAAATAAAATTGTAAAATCCTCTTACAATCAAAGAAAAATTTGCTTAAAATTTCATGTCAAAATGTAAATAAAGTCAGATTTTTTTTCAGACAAATTATATCAGGGTAACAGAAAGGGAAGACATGCTATACAGACATATGATTCAACTCTCTAGCTATTCTTCGTATCAGAATTAAAATAAAAAAGAAAAGTTCATATCTCCAACAAAAGCTATTCAAATGGCTCAGGACCAGCCCTAACAAAATTCACTGCAGAAACCCTAATTCTGGAAATCTCCAGTGCTGTAGAAATCAATTTCTACTTTAAAAAAAAGGGGGGGGGGTAGGTTTACACACATTTTGTCATGAAATTTCAATCTGATATTAAAAACATCAACTATTTCCCTATTTAAGTCCAATTATGAACAAATATCTATTTGACAAGAATGTTTTACTACAAGTCATTAGAAATGCCCAGTTTTTTCCTGGACTGAAAAAGTCTGATCTACTAATGTTGCTCAGCTTCCTAAAATACCTATCTATGAATTGACAAACTCAGATCAACTTTGAAACTCCTTATCACTAGAATGCATAATCTCACTACTCACCTTTTCTTTACTTTCAATGTAGAATAATTTTACAGCTTTCTACTGTTTAGTGATTAAAACAACTCATGGCTTTCTGCTTGGCTATTTATACTTTCCTTAGACATATCTTATAAATACAGCCAGGAAGACCTGGGGTCAAAGTCATACCCTGACACTAACTGAAACTCATTTAACCCCTCAGTGCTTTAGGCAACTAAGACTAGGTAAATCACTGACCTGAACTGGTAAAGAGTTTCCTCACATGAGAGAGTTCCCTATTTCAATGCAAACACAAGTCTAATCCCTATTCCTATCCTCACAGAGACTACATCGCAATATCAATCCAGGATCTAGATTCTAAGGTACTTTCTTAGCAGCATTTAACTACAATTTGTTTTTTAAAACCACAGTATTTCAGATGTGTGAATCATTTCACTGTTAATCAAAGTTGCCACTCTGCAACGTTGACTGCATTTGCTATTTAAGATCCAATTACATTTTAAAAGAGGATGAAAACTACTAACAATTCTGATTTATTCCGATGGTACCAAAGACTAATGTAACTATGAGATGGTGACAGCAGTTTTCCCACTGTTTTTCTACACAAACTACCTTGACTTCTTGTACAAATATACGACTTCATCATACCAAATTGACTTGGTTTACCAGTTCTGATTTTCTTAAGATGATTTCCAGAGTACTACACTTTTCAAAATTTAAAACATAAGAAATGGATTCTTACACTACGTTAACATTTTCCTACAGAGCAAATTACAATTAGTTACTGTGAAATCCTTTCATGGATAAAGTGTATGGGCACGGAAAGGGCAGGATCTCTATTCCACGCACACTACAAGCCAGGTGAAAACGTGCTACAATGTAGTCATGGCACTGTAGCTACACATCATACTTTAAAGTCCTAACAGTACTCTCCAGACACCATCAGACACACTAATTTAGGCACGTAAACAGTTCACAACTGCAACGAAAAAATTCTTCAAAAGTTTGAGCAAACAGACTCATTCCTTGAGCCTTTTCCTCGACTCTGCAGCTACAGAGTTTGTGTTTGGTGTCTGGCCATACACTCACGTCTCATTCACAAGAAAAAGTCAATCTTACAACCAAAAACTCCAAACTTTTTTTTCTTTCCTCCCGGACCGCCCCCTCCCGCCAGGCCCCACCTGGTCTCCACCTCCCGGGAAAGGGGATGGCAGAGCCGGGTCGCAGAAATGCCGGCCCCTCGCCCGGGAAGCGGGCGCAGCCCGGGGCGCGGCGGACCTATGGGGGCCTGCTGCGTCTCGCTCCGGCGGGCCGGCGCGTGGGACCCCGTCCCTGAGCGGGCTCAGGGGCCGGGCCCCGGCAGGGTCGCAGCGGGCGAAAACACAACTCCCTCTCAATGAATGAGGCGCCCGCCGCTGGGGCCCCGCACCCCCTGTCCGGGCCGCCCGCCCGGGCCTAGGCGGGGCGCGGGCAGGGCCGCAGGGCGGCCGGGGCGCGAGGCACGAACGCGAGGGGCGCGCGCGGGCCGGGGCGCGGCGGCCGCCGGGCGGCCGAGCGGGAATCGCGGCGGAGCCCGGGCGCGGGGGCTGCACTTACCAGGATCCGCTTGAAGAGCGCGTTCTCCTTGGGCGGGAGGCTCACGGCCGGCATCGTCCCGGCTCCTCCCGCGACTCCCGCCGCCGCCGCCCGGGTTCGGTCGGGTCTGTCTGGAGCGCTGTGGGGGTGTGTGTCCGCCGCCGTCCCCCGGCAGCCTCCTCAGCCCCGAGCGCCCGGCGCCGCCGCCGCACTGTGCCGCCCGCCCGGCGGCCTGGCTCCCTCTTCTCCGCCGCTTTTCTCTTCCTTTCCCTGTTCCTGCCGCCGCCGCCGCCGCCGCCGCCGCCTCCCCCCGGCGGGTCCCCGTCGGCGGTTCACGTGGTAACTGAACAGACCGACAGAGGTAGCCAAAATGGCGGACGCGGAGGGCTTTCCCACCCGGGTCACGCCTCGTAGTGCGCAGGCGCCGTGACCTCCTTTCCCCTCTCGTCCCCTCCCCTTCCTATCCTTCCTAGTCCTCGCCTCTAGTCCCGCCCAGAGTCTATGGGAGACGCTGGGTGAACTGCTGCGGCCCAGGATCCTAGCGGGGCGGAGCACGCCGGCCCTTCCTCCCCGAAGTGCAGAACTCCCCCTCCCACCCCCACCCTGCCGACGCTTCCCCGGCCGGGATAGCCTGGGTGTCAGTGGGGTGCCTGGCCCAAACTTGTGGATTAGAGCAGCCTAGGCTGGGGGCGGGGTGGGCTAAGTCTAAAGGTTCCTGGGGGGCTGGTTTTCTGATAACGGAGTGGGTTCCTTTAGGAACCTGGAATGTCCCGGCAGAGAGAGGGAATTTAGCTCTCGGCCAGCCCCAAAGAGTGTCACACGAGGGATGCCAACTCTCCTCGCTGCACTGCAGAGCTTCGGCTTGTTTACCACTGTGCCTACTTGTTGGGGTGCATTTAGTTTTGTAGATGATATTTGAAAACTCTGAGTCACTAAGACTCAGGAAAAAAGGACTAGGGAAAAAAAAGCTAGAGACATAGACTTCTGGATTAAGTGGTTAGTCGAACTTCAAGAAGAAAATTAAAGTGGGTAGGAGGGGGAGGAAGTTGAATGGTTGAAAATATTAATAAAAGGACCTCAGAGTAAATGGGGTTGTGGAATAAAATAATAATAAGTGAGGACTGTTATGTCATTTTAATCCTCACATCAACCCAGTAAGATATGTGCTGTTATTAGCACCTCTAATTCCCAGAGCTTTTGTGTTAAGTGAGTTCTTTGTTCATTCAGAAGAAAGAGACGACTGAGGCCCACCTACCTGTAATTACTTGTTCAGGGTCACACAAGCGTCTGAGGTATAAGATTTGAACTCAGGTCTGACTCTCAGTCCATCACCCTATCCTCTAACTAGAGTGTAGAGCTAGAGTCTAGCTAAACAAATGAAACAAGTATGAACCAGAAAAAGAAGAGGCAGCGGTTACAAGCATAAATGAAAAAATCTCTAAAAGGAAACAGATCTCTGAGTGACTGAAAAAACAATAATGGTCTCAGAGTTGAGATAATGAAACATATCTACCTCTAAGTGGGCAGAATGTTGCATAGACAGATACTGTCACTGTATCTTTTTGTTCTTAACTGTTTCTTTGTTACAAGGTTAGATTCAGGATGGAAGAGAGGAGAGGAAGAGAAATTACTATGATGTAAGAACAAAAGATATCAATAAAACTTATTTTTAAAACTATAGCTAGTATTTCTGTTTGCATGTTGTAAGAACTATTGTAAAAGATCAGGGCAAGAACTTTATTAGAAAAAGTCAGTAGAATGTGAGGTCAGGGGTAATTTCATTTTTGCCTTTGTATCCTGAAAGCCTAGCACAGTGTCTAATAAATGTGTGACTTCAAGAAATAATGACTTCAGAAAGCATGGTGTTGTGGAAAGAGTCTGAAGCTCCATGCTGTCATATCATAGGGAATAAACATTCCTTAGGAGTTCTAGAAGTCAAATAATATAGCTTGATATTTTAAAGTACAAGGAAATGTATCTATTAACAGTGAGTTTAGTCACATAGTTTATCAAATATCAGACTTCAAGCCCTCAAACTTAATGAGTATTGGAAGGTTTTGTTTTTTTTTTGCATTGGCTCCCTCATTTTCCACTGAAAAATAGCTCACCACACCAATGCAGTCTTGGCAAAAAAGAACTGTTAACCTGTGATACACAGTATCAGAACAAGATTGAATACCTGCACAGGTGAACCGTTGATGTAGTTTGGCAAATTTTATTTTGCTTCTATGACAAAGAAGTAAATAGCCTCCAATCCCAAAGTGACAGGTTTCTGAATTCTACATTTGTCCAGATAATATCATGGTTAAAATGCACAGAAGTTTATATAAGCAGATAGCATCAGTCTAGTTACACAGTCTAGTGGCTTTGATAGTCTGAGCTCAACAATAAAATAGCTATGTTGATAATTACTTTCTGAAAACTGGAGATTCAAATTAGCCTCAGTTACACAGAATGACATTCTATCCAGGTATTCACGGAAAAATATGATTATCCTACGCCATTGTTTGATGCTTCTGAATGAATTACAAACTTTACCTGTTATATCTGCAGCCCTGCTTTGCAATCTTAAGGGTTTTTTTCCTCCATCTCAAAAAAAGATTTTTAAAGTCATCGTTATTTCATTTGCAAATTCTTCATTTAATTCTAGGAATAGGTTAAGTACTCAGAAGTATATACAATTTCATTTAGAAATACCTTCACTAAGAACTGAGTTGGTTTTTTTTAATGCATTATCACAAACCATATAGAAACTAAGTGTAGGGAAAGGAATTAATTTTGTGTTACTGAGAACATGAAAAGACTAGAGGTAAAGCTCAAGTCTCTTGGATGTTACATGCTATCCCAGCTCCAGGACTCAAAGTTAAGTAGCCCAACTGGAGGTAACGGCAACACTTTAATAATGACAACACTTTATAAAATCTTATTAAACTCAAAACAGCCCTGTGAAATAGGTAGTATAAGCATTATCCCCATTCTATAGAGATGAATAGAAGCAGTGCAGTATATTGTGTATTGTGCTGGCATTGAAAGTCAGGAAAATCTAGGTATAAATTCTGCCTCTGACATTTAGTGGTCTCATAACCCTCAGCAAGTTGATTTACCATTATGTGCCACAAACAACTCCCTAGGACTTGTCAGTCATCGATGGATTGCAATCTGTTGTCAGTGGAGGGAATCCCCATATCAAAAGTTCCCCACCTAATGAAATGGAAGCTCCTTCTGAATAATCAGGAACAGATCATAACTAATACGTTACATTATAGTGCTTGCTATGTGACAGATTGTTTTGTGGGAAAATAGAACTTGTCCGATGTCACATAGCTAATTGTTTGAAGCTGAATTGGAACTCAGTCTTCCTGCCTCTAGATCTAGGTTTTTATCCACTACGCCACCTAGCGACCTTAGACAGGAAACAGGTTCAAGGAAAGTAGGTGATTTGGAAATGATCACACAGCTAGTAAATAACCTACGCCCCCAATTCCAGGGCTTTCATAGCTATTAGAGAATCTAGAGTTGAGAATGCTTAGAAATTACCTAGCTTTATCCTCTTTTTTTTTCCCTTCATATTAAGGCACCATGGCCAAGAGAGGTGAGCTAACTTGTCCAAGATCAGTAAAAGCCAGGATTCAAATCCACATCTTAACTCCAGAGTTCTTTCCACTACAGTACACTGCCTTTTAGTCCTGGTTTAAACTGTCATTTCAGATCTGGTTTCTAACTTCTGTCACAAGTGTATTTTCAAGCATAAGTCCATTCAAGCAGCTTCCAACTTGTGGAAAATTTGCATTACTCCATCACTTTCTCAAAATCTATAATAAGAGAAGATGGAAACTCTAGTAAAAAATATATATATTATATATATAATATATATATATATACACATACATATATATGAGGGCAATGAGGGGTGACTTTCACTAACAGTTTCAAGGCAATTAATAACTTGCTTGTTAAGCTTGAAGACTCTGACACATGGCTTCTGTTCTAACCTGTTGGATAGTGAATAGGAGCTGTGTTGTGGCATGCTTCCTTCCAAATGAGGCCATAGGAAGGATATATACACTAACTTGCTGACAAGACAAAATTATAATTTGAGAGCTAGCCACTGACTCAGTAAATTGGTGACTGGTTTGCTTACTTGAGCTTAAGACCTAGAGGCCCAAACTCATTGCAAAACTATAAAGTAACTCATGTGTCATCAATCCATTGGGTAGGCAGTTTTATATATAGATAAGCCAGAAAAGCTACTACATTCCTAATTGTTTAACTTTGTGGTCAGCAATTCTTGGACAAAATTAAAGTAGACCAATAACATATCATTTAAATTTCCTAAAGGAAAAGTAGGAAGGAAAAAAAAAGATTTTGGTATATCAATTTTATTGATATTCATAAACTTAACGGACAAAAGTCACTATGGTAAAAGGATAAGCAACTAGCATAATGGAAACTGAAGTAGGGATGCCTGGTTTTGTGAAGAGACTCACTGGCACTCCCTTTATTAAGGGGCCAAGCCCGGCACTAAATCTTCATTCTCCTACTCTCTTAGTTGTTTGGAAAATGGGATAATAATACTTGTACTGCTATTTAACAGGATTGTGAGGAAGGCATTTGTGAGCCTTATATAGGTACATGAGTTAATGTCATTATTACTTTATGCAGAATAGTAGAAGTAAAAGTTTTCCATGAAAAATACTCAGTACAACAGAATTTGATGAACATAGGTCCTTTAAGTTTCAAATAGGATTATTTTACAGGATCATAGATTTAGGATTGGAAGGGACCTTGGAGGTCTTCTAATTAAATGCCCTCATTTTACAGGTGAAGAATCTGGAATTCAGAAAAGTTATTTTCTCTAGGGATTAGAAGAGAATCTAGAGACCATCTGATCCAGGGAGTCTTAACCTGAGGCCCCAGCTCCCACCCAATCTTTCAATCAATCAATCAATCAATCAATCACATTTATACACCGTGCTAAGTGTTGAAGATACAAATAGGCAGAAGATAGTTTCTGCTCTCAAGTAGCTTACAGTCCAATGAGGAAGATAAGATGCAAATATATGTACAAAGTAAGCCCTATACAGGATAAATAGGAAATAATTAAAAGAGGGAAGCACTAGAATTAAAGAGGGTGGGGAAGACTTCCAATAAAATGTGATTTTACTTTGCAAATAAACCCTGCAAATCAGTAGTTGGAATGGAAGAGGGAGAACATTCCAGGCATGAAGAACAGTCAGAGAAAATGCCTGGAACCCGCAGAGGGAGAGTCTTGTTTGATGAATAAATTTCAAGTGTTTTTTGAGAACGTTATTATTTTCCCTCATCCAGGACTCAAAGTTAAGGAGCCCAACTGGAGGTAATGGCAACACTTTAATAATGACAACACTTTATAAAAATCTTATTAAACTCCTAACAGCCCTGTGAAATAGGTAGTGTAAGCATTATCCCCATTCTATAGAGATGAATAGAAGCAGTGCAGTATATTGTGTATTGTGCTGGCCTTGAAAGTCAGGAAAATCTAGATATAAATTCTGCCTCTGACATTTATCGGTCTCATAACCCTCAGCAAGTTTCCCTCAATCGTTTAAAAATATGATTCTGAGAAGGGACCCATAGTCTTCACCTATGAGGCAGCTAGGTGGCGCCTGGAGTCAGGAAGGTCTGGATTCAAATGCAAACCCCAGACGCTTTCTAGCTGTGTGACCCCGGGCAAGTCCCTTCACTTTTGTCTGCCTCAGTTTCCCCCCCTGTAAAATAGATAACAGTAGCAGCAATCAAGGTTATGAGGATCAAATGAGATCTCTGTAAAGAGCTTAGCACAGAGCCCAGCACAGAGCAGGCGTTTCATATACGTTTATTTCCTTCCTTCGCCAAAGTACCAAAAGTTAAGAAACTCTCATTTAGTCCAATCCTCGCTCCTAAAAAAAAGCCCCAACAACTTCCAGAGGCAGCATGGCAAAAGGGACAGAGCGCGGCTGACCCAAAGCCGGAGGTTACCCTTTTCCTGTTTTTCACGCTTATGCCCCAGTTCCCACCTCACCGACTCACAAACCGAAGCGGAAAGGGCGGAGGGGCGGGGCCGGGGTGGAGCCTGGAACGGCCATACGTCACAAAGCCCCTCCTCCCGTCCGACCCAAACCTGGGGCGGGACTTGTCGGGGTCACGGCATCAGGGGGCGGGGTTCTAGGACGACGTGCGGACTAAGATGGCGCCGTCCCTGATGCTGCTGCCGCAGCTCACCCGGCTCCTCTCCGGGGCCCGGCTCCCACGCCACAGTGAGTGTCCCCACGGCCCGCGACGCTTTCCCCGAGGCCCACTCCTCTCCTGATCCTTGGGGGGAGCGAGTGCGAGAAGGAGGGAGGCTCGGTTCACGCGTGGCTCGGGCCGGGCCTTGTCTGTGACCTTCGGGTCTGGGTCGCGTGCCCCCCCTCCCCCTAGGCCACCCCATATGCGGTCCTTCACCCCCCCCCCAGTCACTCCCGCCCCTCCACCACGGCCACCCTAAATCCTTCCCTCCCCCCTTTCGTCATTGTTTTCGATTAACCTTAGTCTCCATGCCCTGGAACATGGGAGGGTAACTGTCATTAATACTGTCAGCTCTTGTATAGCACTTTAAAAGTTGCAAAACGCTCAGTCCTCTACTTACCCTTATCCTGTAAATGGGGAAACTGAGGCTGAGACATGCATAGGGTTACCCAGCAAAATGTGCATCTGAGGCAGGATTTGAACCCGTCTTGTCCACTCCGAATCCGTCTTTCCACTGCACCAGCCGTTTTTTTAGGTTTTAAAGCTAGAAAGGGACTTTATGTGGATTGTGATACTGCACATATTTCTTCGGTGCCTGCTGTGTGCATCATCAGCAAGCTAGCCCCTTGGATACATAAGATAGGACCTTGCCCTCATAACCTGCCAGCCCTTTTGGTTCTCAAAGTACTTTTCCCACAGCAGTGCCGAGGAGCTGGTATTTTATTTAATGGTATTATTCCCAGTTTACAGATGTGGAAACTGAGGCCCAGAGTAGTGTAATTGAATAGAGCACCTGAGCCTACAGTCAGGAAGACCTGACTTCAGGTACTGTCTCAGACCCTTACTAGCTGTGATCCTGGACAAGTCACTTAAGCCCAGTTTGTTCCAGTTTATTCATCTGTAAAATGAGTGGTCAAATGAGGTAATAATTGTAAAACACTTAGTGTAGTGTCTGGCACAGAGCAAGTACTATATAAATGTTAGCTGTTGTTATTGTTGGCAGCTAGTTGGTGCAGTGGATAGGGTGCTAGGCCTTGAGTCAGAAAGATTCATCTTGTTGAGTGACCTCAAACACTTACTAGCTGTGTGACCCTGGGCAAGTCACTAAACCCTGTTTGTCTCAGTTTCCTGATCTGTAAAATGAGCTGGAGAAGGAAATGGCAAACTACTTCAATATCTTTGCCAAGAAGACCCCAAATGGGGTCACAGAGTCAGATATGATTGAATAACAAAAATTATTTGTCAGTAATCACAGAGATTATAGTAGCTACCATCCAACCATCCTAGAACTTCTTAGAGTGTTCCATTTACAACATTCCATGTCTGCACACACTTTCCATAATGACCTTCTTCCTTGGCTTTGCTTCATTGGATGCCTAGATTCCTTAAAGGCTCGGCTCACATCCCTACCTGCTACGTGATCCCCACCAGCTGGCAGTGTAATTTCCCCCTTATTCTCTGAATTTGCTTTAGTCTCTTAACCTCTTAGTGCCCCCAGGCAACTCTCTAGTAGATGCTGATTTGCATTAGCGGAAGGAGTTTCTCTACATGGGTAAAATTACAGATCTGTTTCTTCCAACAAAATAGTTTTAATTTGAGGACAGTTTGTTTTTTCCAATATAACATAAGCTTCCTGAGGGCAGGAATTGTTTTGGTTTTGTGTTTGTGTCCCTAGTGTACTTAATATATCATAGGCACTTAATAAATGCTTCTTGAAGTGAACAGAGGAATAAGACCATTATAGACTTTAAAATGCACACTAATATATATGTAAGTGTCTTAGAAGGTGCAAAACATGATGATATGTACACAGGGTCGTACATCTCATAAATGAAAAAGCCAGACTATGTGAACTCACGTGGTCTGAGAAAACTAGTACTTTGTATTATTATACAATGCCACCTCCCACATCCATTCTGCTCTTGACATAATCTAGAATGAGCTCACTCAGTAACATTTTTTGCCGTGAAAAAAATTGGAAAAGCCGTCAGCCAGTTATATTAGTTATAAATAAATCCTCAACAACACTTGAAAATGCGTATTTGTTTCCTATTTCAGCTTTGGTTCGTTCAGCGGTTTACATTCGGGGCAACCAAAATGAAAAACCCAACTGGCTGAAAGTTATACTAACCTTTGGCACTACTGCAGGCTTGTGGGCCTTCGTAAGTATTCCCTTCTACAGAGAATCAAGTTATTCAATACGGGAAACAGAAGGATAGTAGTGGGGACTTTTAAAGGTTCTTATGAAATGGAAAGTTGCTGGTTGTGTTTAATCTGTTGTCAGACTTGTGTAGATGATAGAGTTTCAGAGTGGGAAGAGACCTCAGGGACCTTCTGGTCAAAGGCATACCTCGAAAAATAACTTCCTTTATGACATAACTGACAAGTGGTCATCTGGCTTTTGCTTCACTTTCAGCAAAGAACACTCTGCCCAGAAACAGCTGGGTTTCACTTTCCAGTTGCTCTGTTGGAAAGTTTCTTCTCATCAAACCTGTTTCTACCTATTCCGACTAGGTCTGCCCTCAACCTTCTTCCGAGTGATGTTTCTTCACTGTTTAAAAACAACTGACATTCCTCCTCACTACCTCCGAGACTCCCCAACTTCTCTGAACTGATCATTATGTGTCATCAGAGCCAGAGGTTAGCAGATACACAGAGTAGGGCAAGACTCGCACCCCCTTCCTGGGAGCTGTGCCTCTTGGTGCCCACTAAGATCACATTAACTTTCTTGTTTGCCATGTTCTAACCGTTGACCTATGTTGAGTTTAAAATTCGATAAAACCCACAGATCTTTTCTCAGAATAACTATATATATAAAACCATGCCTCCCCTGCCTTGTAGCTTTGAAAATATTTTGAACCCAAATTTAAGACAACAAATTGAATGTTAACAACGTTAACATATATTCAAAGTGTAGAATGGTTTCCTTCCTACAAGCGGAGATAAAGAAGCCCAAGGAATGTTTTTGTATTTTAACACTATAAAACCTGTAAAGAGTGGGGAAAATTCCTGAAGTAACACAAGTGAAAGCACGAAGACTCTTTTGATATTTCTGGTAATGTCCAGGAAAGGAAAAGGGATGGTATAGGAGAGTCAATCCTTTTCAGTATTTCTTGCACATCAGAATTGTGTTAGCCTATCAGTGGCATCTCTTCCAGACTTTTACTGCATTCTCTTTATTCTCCTTTTTGGTGGCCTTAGTGTCACCCAGACATCTTATTCAGTTGCTGCAGGGAAAAGCAAAAACAGTGAATAGGGTATAGAAAGGAAATTCCATCATTACAACTCTATGACTGGATCTTCTTCCAGATAATGCCCTCTAACCATAGGTTCTATCGAAAAAATCCATTGCCTGAAAGTATTACTATTCAGTCATTCCTGATATGACTACATATATCTCCATGCTTTAATAGATGTGTGATCTAATCCATGTAATGTCATTCCCTCTACAGATGTAGATCAAAACTCTTGTATGCCTTCTCAGCCTGTATTATTCCTGTCTTCCAAAGATCTTCCACAGAGGATTGATTCAGAGTCCTAGGTACTTCCTTTTAGACCTGCAGGGTTCTATCTTCGGCCCTCTTCTCTTCTCCCTCTATCCTTTTTCACATGGTGATCTCATCAGTTCTCGGATTTAATTACCATCTCTCTGCAGATGATTCTTAAATCAAATCCCTCCCAAAATTCTCTGCTCACCTCCAGTTTCACATCTCCAACTGCTTTTCGTACACCTTGAACTACTGTAATGCCAAGCAAAGGCAACTTCCAAGGTTCGGATTACCTGCATAGCAAACCCATTTATTCAGTGACTGATTAAGGGAAACTTTCACAGAATAGAGAAAATCAAAATACAGTGTAACTCATTCATTTAGCAGGTAAGTTCTCAATTCAGTTGCAAAGCACCAAGGTCCAAGTATCCCACCCCTGGCCTGTACATTAGTCTAAGTAGCCCACTCCTGGGCAGTACATTCATGTAGTCTCTTCTCAAATGGAGATTAGTTTCTTTTTCCTTTTAAAATCTTTATTAAAAGACTTGCAGAAGAACTCGTCATCTCAATCATAAAACAAGATGATTTCTACTTAACAAGAGTATTTGCTACTGTCACAATGTCCAATTCAGAATCCAAAGGAGAGACTGCTAAGTAAATACATTATTTTTTTTTACTTTCGTTTTTTTATTAATAATAAATTTATTTTATTAAATTTTTTTTGAGTTACATATTTTCTCCCCATCTTTCCCCCGCCCACCACCCCAAGACAGCCATCCCAGTGTTTCCCCCCTCCCCCAGTCTATTCTCTCCTATGTCACTTTTTGGTAGGGCAGGATGGATCTCCCAACTGCAGTGCCTGTGTATTTCAAGTTCCAGTT
>CM053583.1:134709815-134746946 GCA_028627135.1 Pseudochirops cupreus
CTCCTGGATCTATTTTCCAGGTCAGTGGTTTTTTTCAAGGAGATATTTCACATTGCCTTCTATTTTTTCATTTGTTTGGATCTGTTTAATAGTATCTTGATTTCTCATAGTCATTTACTTCCATTTGTTCCACTCTAATTCTGAAGGAATTATTCTGTTCAGTGAGCTTTTGAGATTCTTTTTCCATCTAGCAAATTTGGCTTTTTAAGGCATTCTTCTCCTCATTGGCTTTTTGGGCCTCTTTTGTCATTTGAGTTAATCTATTTTTTAAGGTGTTATTTCCTTCAGTCAGGTTGTTGACTCTCTTTTCATGATTTTCTTGCATCATTCTTATTTCTCTTCCCAATTTTTCCTCTACTTTTCTTATTTGTTTTTCAAAATCCTTCTTAAGCTTCTCTATGGCCTGTAATTAGTTTACATATTTCTTGGAAGCTTTTGGTGTGGGAGTTCTCACTGTGTTGTTTTCCTCCCATTACATGCTTTGATCCTTTTTGTCCCAAAAAAAGGAATCTAAAGATGGGTTGTTGTCCTTCTTTGCTTCCTTTGCCTGCTCATGTTGCCAGTCAATTACTTGACTTTTGGGCTCAGTAGAACTCTGCTTTCAGAGGGGAGAGCTTTGTCCCAAATTGCTGGGGTTTTCTCAGCTGCTGGAGCTATTAGGGGGCTGCCATCTCTGCAGCCCCCACCAGCTTTGGCTCACTGTTCATGTACCTCAGGACCACCACCCAAGATCGAGATCCTGCTCCAGGCAGGTTAAGGCAAGAGCACTTAGCCTCTTAATGATCACTTGGCCCCCCTGCAGTCTGCAGGCCGGGAGCTCTGAAGCAGCCAAGTGGAGGCGGCTGAAGAATTTTCTTGGAAATGAAAGAGATGAGTTTTTGGAACAAAAGACACATATTTTAAAAAATCCATCAACTATATTGTGACTTTCTCACAGGATCATACATCTAGAGTAGACTCAGAAGGAAGAAAATACTTTTATTGTTGTTGTTATTTTGCCACCTAATCCAACCTCTTCATTTTATAGTTGAAGGAACTGAGGTCCAGGGAAGTTAAGCAACTTCCTCAAGGTCACATAAGCGATAACAAAGGTGGAATTTAAATTCAGGTTCTCTGACTCCTGAGCCAATAATGTTTCCAATAATGTGTTACGATGACATTTTAATCAGTAAGTTTGTAGAGTAACTCATCTTACCAAACATAAATTTCAACAACTGCTTATCTGTCATCAATCAACTGTCCTTGTCTATATCTATTGCTTTATCTGTTTGCAATGTAAAATAGGAGATTTTAATATTTCATTTCCTTATGCCAAAGACATATGAGGAATTCTCACCATCATAGTATCTAGCAGTGGAACCATCGGAATATGCTTTGCATATAATTTGTCAAGCATTGTTTCTACCAAATTAATAGCTATAGATATAGATACTGTGAAAGCCAGCATAACCAATTGTAAATTTTCAGTGTAAGCATTTACACCTCAGAAATTGGCAAATTTCATCTTTACCTCAAGGCCTGATTTATTGATTACCTAGTCTTAAAAAAGTAATAGAGAAAATGTTAATAATTCAGATACCATTTTAAAATGTATACACACACACACATTTTTTTCCCCCAGAAAGCTGGTTGAAAAACATTTACCAGCATACCCTTATTTTCTATATTGAAGTTTTTACTCTTGACAATTCTGTCTCTCTCTCTTGGCAAGTCACCTCTCAGTGTCTCAGGTAACTTTCTTAAGATTACCAATCACAAAATAAGTATTGGTCTTCATTGATGGAGGGAGTTTCCTCAGTTGGAGTTCCCTATATACCAGTGAAATCACAGGTTAAATTCTATCCTCCATCCTCCAAATTAGTAAGCTAATAAGGAAATCTTTTGATGCCACAGATATGACTTTTGGAGGTTTGTGTTTGTTTATTAAAAGCATTTAACTTTCTTTGGAAAGTTCTTTTGTCTTGCCAATGTATTCTGAATATACATTTTCAACATGTAACATTAGCTTTTAAGGTTTTATATTAATTTGTAGCTTAAGTATTCCTACAAAGATAACTTCCTTCAAGTCCTAGCTAAAATTTCACGTTTTACAGGAAACTTTTCCCTATTACTTTTAATTCTAGTGCCTTCCCTCTTTTATTTCCTATCTATTCTGGATGTAGCATATTTATACATATTTATTTGCATGCTGTCTCTTCCACTAGATTGTGAGCAGGGACTGCCTTTTGTTTGTATCCCCAGTTAGTACAATTCCTGGTACATCATAAGCGCTTAAATGCTTGCTGACTGACAAAAAAATCACAATAGCTTTTCCAATTCCATCAATAATGGTAGCTCTGAATCCGAATAATAAATATAGTGAATCACATATTTTGAATTTGGCTTTTTACTTTGTATTTCTATTTAAACTGTGGTGTTTTCTTTTTTTGCTTGTACTAGTTCCAGTAATTTTTTTCTTTAAATCAGTTATGTATTTATCCATTATAAAAGGATCTTTTCACTTAAAAAAGACAATTTAAATTTGTTGGAAATGAAAAAATGATTGTAACCATTTGCAAAATATTGCAATTTTTGATAGTGATTTTCTTTTTTAATAAAGGGCTTGTTATACTGTATTTACCAAAGTGAATAATATTGAAAATTAAAACAGATACTTGGAATTTCTAAAGAATGTTTTTCGAGCTAACTTCCTATTCAAATGAAATGAGCAGAGTGACAACACAACTCAATCATGAGCCTAGTCACAGTGACAAATCATTCTGCTTCAAGATTGGTCAAGGGCTGACTCAAATTAGACTTTGTTTCAGCATACCAGATAAAATAATAGCTATTCTGCATTCACTGTCATTTGGAGAGAAAGTCTCCTTTTAGTTTCATTTTTGTTGACTTTATTTGAACTTTGCTTTCACTGAAAAAAGTAGAATATGCATGTGGGAGTTGTAATTGAAAATATCCAATAATTTTGGTCTTTGCTTCCCTTTCCTCAAGTTTGGAAAACTCTTGTCTTAATCTAGGTCTTTCCCTACTTTTTACCCTTTTGCTTCCTTGTAGTGTCCTTCCTTTTCACCATTAGCCATTCACCCAGAGACATGGAATGATTTCTGGTGTTTTCAAGTGCAATCCTGTATTCTACAAAGTTGGGATGGTTGATCACCAGGTGATTTTTTTTTTTTGCTCTGTCAATTTATAAAGATTTCCATTTAAAAGAAAGGGTTACAATGCTCAATGAAAGTGTATTCAGTGATGAAATCATGAATTTTTAAAAGTACTAAAATTGAAGTATTTACTAACACATTATCAAGAATGTAGTGATTAAAGGCTTTTTCAGCTCACTATCACCTGGCAGGAAGCAGTTTCCGGATGAAATGGGACAGAAGAGAGCCCAGTTAGGAGCATATTTAAAAGAGGCCTCTCCTTTCTGAGGATGTGCTAATTGTCCCATCCCCCAAGCTTTGAGCTCCTGTATGGGGTGGGGGAGTTGATGGAATAATAATAGCTATCACCTATATTGGCCTTTGAGTTTTGCAAAAAGCTTAAGGTTTACATACATTATCTCTTTTGATGGAGACTGCAGGGGTGGCAAGCAGCGATTAAGGAAGAGAGAGTCTCTGTTTATGAGCCTCCCAAATCAAGCCCCTTGGAATTAATAATAAGCATACTGGAGACTCCTGATCCAGGATGCGGAAGGACTAAGCCTGGTGGTATGCCATTTTGGGGGACTCTGGGCAGTCAAGAAGGATTAAGCTTGAGGACAATGGATATGTCAAAAGGGCTTGGAGAAACACAGGTGGGATTTTTTTTTTTTAATTTTTCCCACTTAAATATTCTATATTAGTTTTGCCCCTGGTTCGTTGCGTTTTTAAGCGAGTTTTGGCACTTAGGAAACATTTGAACTTTCTCAAATTTTTAGTTTAATGTTTTCTAGTTTAGCTTGCTTATCTGACTAATCATGAATGAAATATTTATTAGGTGGGCGCAAATTTAGTTTAGGTATTATAGTAGAGGATTGAAAGTTTAGAGTTAAAATCATCTTTCAGAGAGACTTCTGTGTCTAAAGTGCTGTATTTCCAAATCAGAGTGGACAGAGAAACAAAGGGCATATTTATAATAGGTGTTGGACTAAGGTGAACCTCAGTATATTGCCAAGTTAGTAGCTCTAAATATTTTTAGTGCATTTTTTCCCAGTCAGCAATAGCAATATTTTAGCCATCAATTTACCAGTTTCTCCTAAGTTATCTAGAAATTTTTAAAGAAGGCAATTTGATTAGTTTCAACCAGCATTTATTAAGTGCCCACCATGTGTAAGAGAACTATGCTAGGTAAAAATAAAAAGAAAAAAAGGCAAGTCTTGCCTTAAAGATCTTATAATCAGTTCACATGGATTTAAGGTTAGTGACAGGCTCTGAATGATGGCACTGCTGTTTTTTCTGGTAACAGATATGATGATGTGAACAAGACAACCAGATGGTGATTTGGTGATAGGATAAACTACATTTTATTTAAAAAAATGAAAACCAAACAGGGAAAAGAGAAATCACGCACCTGTTGTTTCACTTTTTTTCTTTTTTTTTGGTTAAAAGTATAACTAGATAAATGAAGAGAAGACAGACATCAATGAATTTTCAGGCCTCAAGATCATTAACTATAGTTACATCACTACTGGGTTAGATAACACAGAAAAAAAAATAGGACTTTAGACCTTATGGGCTTATTTTCAGTCCAAAGTTGCCATTTTTGTTTGGATGGCATATGAAAAATACTCTTGCTGGGTGTTACAAGCAGAAAAAGTATTTGTCCATTTAATGGCATGTAAGAAAAACCCTTAAGAAAACAAATGGCCTTTGAAATATAAAAGTTGGCAACGGTTTTCATGAGGAATAAGCCCTTTATTTCTTACTTTAATAATTCAAAGATTATTCATTTCATACATGTGTGTTTTCTCTATCAATGCAAAGTGTCACTTCTCTCTGCCTTTATAGAACTGCTGAGGCTTATAATCATGATCTGGTGGCCATCTCTCTGAGGATGAATGAGCCTTCCACACTTAAGACAGTTCCTCCCTAGGCATCTATCATGAAAACATTTTTTTCACTTACCAGATCTTGTGCTTTCTGGGTAGAGCCTTGAAGAACTCAGGGTTACCTCCAAACAACAGCATGAAAAAAAATTATTGCTGTCACAAAAAGGTTGGCTTTTTCAATGTTCTGATTCTTGTTACAAATTTTCTTCTTATAAAGGGTTATTTTTTTCCTTCTTTTCCTTAAGGAACCTGTTGGGACTGGTTATTGGCTCCAATATTATTTTAACTCAGGGATTAAGAAAGTTTAGTCAGAATTGGAAGGGAAGATGAAATACAAAAAGACTGAAGGGAATAGCAAATTTTATGTCTGGTCCAATATTTCTTAGTCCAGCTACTCTGGTAGATGTAAGGGCACCAGTGATAGAATGATAATAGCAGTTGTGCAAGGTCCCAAAGTGGCAAACAGGCACCATTGGAGTGAGAGGAGAGGCCATTGGGGATCAGTCTAGCTCTGGAGGTAATTTCTGTGATAGGAGTTGCTTTCATTTTCTATTCCAATCTGGGTTCTCTAGTCCCTCAAGTCAGTTTACATTTAAAAGCTAGTTACTCCATCCTAATTAATCTCACTGCAGGAGTTTGTTGTCTTCTTATCCGAAAGTAAAATATGCTTGATAAGGACATGCAATTTGGGAGAGCTCTCCACGTTCTCTCCTATTCCCTCCCCTGAAATGCATTAAGATTTGCATTTTAAAAGAGCTGGATTGCTCAATTTTGATCTTACTTATGACACCACGTGCAAAACAGCTCACCTTTGTAGGTTTTTATTCACTCATCTGTTAAGACTATATGAGATCAAGAATCAAGTACAAGTCAGTACACTCTGTTAGAGGAAACCTGGAGTCAGGAAACCTAGGTTTGAATTTTGATTCTAACATTTAGTTAATTAACTAGGTGATTTGGGACAAGTCACTTCACTTTGGTATCATGAAAAAAAAAGCACTAAATCTGGAAGTCAGAGGACCTGGGTTCTCCTAAACTCTGCCACTTAATACCTGGGAGATCAAGACCAAGCCCATTCAATTCTCTGGGCTTCAGTTGTAAAATTAGCCTGTCCATTCCGTAGACCTCAGAGCTGATGGTGGGAAAACCCTTTGGTCTTAAAAAACCAAACCAAAACAATCTTGAGATGAGGTAGTATAATGAAGAGCTTGACCTTTTGATGTCAGAAAATCTTCAGGGCAGAAATAAAATTCTTTTGGATTTAAATTCGTATGCAAAAGAAAACTGGGGAAAGGGGAAGAAATGCTCAGGAGTTATATCATTTTTAATAGCGGCTTAGGGGCACCTTCGAAGGCTCTGAACATTTTTTTTTTTTAAAAAGCTGCAAGAGCTGGGAGGCCAACATCAGGGCTTTTTTCCGAGATCGGGGAGAAAGATGGCATTACTACTGCTGCTGCTACTAATGCTAGCTAGCACTGATAAAATGCTTACTATATGCTAGGGCACTGTGCCAAGTGTTCACAATTTGTTGCTGTTCAATCATCTGACTCTCCCGAGACCCTGTGGCCCATATCAATGACGCCAACTTAGTCCGTTTTTTTGCTTTTTTTTTTTTTTAGCAAAGACACTGGAGTGGTTTGCCATTTCCTCTTCCAGTGTATTAAGTGACTTGTCCACGGTCACACAGCTAAGAGGGTTTCCTAACTCCAGGCCCCACCTAGCTGCTTTTACTTCTCCGTTATTTGTTTTTTTTTTAAAAGCATGCTAATCTCTTAAAAACACACACCACCGATGTTAGGTTCCCATAACTCTCCTCGCATGGCCCTTTCTTTCCAACAGAACGAGCCACCACAAGGCCAGGTAGTCTACGCCCCATTCCGCACCGTCAGGCCACCACCTCTTCCGCCCTGGAGCTTCAATTCACTCAACAAAATTTTCCATTTCGGATCCTCGGACTGTAGGGCCGGAAGCACTTTCTTTTTGGGGCCTGAAAACTGCCCAGGACCGTGAGCCCTTTCAGGAGAAACTTTGGGAGAAGTTAGGCGCGCCCCCACTACAGTCGCCTTTCCGCGCAATGTGGGAGAGGGGCGGAGTCGTGCGAGAGCCCGCTCCCCGCCCTCCGCGCCCGGCCCCGCGCGAGGCCGCGCCGAGGCGCTCCGAGGGGCTGAGCGCCGGCGCCGGCGCCGGAGCCGGGCCCGCCGAGGGTGGCCGAAGCCAAACGCAAACTCTAACGGCCGCGCCGCGGGGCAGTTGAGTCGGTTGTAATTTCTGGGAATGGGGCGGAGCCAGCGGGACGGGCGAGGAGGTGACGCCGTCGGGAGGGAGGGGAAGGAAGGAGGAGTGGCGTGGGGAGCGTCCGGGGGCGGGCCCATTTTTGTACGTCACCGGCTAGGGGGCGGGGTCGGGGTCGGGGCAGGGCGGAGTTAGCCGGCGCACTTCCCTCCGGGAGGGGCGGTGGCGGGGTGGGCGAGAGAAAAGCTGTGTGTTTTGCCCCCCTCCCCCCACCCATAACTGTCAAAGTGCCGGAGTCTGGATCCATTCCTATGGAAGGAATTGCAAGGCATGATAATAATGGAGATGGGAGGATTCGGGGTGTGGTGACCCGAAGGAGGCAGGGATGAAGGGGGAATGTCGCGGTCCCGGGCAGCAGCGGTGCGCTCGGGCAGGTGCACCGACTGAGCCCCGAGCAAGCCGAGGCACGGAGAGCCGGGAGGCCGGGGCAGCGGGTGCAGAGCGTGGCCCGTGGGGACTGCGGGGTGTGTGAGGGAGCGGCAGTCCTGCCTGCGGGGAGGCGAGTGGCCAGGTGAGGCAGGCAGTGGCTCGGACCTGAAGCCCTGCAATCCAGAGAGCAGGGGCTGGCGGGAGCACCGGCTCCTGTTGTCTTGGGGAGGGGGGAGCGGGTAGGTGGGAAGTTTTTGCGTGCGGGGGCGCAAAGTGGGCGCCCTAGATAGGTGCGGGAACTTTACGAGGGAAGGAGAGAGAAGAGTCGGGGATTTCAAGCAGCAGCCAGTCCAGGTGTCGGACAGAGCCCGGAGCAGCGGGCCTGAGGGTGGCTGGGGGCGCCCGCGCGCCGGGCCCGGACGCTGGCCGTCGCCAGCTGGAGCCGAGCGCCTCTCGGGGCCGGCTGCGCCTTCCCCCTCCCGCCCGGGATCTGTGTGTGTGGGGGGCGCGAGGGGAGCGGAACGGAGCGGGGCGGGCGGACTCATGTGTCCTGGTGGCGGCAGCAGGAGGCGGAGGGGGCGGAGCTGGGCGGGTTGGAGGGAGGGGGCCGGGCGCGGGGAGAGCTCGGCGCGGCGGGTTGGGGGGACCATTCCTGCGTGCGCTGGGCTCAGTGTCGCCGCCGTCGCCGCCGCCGTTTGGTGGTGGTGGGGGGAGCTGTTGTGGAGCGGGCGGGCGGAGGAGCGGTTGTAAGAGAGGGAGTGAGTGAGGGAGTGTGTAGGGGAGGAGGCGCGGCGCTGTTTTGTCTCCTTTCCTTTTGGAGCTGCTCCTGCTACTGGGGAGGCCCCGGCCGGCTCCCTCCGGACTCTTGGCCCTCGGCGAAGGCGGCAGCTGTCCCTCGGCCCCGCGGGGAGGGACCGAGGCGCGGCGGCCCTCGGCTGGGACTCGACTCGCAGGTAAGAGGGAGGAGCTGGAGGGGGAGCGAGGGAGAGAATGGGGGCTCACGCTCCACCCTTCCCCCGCCCCGCGTCCGCCAGTGTGGTTGGCTCCGAGGTGCTTCGGGAGCTGTGGCGCTGACACCGGCTGGCCGGGGCCTGGGGCGGGCTGGGGGCCAGTGCCCCGGGCCCGGGGAGCCAGGGCGGGAGGGGGATGGGCCGGGTGCGATCTCGCCTCGATGTGTTTATGTCCCGCCACTGCCGCCGCCGCCTCCGCCGCCGCGAGTCCTTGGTCCTGGGGCAGGGCGGGGGTCAGACTGCGGAGGAAACCAACTCGAGGAGAGTGTGTTTGTGTATGTTGTGTGTACGAGTGTGAGAGTGTGAGTGTGTGAATGTGGGGGGGGCGGGGGAGCCGGGCGCTGGCGGAGGGCGACGGGCGGCTCAGCTCGCGGGGCAGGACAGCCGGGCCGAGGCGACGGCCCGCTCTAGCCCCGCGCCCCGGCTCGCCGGCCCAGGCCCCCTCGGGCAGGTTGTGCGCCTCCTGGGGCGCGGGTGACTCACTGCGAAATCTCTTTATCTTAAAACCCAACCAGACTCGGAGAAACGAGTCTCCAGGGGCCCTTGTGGGACCCCGGAGGCCAGTGACAGGGCGCTCCTCCACTACGCGAGTTCGGGGCTTCTCTTGCCTTCCTCGGACATCCAGGAATTGTCCTGAGAACTTCGGAGGCAGAGGAAGGGATGGGGGGGGGGGGAGCGTAGTCGAAGGAGCCATCCCTTAAGAGCACTACTTTCTCGGGACCCTTTTTCCTGGAGGAGACTATCGAGTCTTGTTTGCTCTTTTTGAGTATCTTGTGCGGGTAATTAGAGAAAAGACCTAAGAGAGAAAGTTGGCTCTGCCCTGCTGCTGCCGATTCTCCTGTGCTAGCATCTTTGTGGTTCCTTTGCTAGGGTCACACAGGACCTTCTTTGAACCGGGCTGCATTTTACCGCAGGAGTAAAAGGGGCATTTCTCTGTAACTTCATTCAAGGAAGTGAATTTTGTTCTCATTTAATATTTCATATTAGCTCTAGGTGTTAAATTGTAATCCGTTGATGGGCAGTAATCGTAGTTCTAATCAGATTTACTTTTCTTTTTATCTCCTTATTCATGTTCACTGTCCCCAGATTCACTGGAGGAGTTTTAGTAACAGACAAGGATATATTCTTTTTCTTTCAGTTTTATTGGAAGTAGGTTAATTTAAAATAAGAAGGAGTTTTGGAATGGAAACGGAGCTAGCAGTGAAATGTAGCCAAATGCAAACGTTTTAAGGAAGTCAGAATACTTGATGATCTCTAAAGAGGATAAAGATAGGAGTATAAAAATGACCAAAATATTAAAAATTCCAAGAAGCAAAAATAGGCAGCATTTATTTTTTGGCAGTAATTTATTGTTTGCCCTGTCTATGAAATGGGTGACGATAATTTCTAAAGATGATAAATTTACAAATATAGTTTACACATATCTTATATCGATATAATGTTTGAAGGTTTACAAAGCAGTTTCTTCTGAAAAGCCTTATAGCATAGGAAAAGCCGTATAGTTTACAAACGGGGATACTGTAGTTCAGATTAAGCTCCTTGCCTATTATTCCAAAGCTGTTAAGTGTCAGAACTGCTAATCAAACCCAAATTTTCTAACACCTACCTAGCACAGTGAAGACAGAATTTTTCTTCTGTACTGGGCTGCCAGAAAGATTGTTAAATGACCTCCAAACATTTCCATCTTGAGTAAACAGGATGTGTCCATCCTTTCCTTAGCAGTTAAGTGGGCATGTACTATTTTATAGTTTACCTGTTCACTGTATATGTGGGCTTCCTATCTTGACTCAAAAAGAACAACATCACTTGCCACCTTCTGGGTTAATTCTATTTGCTAGAGTCATCCCATCCATACCACTGAAGTGGTTTGGGGATTCTGGACTGTTCTTATTGCTGTAATATGTTGGGCCCTTTGAAATCCTCTGGGTGGTGGGGACAAAGTGGCAGTTTTCTAATGCTTTAATAGGGAGTGTGGAAGCTAAAAAACTACAAAACCTTTCTTTGCTGAAGAATCTTCAACTTATCCACAAAGATTTCTGTGCTATTGGATCTGGAGAGTTCTACTGAATCCTGAGACCATGAGAGTTCTCTAGATGATTTAACTCCCCAGGGTAGCTTCAGGAAACTTTGGATTGAGGGGCAGAGCTAATATATTCATGCACAGCTTCCTTCTGAGAAAAAGAATAAAAGTTCCTTCAGCTACTTAATGGCTACTTCTGTAGTTATGAATTAGATGATGGAGGACCAAGTGCACAAGTACTTCAAGTGCTTCCCTTGTTCTGCTGTAACTTTTCAATAGGGGAAGATTTAGAACTAGAAGAGAAATTAGAGATCGTTTAATCAAACGATTTACTTTACAAATGAGGAAACTGAGGCCCAGAAAGATTATGTGACTTGCCATTGATCACACAGCTAAGTAACTGGTCAGCTCCTCTGCAGGGGCTATGTTTTTCATGAGACCACTTACTATTATACCTAGAAAATAATATTAATTTGAGATATATGTGTATATTTACATAATAAATTATACCAGCTCACATCTGAAAAAATTGAAACATAGGTCATTCATGCAATATTTATCATTTTTAGGCTTCAGATAGTTATAATTACACAGAAAAATGAAAATACAATAGAATGATTTGTGTATTTGAAGTAAATTTTATATTAAAAAGATATCAGTTTTAAGTTAACTTGAAATAAATGGTTTTGAGTTTGTATGGTTTATTCAGTGTTTCATGTTCATTCTGTGATGGTTATATATGTACATTCACAATAGAATACTAAATTTTATGAGTTGAATATAAGCTTAATTCTGTGGGAAAACTAATTTAACAACAATAGCTGACTTAAAGTTATTTAATGTACAGTGATACTTAGCAGTATTCTGTTTAATTGAAGTAGGAGGTAGTGAGTTTGCCATCACCTCAGTAGAGGTTGTTAGATGACCACTTGTTGGGAGTGGTGGTGTTACAGAAGGTTCTTGTTCCAAGTCTGGGTTGTATGAGATGTCCAAGTCTGAGATTCTGTTATAAATTGCACCACTTTTAGACCATTCAACCAAGTCCTTTGAAATGATTGCGCAGTTATTACTTATACCATTCCTAGCATTTATTCCTAGCATATTATCCAGCATTTATGCTAAATTGTAAATGGGGAGAAACATAGGAAAATAGAGTAATAATTTGTCATCAATGCATTTATATGATGTCAGAATCAGCATTACAAGCTGTGCTAGAAGATGGATATGTGTATACACACACACACACACACACACACACACACTTAATTATGTTTCATTAAATTTTAAGCACAGATATTTCAGAGGCCTTTTCCCAAATGTTAATTTCCAGCTCATGAATAACATTTTCTGGGGAGGAAAAATAACATCCATGTGCAGTTTCCTATAAATGTGTTTAGGTCTACAAAGACTAAGATAACAGATCTTTTTTCCCTCTTCTGTTTCTTCCTTAAATTACTAGTCTCATAGTTAGCGATCTAGTACAGTATGATCAGAGTAGTAGATAAGAATCTTGTTGATACCAACTTTCTCAAACATACTTTTACCCAAAATATGTCAGTCAGCATTTGTTATAAACTTTAAAATGTTTCAACAGAGTGTAACTTTGGTTTTAAAAGTGTCCTATCCAGACAAATTTGAGGTGGGACAATAAGAAATTTTTTTTTTTTGCTGATGGACCTTGGGGTAAAAAAATTCTGTAAATATATTTCATATGTTTTACTATAAAATAGCTAGTATTAACTTTTACATTTTTTGGTTGAATCTTAGTTCACATAATAGAATATGTTTCTGTAAAGGTTTGAACAAATCCGTTTCCTAAATTGAATTATATTTTAAAAGCACAGAAGAGTTGGCTAATCAAAGGAAACCTGTGGTGAATCCCTCTGCAGTCATTCCTAATTAATATTTTCAAAATGACAATAATATGCTATAGTCTATAAATTTACAATACTTATGATAGCTTATATTTGTATAGCACTTCATGTATATAAAATACTTTTTGATGACTCAGTGATGTAGGTAACAGAAGTATATTGCCGTTACTAATTTACAGATGAGGAAACAACAGATTCTACTACTAGTAAGTTTCAGAGCTGGAGTATGAACCTCGCTCTTCCAAGTCCATTGCTTTTTCTTCTGCACCACAATTGTCTCATATTCCTTAAATGGAAGTTTGTTGTGTTGTGTATTTGAAACATATTTGAAAAGAAATGAGATCTTTTAAAATTTTATAGGAAACTGGATATCCCAGAATTTTTAATAGTATCTTAAAAAAGATAATTGATTCTGGGGTATTCCAATACTAATACCAGTTTTTATGTATCTGGCATTTCCTGTTCTTTAGTCATTATTGTTTAGTTATTTCAGTCACGTCTGATTCTTCACGACCCCATTTGGGATTTTCTTGGCAAAGATACTAGAGTGGTTTGCCAGTTTTTCTCTAGCTAATTTTACAGATGAGGAAACTGAGACAGACAGGGTGGAGTGATGTGCCCAGGTTCACACAGCTAATGTGAAGACAGATTTGAAATCATGAAGATCCTGATTTCAGGCCTGGTGCTCTTACCTGCTGCACCACCTAGCCACCTCTCTTTAGTCATTAGCCCACATATTTCAGCCAATGCCAATGGCTGTGTTTGAGGTATGCTAATATTTTGACATTGGAAAGAATTTCATTTTAGTTGGCATTTTAAAAAATTGAACATACAGAATAATAATGATGGTTGTTCTTTTTAATATGCACCAGGTATATATTACAGATTTCTTAAGAGTGCTTGGCAAAATTAGTGTTGACAAATATTCTTCAAGTGTATTGATGGTAAGGTTTTATTGAGCAAGTCTGTAAGGGACTAATTATACAGGTACACATTTAATACGCAGTAGAATGTCTGGAAATTATTTGTTGGTCTGGTCATTAAATATGTTAAAAGAATAATTGGACACTGAACATTTCTTAGTATAGTTTCACCCACATTTACTAGTATTGCTTCTAACACTTTGATTCTATCTTTATGACTGTGGTCACACACCCAAAGTACATCCACAGACACAAATTACTCTGTAAGCAGTTCACTTTTCTCATAAATTTCTAATCATTTAGATTGTATTTTAAACTACACATTTGGGCAGCTTTCCTTAGCAGTCTAAAGCATGCATCTTTGTTTTTCCAAAGATAAGAAAGCAGTACTTGAAATATTCTTTGCTACCCATATTTTGGACAACTCTAAAGTACTTCTGTCTTAAAGACCCCAATCTATACTTGTTCTTTTCCTTTCTCCCTTTTTCCCTGCTCTGAAATAGAACAGGAAGCAACCTTGGGACAAGGGTGATTGAACAACAGTGGAGCCAGAACTGAAAAAAATCTTTTTGGTTCATTGTATATTTTTTAGTACCTTAACATGATTTGTTTAAAATGGGCCAATTTGATTTTGTTTAGGCATTGTGCTAGTTGTGTTAATCTGCATTGTGAGATTATAATTCTCATATTTTAAAAAATAGAAATTCTCATTTTAAATCTATAATAATCTATTTGGTAATTTATCTGGTGCACTTGCTTTCATTCATTCATTCTTGGTGACTGAAAAATAGGGAAATTGGAAGGACAGGAAAAGTGATTATTACTCTTTATCTTATTTATGGGCCAAAGCCTTGGTCTTAAAATCTCACTTGCAAATTGTGCAAACTGACAATTAAAAACACTTAGGATGTTAGCTACAGAGCTGATGTTGGAGCTCAAAAATTTTTGAACCTTTTTTAATGATGAATTTAGGTACTGAGATATGTGCTCAGTTTGAGAAATTTCACTTAATATAGCAATATGTGCATAAATGGAAAAATCAGGATAGTTTCCTTGAAAAAGAGAAATCTATGCTATGTGTACTATCACACTTTGAACCCTTTGTTAGATAATGATCAAAATATGGAGCCTCTGGCATTAATTTTTAAGATATAATTAGTAATGGTACATAAATTTATTTTTTTAAAAAGAATACATTTTGCCTTTTATTGTTGCTCGTTCTGATATAGTTCTTGAGTGTACTCATCACCAACTTATAAAATGAATTAATTTTCCAAACTGTGCCTTCTACCTCAGTGATTCATTGTTGATTAATTTGAAAGTGGCAATCTTATCCTTATGTAAGTATGCAAATCTGGTATGTTCCATTTCGTTACCCCAATAAATACTGATTTATCCCTTTCATTGTAAGTAATCTAAATGTTAAATTAAGTGTATTCATGTCTTTATGTAGTCAAAGTAGAGTTAAGAAATATTTGACATTATTTATGTAATACCTGGCACATATCCAAAATGTACCTCTATATTATTAACAAAGTACAAATAAGCTTGTACATTATTGAACGCATCGATATTTGTTAGAATATCTATTGGATCCCTGCTATGTTAGGATTTTGGATGAAGGTTCTAGAGTTAAACTTTGGTTATTTTCCTTATTAATAAGAAATACATAAAATGTTTCACTACAACTCTTAAGATTTTGATCAAATTTTAGAAACTTTGTATACAAATTTTGACATTTTTCAGAGGAATTAAAAATCGTAAGTGACAGATTTTGTTTTTTAGCTAGTACACATCTAGACATCAGAGAGGCAATGTGGTACAGTGGATGCTGTTAAAGAAGTCAGGAGACCTGGGTTTGAATGTCTAGTCACTTAATCTGTCTGCCTCAATTTCCTCCTGTAAAATGGGGTAATGATACTTGAAAAGTCTACTTCCCAGTGGTTGTTATGGGGAATATATCGTCAATCTAAAAGGATTAGAGATAGTTATTTTTAATGATTGTAGGAATTTAGGAGACTTAAGTTGAACATCACTATTGTAAGTAGAATGTACATTTTTTTCTTCCTCTTCCACTATCCTCCTTTGCTTTGCATTAAAAAAAAAATCTAAACTTAACAAAACAGAAGAGAAAAAGAAGATTGTACATGCAGTTTTGAATGTACATCACATACAACTTATTTCTCCCTCCAACTATCAAATAGATTCAGCATGTTATCTTCAAAGCAGTCGTGCTTGTCTTCATTTCCTACTGACCTTTCTTATTGTCTGTTCTGTACATTTGAAAAAATGCTTTAATCAACTTTTGTGGTAGTCCTATTGCCTGCCCTTCTCTTCTCATTCCTGACTTTCACAGTTTAAAGAAAGAAAAATAAGTTCTTGTATCAAATATGCATAGTTAAGCAAAACAAATCTCCACATTAGCCATATCAGAAAATGTTTTATTCTGCACCTTGAGTTCATTGCTTCACATTGAAAAGAAAACATGGTAGCATGTTCCATCAGTGGTCTTAGAATTGTGATTTGTCATTGCATTGAGAGTTCTTAAGTCTTGTAAAGTCCCCCTCCCCCTTTACAATAAATAGTGTTGTCATTGCATAAATTCTTTGGGTTCTATTCCTTTTATTCTGCTTCAGTTCATTTGACTCTTTCCAGGTTTATACAAAATCACCCTGCCAGTTCTTTTGTTATTTCTTAGGGTGCAATAATATCCCATTACTCTCATATGCTATAATTTGTTCAGCCAGTTCTCATTTATGTCCTTGTTCCCATCCCCTTCTCTTTCTTCCAGGTGCTTGCACCTTTGATCATATCATCTCTTCTCTCTTAATGCCAACCTCTTCTTTCCTCCTGGCTACACACTTGTGGTAGTTCTTCCCATTCTTAAGGAATCTTTGATCCTATCATCTGCTTAGGCTGTTATCCTATTTTCACAGCCAAGCTGTCTATACTCTTGCTTTCTCTTTCTCATTTTCCACTTACTTCTCAGCCCCTAATGGTCTGACATCTATCCCTATTACTCTGCTGAAACTTCTTTTCCAGACAAGATCTCTAGTGATCTCTTTATTGCTAAGCCTGGTGGCCCTTTCTCAGTTATTATCCTTCTTGACTCCTCAGTAGTATTTGACATTATTGACCACCTGTTAACCTCTGTGTGTTCTCCTTCTTTTGCTTTTGGGATATTGCCCTGTCGTGGTTCTCTTCCTATCATACCTATTCTCAATTTCTTTTGTAGTTATGTCCTACCCCATATGCATCTGTGTGCCCCAAAGTTCTGTCCTGGTCCCCTCTTCTCTATTTTTTCATCTCACCAACTTCCACTGAATCAAATCATCATCTTTACGCAGAGAACTCGTAACTATATATCCAACATTAATTTCTTCTTAGTTTCAACTGCTGTCTGGTCATCTCCACAAACTCAGCATGTTCTAATAAATGAAACTCATTGTATTTTGCCCCAAGCCTACCTTTTCTACTACTTTCCCTATTATATTAGAGTCTTGCTAAAGTCTTCATTCTCCCTCATCCCCACTCCAATCACTTGCCCAGTTCATTGATTTCATTTCTTCAGCATCTGATCTTGCATCCATTTGCTTCTCTACTCACATTCTTACCTGTCTTAGTACAGGTCCTTCTCCCAGTCCCTCACCTCTGCTTTAAACTATTATAATAGCCTCATAAAAGCTCTTTTCTAAGTTTACTCTCTCTGTTCTACCATCTGGGTTGCCCCAGGAGCCATAGGACTTGGTTTCAAATTCTTCCACTGATCCTTACCTGTATGACCTTGGGCAAGTAAAACATTTGTTTTCCGTGGTCCTGAGATTCTTCATCTTTAAAATGAAGGAGTTGGACTATATGATAGCCTTTGGAAGGTCCCTTCTAGCTGTAGAGCTATGATCCTATGATTTTCCACATGGCTGCCAAAATGATATCCTTAAAGCCAGATCTGACCATGTCATTCTTGCTTAAGGAAGCTTAGGGGCTCTTCATTGACTTTAGGATAAAATACAGACATCTTTGATTGGCATTTAAAGCTTTTCAAAATCTGGCTCTACCCCGACTTTCCAGGATGATTACATATTATTCACCCTAATGCACTCTGGACTATGATCTATTTGACCTATTTTCTATTTCCCAAAAATGACATTCTATCTCCTGCTTTTTTTTTTTTTTGGAAGGGGAAAGACAGGGCAGTTGGGGTTGAGACTTGTCCAAGGTCACACAGCTAGTAAGTCTTAAGAGTCTGAGGCTGGATTTGAACTCAGGTCCTCCTGACTGCAGGGCTGGTGTTCTATTCACAGCGCCACCTAGCCACTCCACTTGTGTTTCTTTACCATAACTTACCCTTGTAGTTGGAATGCTTTCCCTACTCAACTCATCTCTTGGAACCCCTAGCCCTCATCAAGGCTCTGATCAGATATTATCTCCTAAAAGATTGATTTCATGATTCCCCTAGTTAGTCCCTCCCCCCCATCTCTATATATTTCTTTTGTATATTTTGATTTTACTTGTTAACATATTGTATCCCCTTAGTAGAATGTAAGTTCTTTTAATAACAGAAACTAAAACACTGTTATTTTTGTATCACTAATACTTAGCCTACTGGCTGGAACATAGTGGCCACATAGTAAATACTTATTGATAATGAATAAATGGATTCTAATAAAAGCATTTAGGTGAAGATCTTTTGATTGTTAACTAATATTAACTGTAACATTATCAACATTAAGCATAACAACTGCTGCCTGTCCAACCCATATAGTGCCTGTGAAACTAAGGTGTTGAGAGTGGGGTTATTGCATGGTGAAGGACACTTCTGAGGACAGTGACTTGCAGGGAAGCTCCTTAGCAAAGTTGTCGTTAAGATCCTGATGTAAACTTGGACCACTTGCTTATTTGATTTTCCCTTTATTTTTCTGAATTCCAAATGAGAGTGTTCAGGATTCAGAAATGCTAAAAAAAGTTAGGATTCCTGTAAAATATAATAGATACCTGGTATGTGTTAGTGAAAAGACCATGACTCCACAAAAATTATTATCAGTGTTTTGTTTTTTTCAAATTCAATAAAATTATCTAGTTATTGACTGGTCCAGAGAGGATTTTTTATGGTCAGTTTTAAATTTGTTGATTGGAAAAGGGTGACTATTGGATTGTGTTAATAGATGTATAATTAAGTATGAGGTAAGTAGATCTAGTCTATAATGGATTTAAATCCTCTTTTGTGCCCCAAGGATTCTGATCCTATTTTTATATCAACATTAAATAACTAAAGAAAATTCTGAGTTGAACTGTTATATAGAAGCATTAACAGATTTTCCTTCCCTTTTTTTCTTGCTGATTTCACATCTTCCTGTTCCCTCTTCCTTTATTTGAATCAATGCTTAATAAAGATAGATTAGTTAAAGTCCATCTTGGGAAAGGAGAAAATAATAATTATGGTATTTATCTTCAAGATTTGTAAAGTGTTTCACAAATTGTATCTCATTTTATCATAACAATCCTGGGAGGTAGCTTCTATCATTGAAATAATCATTGTGACAATCAGTGAATGTGACTGGGAACTTTTTTTCCCCGTTGAAAGACTAATTTATTTCTTTTTTTAAAGAGACGTACTTTAACCCAACAAAACCAAATAAGCATGCACAGTTACTTGTACTTAAAAGTTGAATCTGTATCTATATATATAACATGTCCAAAACATATTAGTAACTGCTTCCTCAGTAACATAGGGATCATAGATTTGGAGTTAGAAGGGATCTTAAAGGTTATCTAGACCAGCCCCTTCTTTACAGAAAGGAAGACCCAGAGAGGTATCAGTCACACTTATCAGTGAATAACAGCGTCAATGTTTGAATCCAGGTTTCGTGCCCCCTTTCCCTATACCATGTTGTCTAATTCTGTTACTTGTTCATTATAGTGATAGTTAATATTTACATAGTGCTTTAAGAAACTTTAAAAAGCAAACCTTAAAGGAAAGAGCTTTACATTTGTCTCATTTGATCTTTATAACAGCTATTCCAGGGAGGTACTATGATGATCCCTATTTTATGCCAATTTGCTCAGGGTTAATGTCGGAAGCTGAATTGGAACTCAGGTCTTCCTTACTTCAAGAGCCAGCTCTCTACTCCCATACTGCTTGTTCTTTGGTTTAGGCTTTGACTATCTGGTTTCACATAACTGGCTTTTGAAAATTTTTGGATAAGTTCCTCATAGTTATAATTTGTAGTACCATTATAGGTGGGATTTGGTGTAGTAGATAGAGAGTTGGTCTCAAAGCCAATGAGGAAGACCTGGGTTCAAGTCTCACCTCTGTCATAAGTTGACTGTGACCTTGGGCAAGTCAATTAACATCTCTAGGTTTGGGCACCTTTCTAAGACTTGCAGAGAAGGTGCAAATCTGCATGGGTACAGAGTTCCCTATGCCAGTGAAACCATGGGTTTAGTCTGTATTTCCCTAGTATCATTATAATATTACATTATTTTGACATACCATACATTAACTGTTCACTAACCAATGAATTTTTAAGTTTTTTCTATTACTTTGCAATTCAAGTGATTCTGCTGTTTTTGACTAAGTACTTCCCTTTTTCTTTAAATATATTTTTCAACAGTATGTATTAATTAAATAGAGCAAACTAGCAACAAAAATGTTGTATTTGACTGTTCCCTTCTGAATTTCCATCTGTTGCCCTGTGGAATTTTTAAAATCTTATATTGATTCCCTTTTCATTCTTTTTCTTTTATATTTTTGCTACCCACCAACTAACTCATCCTCCCTTGAAACAAATTTAAGTATAGTCAAGCAAAACAAATCTGCACACCGTGCCTGATAATGTAAGTCTCATTCTGCATGAGGCTATCCATTAGGCTTTATCAGCATTCCTCTGACTTTACAGTATTGATTAGAGTTGTGATGTCTCTCAAAGTTGTTTTCTTTTACATTATTGTGATTATTGTATAGATTTTTCACCTAGTTTTGTTTACTCCTCTTCAATTCTCTATCAGTTTGTTTATACAAGTCTTCCCTGCTTTTTCTGAATCTGTCATACTAGCTATTATGACACAACAATATTGTTACATTCATATACCATGAATTTTTTTAGCCCTTCCCCATTTGGTAGATACCTGCTTTGTTTCTAGTTTATTACAACAACAACAATAACAAAATGCTGTTATAAATATATTTGTACATAGAGAGCCTTTTCCTCTGTTTTGTTCTCTTTGGTGTAATCACCTAATAGTGATATTATGTTGGGTCAAAGGATATACAAACTTATATGAAATTTATCAATTTTGGGGAGTTACAAGAACCTAATTGCTTTCTAGAATAGCTGGATCAATTCATAGCTCCACCAACAATACATTGGCATACCTGTCCTTTGACAGACCTTCCAATGATTGGTGAATTTCCTTTTTTTGTCATCTCTGCCAATTTGATGTATCTTCATCTCCCCCTTCCCTACCCCCCCACCTTTTTTGGAGGTGGGGAGCAAATGGGAGAAAACTAGAGTGGAAGGAAGAAAAGGAGTGGTGGTTGTTAACTGTTTTTTATATCTATGATTTTTGTAACATCAAATATATGCTTTGGGTAACAGCTAGGAGCCATGACTAACTCCTGTGAACTGTTTGTTCATTTCCTTTATGATAGGTCACATGCTTACTTGCCTCCTGTTTGTGTTCCCATGCCATTCTTGGTAGCTTCCTCTTGGCACATTTCTAAAATGAATTCAGTAGGCATCCCACTTTAAAATAATTTTTTTCTATTACTTTTTTTTCTTTTTCTAAGTTGTAAATGTAAAGGTGAAATAAAATTCTTAAAGATTTACATGAGCTTGTTGATAGATTCTTACTCGATTTGCTGTTCTAACTAATTTTGAATTCTTTCTAGAAATTAACAATAAGTAGTCATTCTTTTTAGACTGGCAAAGTATAGCCTAGGGCTATTGAATGATATACAGTACTTAGTTTTTGTTCATTAATTTCCTAGTTAATTTAGTTTTTAGTCCTTTTTTGTTTCTTTGTGTTCATTAAATGGAGATTATTTTTTACTTAATTCTCATACCCTTGAATTTATTTACTGGGGTCTAATCTTTCAGTTCTTGAAGAAGGAAAACTCAGACTTCTACTCAAGCTACTAGAATGGACTGTTTTCCCAGCACGTATTATTTAATGGCCCTTTTTTGTTGCTCTGTTAAAAGATCCCTAAATGTAGAGAAGGAAAACCAGTTGGACTAACAATTTGGATGTCGAAGTCAGTAAAGAGATTTTTTTAAAGGAATTTAAACTTTAGAATATTATTTATTGGATTTATATGGTACCTTTCCTGAAAAGGAATCAATATTCTTACATTTGTTTTTCTTTTAAAATTTATTTTAAAAATTATGAACTTTAAACACTAAAAACACCAAGTGAAATGGGTATGTATGTGTGTGTGTGTGTGTATATATATGTATAAGAATGTTGTGCATAAAAATGAAAAGGCTATGTGCAGCTTACTTTCCTTTTAAAATGTGTAATGAAGTCAACATGTAACTTTGAACACTGCCCCTGTTTGGGGTTCTTTCTGGTCTTCCTTCTGTTCTTTGAATTAAAAAATGTTTCAATAAGCCTTCTTTTTTTTTTTCTCCTGCTTTATCCCGAGGCAACCCACCCCCCTTTTTTGAGGGGGAAAAAAAAGCATCCTTATAACAAATATGTGTATAAGTTAAGCAAAAGAAATTTTCATGTTCAAACCAATAAAAAAAAGGTAACTGTAGCTCAAATGGGTATTATGTTTTTAAGTATCAACAGGTAGTAGATAGTGTTAGGGAATTGAGACAACAGAGAAGAAAAAACCCAATATGGATAAAAGAGTACAATTGGGGAAAAGGCTGTGGCAAATTCAAAGTTGTTCAGTTTTTCAGTTGTGTTTGACTTTTTATGACCCATTTGGGGTTTTCTTGGCAAAGATACTGGAATGGTTTGCTGTTTACTATTTGAGTGCGTTTTGCAGATGAGGAAAACTGAGGCAAACAGGTTTAAGTGACTTGGCCATGGTCACACAGCTAGTAAGAGTGTCTGAGACTATATTTGAACTCAGAACTTCCTGATTCTAGACCTTGTGCTCTGTCCACTGTGTCACCTAGCTGCCCCTAAATTCAAAGTTTTATGTAGTTAAAAAATTGTGTTGTTAGAATTGATAATGCTTTCATTTTACAGCAAGTTTTATGCTTGTGAAATCACAGATCTGGACCCCTCCTTTTGCCCCTCAAATTCTGCAATGTTTACCTGGACTTGAGACACCTGTAAGGCAACTAAGCCCCAGTTCTCCACTGTATTTTTTCCTTATGCTTCCTACCTCCTTTGTCCCCCTCTCCTCTCCATTGTGTTCTCACTGCTTATCAAAGCAGCGTTCTGAAGTTCTGTGTTGTGATGTGTACTAGGTATGATTCCAATACTCCTGGGCCCCAATCTGCTTTTTTTTTTTTTCGCTTCAGTGGTAGGATTCTTATTAATAACACACACAAACTATCAGGCTTCCTGCAGACCTCTTGTGTGAAGAAGAGAGAACCTCAGTATAAAAACAGCTGGGGAGCACGTATATCCTGCTGCAAAGGGATTGTTCCTTTATTTCTTCAAATAAGAAAAACTAAGTAGAGAATCATAAATCCTGGGTTTAAGTAATATCTGATTAGGATGTTCTTTCCCAGCTGTTTTATGTGCCTTTTCCTTGTTCTCTTTGGATAACGTCTGTCCTTTTTAAGCTTGATTCTTGTTAACATTACTAGTCTCTTTCCTTCTTCATCTCTTGGGTTTCCACCAAAATATGAAGAAATGGAACCCACACATTAAAACTGGGCTGGATAGAAAAGAGGGCATTAAAGCTTGAGTTCACTTTACACATTATATAAATTCCTGAAAAGTTATGTGAAAATAAGTATGTGTATTTGATCATTGTTGACTTCCATTTTAATTTGAGAAATATATTCAGGAAATATTTTGCCCTCAACATGTAACAAAATTTATACATTAAGATGCTATCATTAAGGAATATTCTATCATAGTGTACTGTCTTTAATTCTTACATGCTGTCCCTATAAAATGGTGAGAAACAATACTCATAACCTAGGAAGCTAGTGCATAGAGTAGCAGCAGTAGGAAAGGAGGGGAGACATTTGTGTGGACATTTAAAAAAATAGTCGAGTTAGAATTACTGTTCTGAATCAGCTTCAGGAGCTGAGATTGTGGCTTTTTGTGTGTGTGTATTTTCAGTGTTTCCTTTTTTGATGACTTTCCCCTTACTGTCTACAAACACACCCAAATCTCTCTTAATCCTTAAAAAAACCCTCTTAAGTATAGACCCTACCATCCCTTCAGGTTATCCTCTGTTTCTCCTCCCTTTCACTGACTCATTTCCAGAAATAGCTGTCACAGATAACTGCCTCTGCTTTTTTCTATTGGCACTCTTTACCTCTCATATGAATGGATAACGTGGTTTCCCAACTCAACTGAAACTGCTGTCTCCAAGTTATCTGTAATCTTATAATTTCTAAATCTAGTGTCCTTTTCACTGTCCGTATGATTCTTTACCTCACTGTAGCATTTGACACTGTAGATCACCTATTTTTGTGATACTTCTGGTTTTTCTCCTACCTTTATGGCTATTCCTTCACATTTTCCTTTACTGGGTCATCATCCATACCCACCTGTGGATACATCTCAAGACTTTGTCTTGGGTCCTCTTCATTTTTCTAGTCAAACTCTCTTGATGATCTCAGCAACTCCTGTGGATTCTATTATCATCTTTATGCAAATAATTTCCAGATCTTTATAGTTAGCTCTTGATTCTCCTCTTAGCTCTCGTTCCTCATCTCCAATGCCTATTTAATATCTCAATCTGGATGCCCTATAATGACTGTACTAGAAAATCCTCAATCCCTCAGATCTGCCCATCTAACCTAGGGGACCAGTACTTATTTGCCCTCTGTTGACCTAGCTGGTAAATACATGTAGAGCCCAGAGGAGGAGGAGTACATTTATATGATGAGTACATGATAATTTCCCTAATAGACAGTAACATCAGTCAGTTCCTTAAATTAAGAACTGTTTTGTTTTTGTCATTTGTAGCTTTCTATCCATCTTCTCTCTTCTCCCTTGCAGTAAACATTTAAAATTGGTTTAAAAATGGTTGTTTTAAATAGTACCAAATCACATTACTGGTTTTAAAAAGTCTTTATGGTTAAAAATTAGTTTTAATTTGTGTAGACATTTTATAAATGCTTGTCAATTGATCCATAGAATGTAGCATAGGAGCTCTATAGATGATATAACATTTTCCAACTGGAAAAGAGTAGAACAAATATGGCAAAGAGAAACTTGAAGTCTATTTATATAGGTGAGTAAATATCATAAGTCTGTACCAAACTTCTTAAATGAATTCAAGTCTCCTTGCCCAGAAGAACTGTATTCAAGCCTATTAAAATAACTTGGTAGTGATTACTATATCAGTACAGTTGATAATTTTTAAGACAAGAGTTCGCAAACTATTTGCAGTTTCTGGTCCTATTTCTTGCCTCGAGAGACAAGAAAAATAAACCCAATTCCTATTCCACATAAATGCCCTTCAAATATTTGAAAATGGCTGTCTTTGTTTTATTTATGGAAAAAATAGTAAATTTAAAAGTCTCTTTTAAAAGTCAGATTATCTTTTTGAAAACACTTTACTTTAAATAAAACTACTTTTGGAACCCTTGGAATAAAATTAAAATAAAAAAAGCTTAGTATTAATGATGTAAATCACATGACTTAAAAAATCTTTTAAACTCAGTTTTATTCTGAATTTAATATTTTTATGCTTTGTGTGGATAGGATTGTTTATTTTAAAGTTTTATTTACAATTGGGAGGAATTTTAGATGCTATTAGCTCAACTTTATGATGCTTCATGGTAATTTTTATTTCTTCTATTTGTATAAGCCACTGTGATTGAGGATTATTTTAGTTCGTTACATTTTTGTTTATATAATTAGAAAGTTTGGTTTTTAAAATTTACCATCTTGTTCATAAAACATGATAACTATTTTCAAATATTTGAGAGGCCCTTAAGTGGAATAGTGATTAGGATTATTCTTTTTGACTTTGACGCAAGAACTAGGATCAATGGGTTGAAGTTTCAGGAGGCGAGTTGAGTTCAACCTAAGGAAGAAATTTGCAATAGTGTTGTTTGAAATGGAATGGATTATCTTTTGAGGTAGTGAGTTCCTTGTCATTCAAAATATTTAGATTTCTAGATGATTATTTGTTAGGGATGTTGTATAGATAATTTTTGCATAGCATAAGGGGCTGTAGTAGATAATTACTGAAATTTTGTATAATGCATATTCTGTAAATTTGATTAGATTTGAAGGGAGTATAAGAGAAAAATTAAAGAAATCTCTGAGGTTTTGAGAAGAAAGGTATGAAATTTGGAGATTTTAAAAAAAATTTTAAGATGATGGCAAGAATCCTTAACTATAATTGTTTTATAAATGGGAGACAAGATGAGGAGAGAGTCAGAGTTTGTAGATAAAGATTTGAGATTGGAATCTGCTTAAAAATGATAGTTGAATTTGGAGGAGTATATGACACTTTTTAGGGGAAGAGAGAGAATAGAGGGTTGGGAACTGAGTCTTAGGTAGTACTCATATTTAGGAGAGAAAGGAGCCAGCAAACGCTTTGAAGGAGTGGTCAGAAAGATAGGAAAACTGGTTTTGATTGGTATTAAGAGAACTGAGACTTTAGAAAAGGAAGTGGAGGCAGAAGGTTCAGGCCACTCCTAGGGGGAGAAGTTTAGCCATGTTTCATTCTACTGCTGTAATAATTTTCCTTAGCATCTGGTCATGCTCCTCTGCTGAAAAATCTTCAGTAGCTCATTATTACCTACAATTTAAGGCCATGCACAATCTACAGTCACCCTTCCTTTCTTGGATGTATTTCATATTTTTCCCTCTCCATATTCTGTGCTTAGTAGTACTAAGTAGTTGTAATTCCCATCTATGTAAGATTCCATAGATTTGAAACTGGAATGGACACTAGATACTCGTTAGTCTTGTCCTTTTCTTTAAAAATTATGACACTGAATCCCAGAGAAGTTAAACAACTCACAACTCACCTAGGGTCACACAGAAATTGAATGCCTCATGCAGGATTTTAACGTAGGTCTTCCTGATTAAAAGTCCGGGACTCTATCTGCTACACCATGGTGTCTCTCATACTGTACTTAAGGTTTGCAAAGTACTTTCCCGAACAACTGTAGGAAGCAAGTAGATCTAGCATTATTATTTTTGCACATTTAAATGAAGAGGAAACAGCAAGTTTAATAGACTTATGTTCATAGTTATACAATTAGTAAGTATTCCATCAGGAATTAAGCCCAGATCTTCTGACTCCCAAGTGTTCTCTCTACTATGCTACCCCTTACTCCCCAAGCTGATCACCTGGTATTTTTCAGCCTTCATTCCTTTCCTCACAGTGTTACCCATGCCTGTAATGTTTCCCCTCTCCCTTTTTGCCTGTTGAAGTCTTCAGTTCAAATGCTGAGTTCTGTGTAGGACGGCTTCCTTGATCTGGCATTTTCCTTTCTTCCTCAGAATTTAAAAAGCATTTTTGTTTTCCAACTTTACAAAAACTATTTTTTTTGGCCTAATAATCATCCATTTGGCCATGAACTTTTTGAGAGCTCTTAGCTTTATATTTCTTCTAATACCTAGCGCTGTAGTCTGTACCCAATAAAAGTTTAATTCATACTTGTTGAAGGAAAGGTAAGAAGGAAAAATAAATAAAATAAATGAGAGAAAAAGTAGAAAAACAGATTCGAATTAGGAGTTTTTGCAAATTAGGAAACATCTATATTTATTCAGACATGCATATTTGAAGGCTAGGGAAGAAAGGGAATAAGCATTTATTTAGGTACCTACAATATGCTAGGCACTATGTTAAGTGCTTTACAAATAGCTCATTTCATCCTTACAACAACCTTAGGAAATAGATGCTATTATCACCCCCTTTTTACAGTTAAGGAAACTGAGGCAGACAGAAGTTAAATGGCTTATAGAAAGTGTTTGAGGCTGTATTTGACTGCAGATCTTCATGATTCCAGGCCTAGCATTTCATCTCCTTTGCCACCTACTTGCCTGTAGGTAGATTTGGAAGTGAATAAATGGCCAGACCCAAAGCACCATGATTAATAAATAGATAGATCATTGTCAGCTTGGAAGTATGGAAAGATCTTAGTGGAAGTCTTTAAGGATCTTTCCTTGGTCCTATTCCATTCTAAATTTTATCAATGACTTGAAGGAAGCCAGAGATGTCAAACTTCCACTGCCTCCTGATGACTTTCAGACCATAGCCTTGGCCATAACCTCTCACTATATTTAATCTCAGACTGCTCTAGAGTTGGGGAAACATGATTTAGGTCCTGGGTTTGATACTTGCTGAATTTAGGACTGCGCACAAGTCACTCAATACTCTCTGAACCTCATTTTCTACTACTGTGGAATAGGGGTAAAGAATACACAATTTATATCATAGGATTGTGAGGAAAATTCTTTGTTAACCTGTGAGTGTTGTATAAAAGTGAAGCAGCTTTGTGTAGTAGATCAAGAATTGACCTGGAGTCAGGAAGACCTGGATTTAAGTCCTCCCTACTGATAAATACTGGCTTTATGTAGCTTTGAGCAATTCACAACCTCCTGGTGCTCCTATATGAGTTCTCTAAAATAGGTGTTGAGGCAGTGCCACCCTGCTTTTAGTAACTGAATTTTCCCCATGAAATCACAGGTCTCATTTGCATTGGTATTATCCTCTTCTAGCCTCAAAGCTAGACAGATTCCTTAGGAATCCATGGATATAGGATTTTATTCTTCATTTCTCTAACGATTCAAAACTTTGCTTTCTTAAATTTCGTCTTCATCTGAAATCTCACAGTTCTGAAGCAAGATACTGATAGTGCCTGATGAAGGATTCTTCATTTCATTTTTGTGATTTGTTCCACTGACACAGATCACAACCTTTAAATTGGTTTGTAAGCTGCTGTCACTTTAGAAAAAAATCCACATAGTACTGAACCTTCTGCTTATGAGATTCTCCCAACTTCGCTGTTTGGTCCTTGTACAGCAATACCACACAGAGCCCTGTTGGTTTGTGAAGGCGTTCCAGAGCTTAGGATGTCACCTTCATTACTCTTTTGGAGGAGGCGTTTAGGAGTGGTTTGGTGGAAATATTTAATATTTCATTAGCTCTCTGGTTCCTTAAAAATGTATACTTTTTTGTCTTGAACCATTCACATTCCCAACAAATATCTCCTATAAATTATATTCCCAGAAGAAGCTAAAGTCACTTGATAACATGATTGTAACTGATAGTTCATGCTACTTTCTACTTTTGTTCTATTCCACTTGTTAACAGAAAGGATGTGTGCTTTTACTTTAAGAATTTAGGGAAGTGTTATATATCATATTTTGTTGCAGTTGAGTATTTGTCTTTATTTCCATTGTTGTTGTCATTGTGTATATTCTAATTGGTTCTGCTTTCTTTATTCTTTTAGTTTTAAGTGATTCTTTCTAAGTTTCTCTGAGCTCTTCATAGTTATTTTGTGATTCAATCATTGTGAGTACTCCCTCTACTGGTATACCTCACCACTCATTCATTCTTTTTCATCCAATGTACTTTTTTATCTGTGACTTTCCAGAGGTCTTCCATAGAAAATTCACTCAGCGTGCTAAATCAATATGAAGGCAACATGGAAGGAATCAGTAGAAAGGGGAATATGTAAATAAAGAGGATCAGAGAGAATATATAACCAAGCAGGGTGGTTGGTTTTGGCAAGCAGAAGGATCAGTTCTTCCTCAGAGACTGGAATAAAGGAGGAGGGAATGGGTAATGATATACTTTTTATTATAATAGTGAGCTCTCCAGTCTGATAGACTTACAGTTTTTATTAAAATTTCTCCCTAATATTGAATATATTACTTCTTTTTCCCTTTTCTGTTGATCAAGCAGAGAGACTGGATTTAGGTGGTGGAATGAAAGTTAGTGTCCTTTCAAATTTCTCTTTCACTCTGTGCTAGAAAATAATAGGATTTTGTGTTGGTTCACCTCAAGGGTCAACTTTTTAGAAATTCTTTAGCAGAATATTAATAAAAATATCATTAGGATTGTACAGTGTTACCTTTTAAATCCATATTTTAGAAAGCTTGCTACAAATTATAATTTTTAATGTAGCAACTTTTCTTTCCCTCAGAAATGTAGCTCTGAAGTGAGGATATATGTATGTGGGAAACTAAATTTCTTTTAAAAATTTTCTTTTTATTTATGCCTCTTGTTTCTATATCACATTTTTATTAAATATTTTTTATTGATATGTTTTGCTTTTCTAGCCTAAGTTTCTCTCATATGTCTCTTACTATCCCTCTCCAAAGACATCCTTTATTTTATTTTATTTATCTGTTCCATCCAATTCTCCTCCCACTTAAAAAAATGAAAAAAATAAAGTCCTCAATAGATAGAAAACATAACCTTACAAGACAAATTCTAGCATTGACCACCCCCAGAAAGGTATATCTCTTATTACATTATTAAATTTATCATTTTTCTGAATATTATTATTTAATCATTATTTTGGATTTATTTTTGTTGATCATAGATCTAGCCTTTGAGAGCTTTTTTTTTCTTTTTAGAGGGGGGAGGGCAGGGCAGTTGGGGTTAAGTGACTTGCCCAAGGTCACATGGATAGTAAGGGTCAAATGTCTGAGGCTGAATTTGAACTCAGGTCCTCCTGACTCCAGGGCCGGGGCTCTATTCACAGCTCCACCTAGCTGCCCCAGAGAGTTTTTTTTTTTTTTTTAGTATGGTAACGTTGTATACATTGATTTCATAGTTCTGCTCATTTCACTCTGCATCACTTCTTAGAAGTCTTCCCAATTTCTTATGAAACTGTCCATTTCTTCATTTCTTATGGAACAATACCATTCCATTACATTCATGCTATATGCATGCTACATATTACACAGTTTGTCCATTTTTCAATAGGACACCCCCTTAGTTTCCAGTTTTTGGCTACCATAAAAAGAACTACAATAAAAATTGTTTTTTGTACTTATAGGTCCTTTTCCCTTTGATTTTTTTTTTTTTAGTGATAGTGGGGCTTAATATAGTATAGCTAAGTTAGGTTAGAGGATATGCACAGTTTAATAAGTTTTTGATTTCTAGAGTGTCTGGACCAATTCATAGCAGCAGTAGCAGTTTGCCTTTTTTCTCATAGCCCTTTCCAACATATATCATTTTTTTCTCTTGTCAACTTTGCCAGTCTAATGGGGTAGAGTGTAACCTCAAAGTTGCTGTAACTTGAGTTTTTCTAACTGCTATTCAGTTAGAGCATTTTTTTTGTGTGATTGTTGATAACTTGGATTTTTTCCTTTGAAAACTTCTTGTTCATTATCCTTTGACTACGGGGAAAAAAAAATTTAAAAAATCAGTCCACTTAAAAATTTTTAGGACTGGTCTTTTGCATAAATCAAGGTCCATCTAATTGCTTTTATAGGTTCAATGTGAAGAAAGTTTAAGTTGTTATTTTGAAATAATTTTGTTGGTTTTTTTTTTTTGGAGGGGGGAACGTAGGGTAATTGGGGTTAAGTGATTTGCCTAAGGTCACACAGCTAGTAAGTGTTAAGTGTCTCAGGTCAAATTTGAACTCAGGTCCTCCTGATTTCAGGGCTGGTGCTCTATTCACTGCACCACCTAGCTGCCCCTTTTGAAATAATTTTGAAACAAAAGAGCAAAAATATTTGAGGGAGACAGTGGTCTGATAATTCAGAAGATGTCATAGATAATTTAAATTATAATTGTTTCCAGTGACTGCATATGGAAGTACAGTATGTAAGCAGCTTAATTAAGTCAGTTCATTTTATAGTAAAGTATAGTATATGGTGTGCCTTGTTTAACTATGAGACTGCATCACAAACTACCCATGCAAATTTATCTTACCACTTTGTGGTCATATCTTGTACATTACTTTTGGCTATTTTAAAGAGAATAAAAGGAATGATATATAAAACTAAAAAATAACCTGTATTTTATTGTATGAGGTAGGTACATTTTTCAGTAGTGGTTTACTAAAGATACATCATTCCCAGACCAGGATGGCTGTCAGTTTTCATTATATAAAAACATGTTGAATATGCTACTTGAATACTTTATGAAGGAAAATATAACTTCTATAAAAGAATAAAGGTTTTATTTCTTAATCTTTATGTATGTCATCACCTTTATGGATGGTATATTTCCAAATATGAATATGCTCATTAGTGTCCTCTTTTGACACAGGGGTGTAGTAAACGTAGCAACTTTTCATAGTTGAAAAAAGTAAAAACTGAAACAGCATTTCAAAATATTTAAATACTTAAATTTTTTTGAATTTTGTTTATAACTGTTTCTTAATTTTTCCAATTTTTTTAGACTCCTTGGTTAACCATCTTCAGAAGAGTGGATTTCTGATGTACCAAACTCCATGTCTCTCATTGAAAGTAAAATTTGATATCACAGATAAACAGCACTGGCAACTATCCATGCAACTTTGTATATCTTAATATCAGCCCTCGAAGCTTCCCCAGGGAACGCATAATGACATCTGCAGTGGTTGACAATGGGGGTTCTGTGTTGGAGCTTTCCAGCAATGGAATAGAAAATCAAGAGGTTTGGCATTCACTGTGTTCCATTTAAATTGCGTTTACATTTTATTATGTAGAAATTCATGGATTATTCTTTTTTTTTCTTTTTTTTCTTTGCTTTTTGGAGGGGGAATGCAGGGCAGTTGGAGTTAAGTGACTTGCCCAAGGTCACACGGCTAGTAAGTGTTAAGTATCTGAGGCCAGATTTGAACTCAGGTCCTCCTGACTCCAGGGCCAGTGCTCTACTCACTGCACCATCTAGGTGCCCCTTATGGGTTATTCTTAAATAAATAATAAGAACATGTTGCACAATTTTTCTCATGCAGAATGTTCTGTGCATGAGACATGATATATATCCTCATATACTTTTAAATTGTGGACAATAAAAATACAGTGAAACAGTATAATATTACCTTATCCTTATATAGTGCTTTATAGTTTGCAAAGCTCTTTTCATATATATTATCTCATTTGATTTTATCCTCACAACAGTCCAGGCAGGTGCTAATGATCCCTATTTATATTTGAGGAACCTGAGATTCAGAGAGGTTAGTGACTGGCCCAGTATTGCACAGCTAATAAGGAGATGAGCCAGGACTTGAACTGAACCCAGGGCTAAAGATTCTGAGACTGTGTTCTTTTTAATACTATGTCTCTTGAATGGTGTCATGGGGTATCATATCACTTTTGTTGAAAGATAGTATGCATGGAATTAAGAACTGAGATGAGAGAAGCAACTGTGAAATATGATTTTGAGATTAGGGGGTGACTTTTTTTAAATTTTTATTTTTTTAAAATTTATTTATTTATTTTCTTGTTTATACCATTCATTTCCACGAAATTTTGAGTTGCAAATTTTCTCCCCCTCTCTTCCCCGCCCACCACCCCAAAACAGCCCTATCCCAATATAACCCCTCCCCCAATCTGCTTTCTCCTATGGATCTAGGGGGTGACTCTTAAATTAATAATTTTGAATAGGTACTGGTTTGGACTTACATAGAACAATTTTAAAGACATTTAAAATTATAAAGTTAGAGTCATCATATCATAAATATGTTATTTTAGAATTAATGTTCATTGAGACTTAGGTACATAATAGTATGACTTTATATAAATTTTAATACATAAGGGGAATAAGCATTTATATAGTGCCTACCATGTGCCAGGCATTGTGCTAAGCACTGTCTCATTAGGTCCTCACAGCCACACTGTGAAGTAGGTGCTATTTTTATTCCCATTTTTACAGTTGAGGAAACTGAGGCAAACAGAGGTTAAATGACTTACCAAGGATCACAAGTCTAATTACACGCGCGCGCGAGCGCGCGCACACACACACACACACACACACACACACACACACACACGTCTCTGAAGCAGAGTTTGAACTCATCTCTTCCTGGCTCCAGGAATGGTGCCACCAGCTGCCTCATAAGTTATACTTGTTTAGATTTTTCTGTTACTTTTTTCTTCTATTCCCTTCAGACATTTATAATTCAATAATAATTGTCAATATAGTCAGCAGTACAGTGTATAGAAAGTTTAAATTTAAATATAGTCAGTGAATAAGGAGACATTCAGTTGGTATTCTCTAAAAGAATTAAACTTGTAGTATATTGAGTCATTGATAGTTTGGTTTCTTCCAGGTCTCTATCTCCTGTTCTTCTGGGACATAGGGAGAAAAATATAAAAAGAAAGAGACACAGCAAAATCAGAGAGGTGGAAAGGACTTTAGAGATCATATAGTGGCAACTCATCCTGTCCACCCTCCTTCCACACACATTACTTGGAAAAGAGGAATCAAGGCTCTTAGGTTAAGTGACTCGATAAAGGTCTCACAAGTTAGTTGCAGACTTTTTGAATATGTCCTTGAATTTGAGACTATTAGATTTACATCTGAATTATACCTTAACTTATCCTCCCATAGTGCATATTATGTTCCAAAAGATAGTCAATTTTTCTGTATAAAAATTTAGATTTTGACATACTTGATCAATCCATGATTTTTTCAGTCTGGGAACTTCCTCTGCTGACACAGGTCACAACTCCATTATAATGGTCTTCCAAAAGTTGCTTGTGGTGGATATGATACAACTTTTGAACACAACTAGACTGGTCTTTAAGTACAGATGGAAGGTCAACCACCCTCTTCTTGCTCTAACATTTTATCAGTCTTGTAGCTGCTAATGAGTAGAGACCAATTCCAGTTATTTCCCTTCTCCCACGCTGCTTTTCATCAATTGCTTTTAGCAACTGACCTGAGAGTGAAGCTTTAGGATAGGTAGGGGGATCCTTCTAGGAACATAGGATTTTAGAATTGGAAGGGGATCTTGGCCATTGTCCAGTTCAACCTCCTACTTTTACAAAGAAAGAAAGCAAGGTCCAAAGATATGAAATGATTTGTTCAAAGCCAGGGTTCATTTAGTCCCTGGTTTTCCACTGTTTCTAAATCCAGCCAGTGTTCTTCCCACCACACCTTGCCATGATTTAGGTGCTAGTCTAACCCAGCTTTTGGGAAGATCTTTTAAAGTTTATAAAGCTGATTTATATTCTTGCTTCCCACCCCTTAGCCACTGACAAAATGTTTTTCTTCTTGTTGTTGTTGCTACTGATCAATATTAGAATACAGTTTCTTAAGGACTTCATCTTCTGAATTGTTTTTGATTTCTAATCTCAATCCTAAATAAAACCTTTCCCACCTACTTATGAAACATAAAAATCAGATGATCCTGTTTAATTGCTTATTTTTTAAGAAATTCATATTTAGTATATATATAAAATAGTACACATTGAGTACATAAGAATTTGTAATTGAATTCAGAGTTTGTGGATAATAAGTTTCATTTAGAAAAAAATTTGCTCTTTTAGGAAGGTGAACAAGTTTCCAAATATCCAGCAGTGATTGTGGAGCCAGTTCCAAGTGCCAGATTAGACCAGGGCTATGCAGCCCAGGTTCTAGTCTATGATGATGAAACTTACATGATCCAAGATGTGGCAGAAGAGCAAGAAGTTGAAACTGAGACTGTGGAATCAGGTAGATCTTTAAACAAAATTTTTTTTGTAAAGTCTTTTTGTGGGATTCACAATTATTCTTATGTAGATTGTATACTGGGTCTCCTATTTTTGGAATTATCTGAAAGGCTTACCTTATGATTTGCTAAAGGAGTTTTATTTCTAGAAGCAGAAGGAAAGCTTTATATAATTCTGCTTTGTTTAGGACACTGTCTCATGTTATGGACCTCAAGACTAAAATTATTTTCTGCTTTTGTTTTCCAAGTGCTGCTTCATGCATCCTGTTTTTCCTTCTTGATGCCTTTTTCTTTCCTGCATGCAGCAATAACAGAATAATAGGTTCAGATCTGGAAAAGGCCTCAGAGGTCATCTAATCCATCCTCTCCTTCTATAGAGGAGGAAGCTGGTGTACAGAGGGGGTTAGTGACTTGCTCAGAGTCAGACAGGAGTTGGAGAGGCAAGGCCAGCACTCAAGTATAGCCCCTCTGACTTAAGATCCACACTAGTGTTCTTTCCATTCCACTTAACTAACCTACTCTTAGGGTCAAAAATGAAAAATAGCATGTGGTCCAATACAGTGGCACCTAATAGAAGCTATCTCTCATTTGTCATTAGAATTAAAATAGAATTCTTTGAAAAAGGGAAAGCTTTGGAGAAAAGAATGGGCATCTTTCTATAGTATTTTTATGTCAGGAAAAAAAAACCCTAGTGGGTTTGTCTTTTCAGGGATCTCTGGAAACTATCCCTCATGAATAGGGAAAGTACCTCTAGCATTTATTTAGCATTAATAGCTTATTAAACAATTGTTAGTAATCTAAAAATGCACACAGAAAAAGCATTTCATGTAGCTGGAAGATTTTATGCCATTTATTTTTTGCTGTAGAATTTTGTTTGAAGTTTTCATTGGTGGGGGGAGCAGGGCCATAAAAGCAGAATAGTTTGAACCATTTTGCCATCATTGCTTTACACTATTCCCCTAAAAGTTACCTTCTGAAAAATGTTTTTTTTAAAAAATATGATATAAATAATAAATAGAAGTTCTTATATACATTTATTTTGATATTTGTTAAATTTAATCCCATAGATGTTTGTGGAATTGAATTAATTATGCTCCACAAAATGTCTTGTTTAAAGAATTTCAGTATAATAAATAAGCTTAATAGTGGACATAGTTATTTACCAATAAGTGAAAAAGAGTAGAGTTTACTCATTATTCTCACTAATGGAGGGGACCAAAAGTATTTATGATCCAAAAATAATTTGTATTTCTCTTTAGAAAGAATTTTTTTATTGACAAAGGTTATTTATCTGATAATCTGGGAATGAAATTATGTGGCAAAAAAGAACCTGTAAGATGGTAGTTTCTTTATCTTTACTTCCTATGTGACTAACAACCCATTTCATTCCGGTGATAATAGATCATCCTTTTAGATTGTTGCAGGATTTGCCATTTTCTAAATCTTACTTACAGAGAATGTGGTTGAGTATTGACTTTCAAATGGATTTCTCTGCATGTTGAGTGAATAATGAGAATTGAGATATCAACAATATTGCATTGGTAAGCTCACACAGGTTTGTTCTAAAACTACAACATGAATTATCTGATAATCATAGTCAACTAAATTATGTAAATCTGAAAATTCAGAGAGTAGTAATGCACTGATTATGGCACTTGTCCTTCCCCAAAGGTATTTTTTGTTTTGCTACGAGTTTTTTGAGGGATTCAAGTTATGTTACCATGTAGGTGAAATGATTGTGATGGTATTTTTCTTATTATCATGATCATGGGCACGAGCAATCATCGTCTTGTTCTCATCTTCTTGGAAATTTGGATAGAGAAATGGTCCTGGCACAAGTTGTTCTGCTATTTTTTTTTTCTTTCTTCCCCCCCCCCCCCCCGCTTTTTGGAGGGGGGAGGGCAGGGCAGTTGGGG
>CM053583.1:134747046-134775243 GCA_028627135.1 Pseudochirops cupreus
TTTTTAATTCATACCTGTTATCAGTGCCTATATTTGCATAAGTATCACAGAGTGGAGAATTGGCAGTTATCTAGTTTATTTGATTACAGTCAAATACTTAATTTAGTGTTTCATAGAGAGGCTTTGAGCACAGAACTGGTATAAATACAATGGAACAGTATATGACTTTTCTGTTCAATTTTAGGAGTTTATTGAAAGTGATGAAAAGATGGATATCTTTTGAGTTTGTTTTTGGCAGGATAAAGAAAATTACAAGTATTATGACAGTTGAACTCCCCATAATTAGCAGAATAGTTAAATATATGAAATTTTAAGAATAAATATATGAAGTTATTTTAGTGCGCACAGTGTGACTGGAAATTTTAACTGTGTGAACATTATTTAAGATAACAAACATAATGATAAGCAAAGGAGTATAGTAGCAGGTATAAGGGACCCAGATAAAATCTGAACAGAAAAGGTCTGAGGTGAAGAAAGGGAAATTTTGCATGAGGCCTTTCCACCATTAAAAAGAGAAGTTACGACTTCGAATGAAACAGACATAAATTCTTATTTTGGAAGAAAATGTGGTCAGATAAAAAGGAGAAGAAGATAATCTTAGTAGCGTAGTGTATGAAGCTTTAAAGAAAAACAAAAACTGGATGTATTGGTGAAATTTGTGAAACTGAGGGCATCCTAAATATTCTGATCTCAGATTCACACATGTGAACAAACCACAATGGCTATCATATTAATGATATTAGAATTGCCTTACTAAGCTTAATTTGTTCCTAGGATTATGATTATTTTAATGTAGGTAAAAAGAAATTTCTTACTAGAAAAAGTATAATCAATTTGAGTACCACTCAGTTTATTTTCAGTCTCTTTCTTGCCAGAGCTCAGCAAAATATGTAGCATATTTTTAGGCAAGATGGCAAAGTTGATTTAAAAGAATGTATTATCACTTTCAGGGATGATTTAAAAAAATAATAAAATCTTTAGAATTATTTTACTTGAACAGAAAAATAAAATGCTTTTGGAATATAAATGAACCAAGTGTCATCCTGCATAAAATTATCTTAAAAGTTAATCTTATTTAGATTCAGGCTCAAAGGCAAATGAGAGCTAATCTTTGTAACAAGGGCTTAGCACAGAACCTGCCATATAGTAGGCACTACGTGAATTCTTCTCTTCCCCTTAGGTTCTTCAATGTAACTTTATAAAGATGTTTAACTGGCGTAGATCAGTTTCAAGGTCATCTAATCTGGGCTTTAATTCATTTCTATTTAAAGAATCAAATGTTTCTTTCAAGTGAGTTGGAGACTGAATATAACTTCATTATTTCATCACTTAGAAAATAGAAATTATTCTTTGTATCTGCTTGCTTTTTCTGTAAGGAAAATCTGATCAATTTTTGTGAACTAAATTTGTGATTTAGATTCTAAAAACTGACTTTCACATAAGTAGTTAACAGGAAAATTAATTTTAAGAGAAGAGAATATTATATTTGATATTAACAATATTAAAATTAGTTTTCTTGTCAAAGTCATGAGGGAAGGGGAAAATTTTTCAGATGGGTTAAATATTTTTGATTAGTGGGTTGAGATTCAAATAAAACAAGGTAGTTTCAAGACCAGTATTTTTTCTTGTACATCCAGGAAACTAATGCAAGTTTCGTTCTATACAGTACAATTCGAGTTGTCCTAGTCAGTGCATTAATACTAAAAATAGAATCATTTAAGTTCTTACATTCATCCTATTTAAACTTTTTTATACTAAATTATTCAGGTTGTCTGTCTACCTGACTCACATAGCCCAATTAGATTCCAACTTTTCATTTAATTTTGTTCTGTGTAGACTTGTCAAAGAAGTGTTCAGACAGGAGCTATTTTCCCTGATTAGTATGACACTGCTAGTTCTAAGTTTTTCAGTCTCCTCAGTGGCTCTTCTTCTGGGTTATGGCATCTCCTTGAATTTAGGATAGGAGTTAGAACTGAGGCTGAGATAGAAGGGAAGTGAAAGGCTTGTCTAGTCCTGATGGTTGGAAGCCCTCACTGAATTGGAGGATGGGTAGCCTCTTCTAGATGGTGCATTTGGATAGAAATTTTCTTGTACAACTTTTATTAATAATATCATGTAGAACACCAGGATTCTGTGGAGTACTTTTTAGAACTGCTGATCTGATAATTTTTATTCATCTAAATATAGTATAATCTTAACATTTGATTAGTGGTTGTAATTATAGGTTATTCTGTTTCAGCATTTCCAGGCTCTGTAAGACTACTCAACAATATTAAGTCTTACAGTGATAGACTGTATTTCTTTTGGGACTATAGCAATAGGTGTCTACATCTCAGTGGTTCTTTGATAGTGATTATAGCCTTGATGGTTAGGAGGCCATTTAGTAGTGACAGCAAATGAGTGTGAGTAGAGAAAGTTAGAGATGGTCTTATCCAACCTTCTCATTTTGCAGTTCAAGGAACAGGTTCATTGAGGTTAAATGGCTTGCTGAAAGTAACACAGAATAAACTGAGCTAGAATTCAGACCCAAGATTTTTAATGTAAAAATTCAACTAGAAGGTGCTTTCTTTTCTACTTTGCCAGTGCTCTTCCTGCATATAGACCAATTATTTTTCTTGATATAGAGTTCCTCATGATGGATATCTTATTTTGTATTTTTTTACGTAAAAGTCTGTCAGAAACATTTTAAATTAATTTAACATTTATTCTAAATCCAAGCGTTTCTGGTTAGGGCATTGTCCAAACTGACATAGATCCTCTCTCCTCCCTGCAGTGGTTCCCAACCTCCCCGCTTCTGTTCCCCTTCCTCCCCCTCTCCCCTTTGCCTTTTTTTTTTTAACTCTAGGTCTTTTCTTTTCAGCAAGATAATTAGAGATTACATTTATTCCTGAATTAGGAATAATATGTTAAAATACAATGCAGGATTAACATTCTTTTTCCTTTGATAGAACAATAGTTTTTTCCTTAAACTACTCTATTCTTTTGGAAGGAAAAAGAGTGTTGATTTTAGGTGGTTATAAAACTAATCCCTTTTGGGAATGGGTAAGGCTTTGTGTTTACTGAAGAAATACTGGAGGTATCTTTTGTTTTCAATTTGGTTACTATCCTTAATCTATTTTCCCCTGGCTTGTTTTTATTGTTTTTGACCTGCACACTTTTCCTAACTTTCCTTAAATGTAAAGTCTGATCAGGATTCTAGACTTGAGAAAAATTTATTTCTTAGTATTTCCAGTTGAACTGAAAAGGAGCTTTTTATCATTCTTCCACATTTCCCCTCTGTTTGTTCTGAGCACAACTATTTGAAACATAATCTCATTTCTGAGATTATGCTAATATGTAGCAAAGTAGTACTCTAGTTGGGCCAAAATTATGTAGTTCTCTATATTTTGATTTAAAACAGTAAGATGATAAGAACTATTCTAGATGCTATACCAATCAGTCAAGTGGTATAATAGTATCAAAGACATTGTTATGAATTAGTGTAGAGAAAAGTAACAAATGCAGTGAGTTGAGAGCAAGACTTAGTGTGCAAACATACTTGAGTACCCAGCCAACAATTTAATAACCTGAACAGAAGCCAGAAGGCTCTGCACATTAACAAAGCTCTCCATCATATTGGGTTGACCATTGGATCAAATGAGGGGAAGAGCAACTGATTACAAATGAATTTTTAAGAATAGTATTTTGTTTCTGTATCACCCACATTTCCCAATTTATCTCTTATATGAAAGAGTTAAAAAAAAAAAGCCTAGTTCCCCAAAAGTAACCAATATGTCACCGAAGTCCAACATTATTTGTAGTCTTCCACACTTGCAGGACCGCTACCTCTGTAAAGAGACGAGGAAAGTACATTCTGATACAGCTTCTTTGGAACTAAGCTGGCTAATTGGTAGTAGATCAAACACTGGGCTTGCAGTCAGGAACACCTGAGTTCAGACCCTGTGGAAGACACTTACCAACTGTTTAACCTTGGGCAAGGAATTTAATCTTTTGTCTCAGTTTCCTCTTTTGTAAAAATGGAATAATAACAGCAGCTACCTTCCACAGGGTAGTTGTGGATCACGTAAGAGATATTTGTAAAGTGTTGTGCCAACTTAAAATGCTTTATGGTTATTTTTCAGCATTCTGTTTGGATTGTTGTTGTCATCGCGAATATTGTTTTTCTGATTCTTCCTTTTACATCAGTTTATGTACGTCTTGATATGTTGTGTGTTTATCATATTGTTTCTTATAGCAGTAATATCCATTACGTTTATATACCATAGCTTGTTTAGCCATCCCTTTAAGCAGTGGACGTCACTTTGTTTCTCTTTCTTTGCTACTACAAAAGTGCTGCTATAAACTTTGAGGCCTGTTAGGCCTTTCTTTTTACCGTTGACCCCTCGGAGGCTTATGCCTAGCACTGGGCTCTCTGGGTTAAATGGTGTGGATGTTTCATCACTTCAGGCTGCTTTCCACAGTGGTTAGACCAGTTCACAGCTCTGTGTATGTATGATGTATTTAGCACGCTCGTCTATTCCCAACTCCCCTAACATCTACCGTTCCTTTTCCAGCTTATTGGTTATGAGGTGAAATCTGGTACTTTTGATTTACATTTCTTTTACCAAGAGTGATTCTACGTATTCTTTCTTGTGGTTGTTAGTAGTTTGCCAGTCATCTTTTGAGCATTGTTTATTCGTATCTCTTGGGGAATTTTACTACTTTCTTAAAGTATAATTTTTACTCTTCTTTTAAACATTATATAAAAATTTAAAGACTTTAAGTAGGTTATTGAATATTATCTTTGAAATCTAATATTTGTTCAGTTGTTGTTCAGTTGTGTCTGACTCTTCATGACTCCATTTGGGGTTTTCTTGGCAAAGATACTGGAATGGTTTGCCATTTCCTTCACTCATTTTACAGATGAGGAAACTGAGGCAAACAGGATTAAGTGACTTGCCCAGGGTCACACAGCTAAATAAGTGTCTCAGGAAGATGAGTTTTCCTAACTCTAGGCCCAGTACTCTGTCTACTGTTCTACCTAGCTGCCCCAAAATTTAATATAAAATTGCTGACTTAGAGGTATCAGAAGATATATCTTGACCTAACTCTTGAAGACTACCTATCTTTGCCTTACTTTAGCATATCTCATTCCTCTGAAATCTGGGAGAATGTATCCTTCCTGGAGCACAAGGCTAGCAAAACTCTTTGAGTACAGCTTGAACCAGATTTAAAGGATGTTGGATAGAAGATTTTGGGAGTAGGTATGAAATACACTTTCAAGGCTATTAATTTTTTTTTTTTGTGGAGGGGGGAAGGCAGGGCAATTGGGGTTAAGTGACTGTTCAAGATCACACAGCTAGTAAGTGTTAAGTGTCTGAGGCCGAATTTGAACTCTGGTCTTCCTGACTCCAGGGCTGGTGCTGTATTCACTATATTCTTTTTTTTTCTCCAAATCTTTTATTTATTTATTTTTAGTTTTCAACATTCATTTCCATAAGATTTTGAGTTACAAATTTTCTCCCCATCTTTTCCCTGCCCCCATCTCAAGATAGTGAGCTTACTGAATATCCCTTCCCCCAATCTGTTCTCTCTTATATTCTCCCCCATCCCTCCTCAAACTTTCTAGTAGGGCAAGATTGATTTCTATACCCCAGTGCCTGTATGTCTTATTTCCCAGTTACATGAAAAAAACCCAATTTTTTTTAACATTTGTTTTTAGAACTTTGATTTCCAGATTCTTTCCCTTCTTCCCTCCTCACCCACCCCACTAGGAAGATAAGCAATTCAATATAGGTTGTACATGTGTAGTTATGTAAAACGTTTCCATAGTAGTTATATTGTGAAAGACTGACTATATTTCCTTCCATCCTATCCTGCCCCCCACTTATTCCATTTTGTACTTTGACCCTGTCCCTTTTCAAAAGTGTGTGCTTCTAACTACCCTCACCCCCAATCTGCCCTTCCTTCTATCATCCCTCCCTCTCATCCCCTTCCGCTTACTTTCCTGTAGTGTAAGATACCCAATTAAGTGTGTATGTTATTCCCTCCTTAAGCCAAATTCAGTGAGAGTAAAGTTGACCCGTTCCCTTTCACGTACCTGTTCTTCCCCTCCATTGTAATAGTTTTCTCTTGCCTCCTTCATATGAAATAATTTACCCTATTCTATCTCTCCCTTTCTCCTCTCATTATATTCCTCTCTCACCTCTTAATTTTACTTTTTAGATATCATCTCTTCCTATTCAACTGATCCTGCACCCTTTGTCTAAGTATACATGTACACACATATAAATACACTCACATATGTATTTATACATACATACACCCTCCTATACATACATATATATTTCCTTCAACTGTCCTCATACTAAGAAAAGTCTCATGAATTACAATTACCATTTTTCCATATAGGAATGTAAATAGTTCAACTTTAATAAGTTCCCTATGATTTCTTTTTCCTGTTGACCTTCTCATGCTTCTCTTGCTGCTTATATTTGAAAGTCAGATTTTCTGTTCAGCTCTGGTTTTTTTCATCAAGAATACTTGAAAGTCCTTTATTTCATTGAATGACTGTATTTTCCCCTGACACATTATACTCAGTTTTGCTGGGTAAGTGATTCTTGGTTTTAATCCTAGTTCCTTTGACATATGGAATATCATATTCTAAGACCTGCAGTCCCTTAGTGTAGAAGCCGCTAGATCTTGTGTTATCCTGATTGTGTTTCCTCAAATTGTTTCTTCTTGGATGCTTGTAATATTTGCTCCTTGACCTGGGGACTCTGGAATTTGGCTATGATATTCCTAGGAGTTTACTTTTTGGGATCTTTTTAAAGAGATGATCTGTGAATTCTTTCAATTTCAATTTTGCCCTCCGGTTCTAGAATATCAGGGCAGTTTTCCTTGACAATTTCTTGAAGAATGATTTCTAGGCTCTTTTTTTGATCATGGCTTTCTGGTAGTCCAATAATTTTTTTTTTTAGTTTTGCAGGGGGGAAGGCAGCACAGTTGGGGTTAAGTAGCTTGCCCAAATGGCTAGTAAGTGTGTCAGGTGTCTAAGGCTGGATTTGAACTCAGCTTCTCCTGACTCCAGGGCCTGTGTCCTATTCACTGTGCTACCTAGCCTATCTCTCCTGGATCTGTTTTCTAGGTCTGTGGTTTTTCCAATGAGATATTTCACATTGCCTTCTATTTTTTCATTTGTTTCGATCTGTTTTATAGTATCTTGATTTCTCATGAAGTTATTAGCTTCCAGTAGCTCCAGTCTAATTTTGAAGGAGTTATTCTCTTCAGTGAGCTTTTGAAATTGCTTTTCCATCTGGGCAATTTGACATTTTAAGGCATTCTTCTCCTCATTGGCTTTTTGGGCCTCTTTTGCCATTTGAGTTAGTCTATTTTTTAAGGTGTTATTTTCTTCAGTATTTTTTTGGGTCTCCTTTAGCAGGCTGTTGATTTGCTTTTCATGATTTTCTTACATCATTCTGAATTCTCTTCTCAATTTTTCCTCCACTTCTCTTACTTGATTTTCTTTTCTTTTTTAAAAAAATTAATTTGTTTATTTTTAGTTTACAACATTCAGTTCTACAGTCCCTTGAGTTTCAAATTTCTCCCCCCTTCCTCTTCTCTCCCCCTCCCCCCCATCATGGTAGCACATACTCAAATACAGGATCTACAAATATCTTCACATAAATCATTAGTCAGGTTGTAAAGAAGGATTATAACTGATGGAATGATCAGTGGGAAAGAGGAAATAAAACAAAACAAGAAAAAGAAACAGATCAAGTCTTACTTCATTTTCAGAATCCTTCTTGACCTCCTCCATGGCCTGTAACCTCTTCATATTTTTCTTGGAAGCTTTTGATACAGGAGTTTTGACTTCGTTGACTTCTGGTTCCATGTTTTGATCCTTTTTGTCCCTCAAAAAGGATTCCGTGGTCTGATTGCGCTTCTTCTGCTTGCTCATCTTGCCAGCCAATTATTTGACTTTTGAGCTCTTTGCCATGGTTAGAACTCTGCTTCCAGAGTGGAGAGAGCTATGTCCCAAATTGCTGGGGTTTTTGCAGTTGTCAGAACTATGAGGAGGGCACCCTCTCTACAGCCACCACAAGCTCTGGCACACTCACCTCAGGACCACCACCCAAGACAGCAACCCAGATCCAAGCAGGTCAAAGCAAGAATCATTAACTCTGACTGGTTGCTTGGTCCCCCTACGATCTGCAGGCCAGGAGCTCAAGAGGCAGCCATGTGGCAACCGCCACACCTATGCCACCTCTTGCACTGGGGACAGGGGCCAGACTGTGCTCTTCTGTCACCCAGTTCCAACAGAGTTCCCCACTGGCCTTTTGCTTTCTCTTTGGTGTTTATGAGTTGAGAAGTTTGGAAACTACCACAGCTGCTGGTGATTCACTCTCCTGCAGTCTACTCTGGTCACACTCTGCTACAGCTCGGGGCCACTGAGTCTGGGACTGTGTGGCTCACACTGTGCTTGACTCCCAGCTTGGGTGTGATAGACCCTTCCTGGCAGCTTGCCAGGCTGCCTTCAGCGGGAGATTTGTTTCTCTCTGTCACTTTGTGGGTTCTGTAGCTCTAAAATTTGTTTAGAATCATATTTTACAGGTATTGGAGGGGGTTGGTATGGGAGCTCATGCCAAGTTCCTGCTTTTACTCTGCCATCTTGGCTCCGCTCCTCCAATATATTCTTTTAAAAATGTTTTAGGATACTACAAAGAGATCAGAATAGAATGATGAATAAAAATAAAAGCTCAAATAACCAGGATTTGGGGGGATATGGATATATGTGTGTGTGTGTGTACGTGTTTGTGTATGTGTATAAGATAAAAATATCAAATGGACTTTTAAAACATTCTCTTGGGGTGGCTAGGTGGTACAGTGAATAGAATACCGGTCCCGGAGTCAGTAGGACCTGAGTTCAAATGTGGCCCCAGACACTTAACACTTACTAGCTGTGTGACCTTGGGCAAGTCACTTAACCCCCAATTGCCCTCCCTCCCCCCTCCAAAAGGCAAAAAAACCCCAAATCAAAAAACACCATTCTCATGAACATCTTGACATGCTCCAATTTGTATTTTTAAAATGCCGCTTAATTTTGTCTTTAAAATATTGGAAGTTCTTGATAGAAGCCTATTAAATTAATATTAGTGGTTGTTTTCTAGGATATAAGTATTTTTTAAAAAACAAAGTTTTGTCATTCTAGGTATCAAGGAGATTTTTTTTTTAATTTAGCTATCAGTTAAATTATGATCAAAAGATCATAGGTTTGAGCTGGAAAGAACCGCATAGGTCATCTGGTCCAGCTCTCTCATTTTACAGATGAGAAAACTGGGACCCAGTAGTAATCAGTTCATGATGGGGATTTGAAACAACCTGCTTTCCCTTCAGAAGGCAGCCAGGTGACAGAGTGGACAGAGGAATAAGCCTGGAGTCAGGAAGACCTGTATCCAAATGTGCCCTCAGACATAGCTGTGTGACCCTGGGCAAATTGCTACTTAATCTTTTCTGCCTCAGTTTCCTCCTCTGTAAAATGAACTGGATCAGGAAATGGCAAACCACTCCAGTATCTTTGCCAAAAAAAATCCCAGATGGAAACAAACAAAAAAACCCCAAATGGGGTCACAAAGAGTTGTAACTGACTGAAAAACAGTGCAACTCTGGCTTCAAAACCTGTGTACTTCCCACCATACCACTATATGAGTTTAAAGATTAGTTAAATGACATAATACATTTTGAAAGATCTGGCAAGAAGGCAGTTCCTTTTGTTAACTGAGTATTTAGCTTGTTAGAATAGGTTTTTTTTCTCTTGAACATAAAAAGATTTCCCAAGAAGTCAAATTTCTCTTTCGTAGAGATTCAAGACTTACTTGACTTCATGGCGAACTGTTTTTGGTATAACTTTGTGTCTTTGTATCATCAGAAATCCTCCCTGTGGCACAAAAAGAACTGTTTTAATTAGAAAATATTGTTGCCACAGGGAGGTAGAAGATCTTCATGAAAAAATGGGGATCTGAAAAGGAGCCCCTTACCCCAGGATAACCTGAAGGTGAAACTTGAGTGAGCCAGAAAGAAGACAGTGCTGGTATGTTGGTTTATAAATTATTTAGATTGCTTAAAATGTAACTTTCCATTAAAATCTTGAAAATACATTGGCTGTGTGCCTATATTTGTTTAATGGTGATGATACCTTTTAAAGGTTGGCGAAAGCAAATAGTAATACCACAGTGTTATTAATTAAATGTTTAAAAACCCCCTGAAACTTTTCCCTTAAACAGTTTAATGTCTTAAGTTATCTCCCTCATTCCTAATCTTTATTTCTTTTTATAGATAAAACTCCAGGTTATCTCTTGCCTATACTGGATGGGAACTACTTCCTACTGAGCATTTTTGTCTTTTATCTCCACTATTTATTTCTATTTCTAGATTTCTTGTTTACTAACTTGAAATTGTTTCCTTTTGACTATTTCACCTTTCAGAATTGAGTGTAATTGCAAAGTTCCTTTTAATGAACTGAAATGTCTGGAATTTTTACTTTTAAGTGCTCATTAAGTTCATTTACTTCAGACTTTAGAAATGCTAGAATTTTAACTGTATAGCAGAATTATTTTGTTACTTTTCATTTATCAGTCAGAAAACATTCTTGGAGGAAAGATTTACTTAATTTATTAATAAAGTTGTTATTTTGCATCTTATTAGTAGAATTGATTTAATTTCTAGGAAAATCTGAATTATTGGCCACTCAGCATTACGGTCAGGGTTTGGGAAAATAATGGGTTCTATTTCTAGAAGGTGTTGTGTGGTGAATAAGGTGTCTAAATCTTGACAATATTTCAAAATAAATTTTCAGAAAAGTAAACTTTGCTCAGCATTTAATTTTATAGAAACTAGGATTTGAAAAGAATATAAAATTTGGGAGAAAACCACCTCTTCTGATACAACACATTTATTTAAATTAATAATGCTTATTTTTTCTTAGTTATATGTTATCTTTTAAATTGAATTTTGGAATTTATAGACTTTTAAGTAAAAAAATTAAAAAAAAATTTAAGTAAAAAAATTTTGGCATTTACAGACTTTTAAGTAAAAAAAATTAAGTAAAATCATTTTAAAAAAATTAGTTATGTTACTATATTTTAAGAAGGTACAAACTGTAGTTTTTGAAATGCTGCATACTGTGTTAGGTTTTGGCTATATTCCTTATTAGAAATTATCATGGCTAGGAACCTTGCATATGTTTTAGGGTGTAAATTTACAAAAGAGCTGAATTTGGTGACTATTTCAATTGTAAAATAATTCTTTAAAAATGACTGTTGCATGTAACTCATTGTTTACATAGATTGTTAGTTACAGAGAAATTTTAACCAAGAGGTTTAAAGATAAAGGTGTTAGGAACTACTTCCAAATGAAGATTGATCAGAAATGAAAACAAAAAATTCATTAAAATACTCAGTGGCACAGTTAGATTTACCAAAATGTAATTTACATACTAGTCAGGAAACATCTATTGTATAAAGTGAAGGTATACCTAGAAAGTGTGCTATTGAAAGATGTTCTTTTTTTTTTTTCTGATACCAGTCTATGCTTATTTCTTTGAGAGAATTTTTTTTGGTAGGGGAGAAGGCAAAGCAATTGGGATTAAGTGACTTGCCCAAGGTCACACAGCTAGTAGGGTGTGTCAAGTGTCTGAGGTCGAATTTGAACTCAGGTCCTCCTGGTGCTGTATTCACTAGACTACCCAGTTGCCCCTCTTTGAGAAAATTTTGATGCTATCCAGCTTTCTCTTTTCATGTGTTAAGTGGTATCTGCTACCTAACAATGTTATTAACTTATTTAGTTGAGGATAGTGTAATACAAATTACATTTTAAAAGTAGTTTTATCAGTTTGAAGTACATGAATAGCTCAACTTAGGCTAGCAAATGATTACCAAGTAGAAATCCCTCAAGAATCTTCTTTAGTGCTTTATAGTTAGCGCTTATCCATTGTATGTACGAATGATTCTAAAGTACTTTTAAAGGGTTTGTTCTCTAAGCTTAAGAATTCTTTCAGTATTTTTGTGGTATTAATTTCCTTAGTCAATCATTTTCTCATTGAAAGTACAGAGATTAACTTCAGCCTACCCCTTGTTAGAATGATCTCATAAGCCATTTTAGTGGAGTTTCAACTAATGATATTTTTATTCTTCAATGAAGAATGAAGGATCATAGTGACTAGCCAAATGATTCAGTCTTTCCCAATAGCAGTTTAAAGGTGTCTTCAGTGTATCTCAATTATAAATTTTGGTCTTTTATCCAAATAATTGATTCAGTTCCCAGTTTCAGTTGGTATACTCAGTTATAATCCCTTTGTTTACAACTACCTAGGATTTTTCATGAGAATAAGATAGCAAAAACCTATGGACAAATATGGCTTTATTCTGGGGCCTTGATCTAACAGTACAGAGTATTCTTTCCCTTTCCTTCCTTTTGTACTATTTTGATGGGAATTAATATAGACTAACCCAGAATAGTAGAGTTTTGATGTCAGTTGCCATTTTATTTCACCATCCTTGCCTTTTCCATACTAGTTTTTCTATTTAAATAATGACTCCTTTGAAAGACAGTAACTTAAAGATTCTCCTCAGGGGAAGGGGAGAATTAAGTAATCTATGCTGGAACAGAAAAATCCCTTTTTTACCAACACTGATTGCTATTTTTCCTGTTCTGTGGAGAATTAACACAACTGCCAGCTATGACTGTTTAAGTTTCCTATGGTGATCTAGAACTGACGTAAGAAATGTGATGGTATTTAGTAATAGTGGGAAAGGTGTAGTAGTAATATTTGTCCATCCAGAAGAATTCAAAATAAATGTACTTCACTTTGTTTTCCATGGCCACATTTCATTTGTATGTTATAAAGCAGCTTAGAACAATGGCCTTCTCAATGCCTCTTGAAGCTTGGGGAAGGAAGGATGTTATTCCATGCAAGGATGTCATTTATTCATTTAGGTGGTACAGTGGATACAGTGCTGATCTTGGTGTTAGGAAGACCTGAATTCAGATCTTGCTTTAGACTTACTGAAATGTATGACCCTGGGCAACTCACTTAACTGCTTTGAGCCTCAGTTTCCTTTATCTCTTAATTAGGGATAATAATAGCATCTACCCCACAGAGCTGTGAGAAAGGAGATTTCACACACACACACACACACACACACACACACACTTTCCAAACTTCTAAGTGTTATATAATTGTCAGTTACCTGTGGTTCCATGTTGGTGTTCTGAATTTATTATAGTAGTTTTCTCTTCCTCTTACATCACTGAATAAAAACAAACACTGTTAGTCTGCTGTTTACCTTCATTGATTCAAAAGAGACTTTGGTTTAAATTCTTCCTGTGGTATTTACTAGCTTTGTGATGATAGGTTTAACCACTCTGAACCTCACTTTCCTAACCTCTAAAATGGAGATAATAATTTAATTAAGTAAACATTTACTAAGCACTTACAATATGCTAGGCACTGGGATACAAATAAGAAAAAGAGACAGTCCCCGCCCTCTTAGAGCTTAGTGAGGTCTGACAGTGCACAGGGGGTACTCATTGTTTGATGTAGTGAAAGCCCTTCAGAGCTGCAGATGGAAAATAATAGAATAATAGTAACTATTCTATCTACCTTTAATGGCTTATTGTGAGGATTGAGTGAATAATTTGCGTAAAGTGTTTGGTAAATCTTAAATATCAGCTATTATTACTTTACTACTCTCTTTCAATCATCAATATAGTAGGGAAATTGCTCTTTGATATAATTTTGATAAAATGGAATGAAAGGGAATAGTTTATAGTAATACTACAGGTTAGTAAACAAAGCACTAGATAGATAGTTTAATGACATCACTGAGTTAGATAACTGAGATAAAACAGTGATTACTTCAGCTTACGTGTTTTGTGTGCTACATAAAGAAACATCTATCATTGCTCAAGAAATTATATTAGAACTTTATTATTATTGGCAATGAGCATTCTGCCTTATAATAAAGGTGATTCTTTGTGTATAATTGTATATAATTCACTGTTATAATTTGTATACAGGAGACCTGATTTGACTTATAGCATAGCCAAATCTATGAATTAGTAAAGCACTTTATAATAGAATTTTTACTATATTTTTTCTAATCCCAGTCGTTTATGTATATTTATTATAAAAGGAGAGCTTAGCTAAGATACCTCCTAGAACTCTTGTCTTCCTCTCTCAGTTTCTTTCCCTCTTCGGATGACCTTAATTACCTTGTGTTTACTTATCTTTGTACTCCTATCCCTCCCAGACAGAACTCATGCTCCTAACAATAGGGACAGTTCAGTGCCTTTTACAAAGTCAAGTCCACAAGCATTTATTAAGCTTTCTATGTGTCAGGCATGTTTGTCTTGAATTAAGTTTTTTTCCTTTCCACATGCCTTGTTTTTGCGAGAATTCAGATATGCTAATGGTCAAACAATAATAATAACAGTAATGGCAGGCATGTGCACTACTTCAAGGGCTATAAAGCACTTTACATATTATCTTACTGACCTCATGACAACCCTGTGAGTAAAGTGCTATTATCCCCATTTTACAGATGAGACACCTGAGACTGAAAGAGTTTCTGCTGCTTCCCCAGGGCCACAGAACTAGTAAGTGTCTGAGGCGAGCTTTGGATTAAGGGCCACCAGAGTCTAAGTCCTGTACTTTATCCAGTGTGCCACCATGTTGCCTTGAATCCAACAAACTTCTTAAGTAAACAATGGATGTCTCAGGATTAGTCTGTGACATACATACTAGTCCTAAGCTCCAATACCAGTGTTAGAAAGCTGTTCTTTTAGTTCAGTTGCTTAGAACGTAGTGCTGGTGAGATCAGGGTTATGAATTCAATCTGTCATCTTTGCTTTGTTTCATGGACATGTCCTGGGCCCCTTAATACTCTGAGTCAGCTGTCTTGCAAATGTGTGCCCTTGCAAAAGAATATAGATGAATCAGCATAATCATCACAATTTTTGAATGGGTTAAGGGCAGATGATGGTGGGTCAGTAGCTTCTTCAAGGGGCACTTCATAATTCATTAAGTAAATTATGAATCCTGGCCTGAGAGGAGGGAGAGCTTTCACTTCTCTATTATGGACTCATATGATTGATAATAGGTAATTACTTAGTATTTCTATGTGGCAGTATCTCAATCTATAAATAACTCTAGTGATAGTTATGTTTGATAGGCACATAGGAGCTGCTAATGTGATATTCCAGTGCCTCATTGTGATACGGGGGTGCCCCTGAATGTTCAAAGATTGTGCCAACAAAGTGTGAGCTCTGACATTTAAGGCAGATACTAAGCTTTTTTGTGAATGCCTAGTGATAGACTATGTCCTTATGATCTGAGGACCAGCCTAACTGACTTCAGATTGTCTGAAGCTGACTGTAGGGCTTTGATTTTTCCTACTATGGTTTGTAAAGATTGTTCACTGAGTGATAGAGGGGTTTCATTCTTCATCAGTGGAAGAAAGTACCCATACTGATGAAATCACAGATCTTTGATGTATTGAAGTTTAAATTCAGATTTTCTCAGTATTAGCTTGACATATTCCAGAGATAAAATTTTTTCCTTTAGTGAACTATATGAATCTCTTCAGTTAGTCATTCTCTATCTTGGCTTGAAGCCTGCAACCTTTAGCTTTTCATTCTCTAATCCTATGTTAAAGGTTTTAAAAAGTGACACTTCCATATTATAGAGAATAATTGGCATTGTGTATGTATGGGAAATAAACTCTTGAGTTCTGTAAGCTGGATTTCAATTTCTTGACAGTGATAAGAAATCTTAATTTTTAGTAATAGGAATAGTTGGTGATTTAAAAATTTATATAGCACCTTCCTTTCATGGGGGGGGAATTGACACATCTATCTCTTACCTATATATTTTGGCCTCTGCCTAATGTTGATAAACTTATGTTTAAGTAAATATTTGCTAAAAAAAAAAAAAAGCCCAAGTCTCTGCATGAGTATCTTAGTTCCATTTGTTGTTTCAGAATTTAATCCTTAAGTTACGTAAACTTCTATAAAACATATCTGATATAAATTTACTTTTAATCCTTGCTTAAATAATTAATATTTTAGTATTAAGGACCTAATTTATGTAAATGAAACTATTGTTTCAAAGTTAAAACATTTTGGGGGAAAACAGTAGTGTGTTGTTTGTGGTAGTCAACATATGAATTTCCTCTGAAGAATGCAACCATTTAAGCAATTCTAGCAGTATGTGATATTTATGAGTTCTGAATATTTCTTTAAAAATTCAAAAAGATAGTGACAGAATAATGTTTTATTTTATGTTTTTTTTTTCCTGACAGAAGTGTTACTAGTTTGCTTTCCTATCATATCCCTGCACCAGAGCTGCTTGGGCAGCTCTGGATCCTGAAGCAGGAAGCACACTCCTATATTTCTTCTCTCCATCTGATCTACCAGCCTGCCTTTTTGAGTATACCTCTTCTATCATTGATCATTCTGTACAATTTTGTAAGCAGCCAGTTCTTTGTTCTTTTCTTTTCCCCTCTTTATTGGTTTATACTGTTTAGCAGTGTTAACCATGACATTAGGCCCATGGGTTCAAATCCTGCTTTTTGGTGATTACTACCTTGGACCTTAGTTGTCTTATCTATAAATAAGAGATGGGGTTGGACTATGTAGTTTCATAGGTCTCCTTCAACTCAAAATCTATGACCTAAAATGCATCACCAACCTAAAGCCAGATGGAAGGAGTATTAGCCACGTTTCTGTCCTAATTCTCCTTAATATTTTCAGAGCTCTTCACAGAAGCTTTGGAATTGTCTGGTATTTTCATCATTTGTTCCTTCACAGTGAGACATATATCTGTCTTATGTATGTTTTCTGAATTCTTTTTGGCATTTAACTTTAAACAGTTCTAAAGAAAATTCTTCGTGATCATTCAGTATCAGAACTAATTGACACTTCCTTAGTTGTGAATTAACACTTAGGAAAAGGTTTATATAATTATGTAAAGTGTGTTACTATATAGGATTATAGAACTAGACCTCAAAGGTACCTCAGAGGCTGTCTAGACTAAACTGAGGAAACTGACACCTAGGGAGAAACGGAGACCCAGGGACTTTATCAAAGTTGATCATCTCTAAGAATCTGCTGGTATCTGTAATGAACTGTCCTCCACATGGCTTACTTTGATGCCTTATCAAGGTATAGAGAGCTGGCTATGGTTTTTTAGAATCAATCCTGCTAGAGTTTGAGCAAACCCAACCAAACTAGAAAGACTTACTACAAGTCTGGTGATGAGTTATCTTTTGTCTAAGGATCAGCCTTAGCTAAGTTTGGAGAGATAAAGAATCAGGTTGGTTGTAGAATATTGGAGTTTTTGGCTTTGTCAGTTTTGAAGACGATCTCTACTAAAACTATAGTGGTTGTGATCTATGCCAGTGGAGGGACTATAACACCTCTACTGATGAAATTACAAATCTTTAAAGTATTTAATCAAGTAAGCTTAAACTCTAAAATAGACACATGCCAGGAGCTAGTCTTTCTATCAGTCATCAAGTTTTTTGGTATTTTATAAAGAATTGATAACTCATAGTTTTATTACTATAGGTAAGTAGGTCACAAAATTTTTTGCATAAGCTATTTAGTCTTGCATTTAACAAGTCAATATTTACTTTCCATGGAAGACCTACTCCAGAATTGTGATTTCGAATTGACTCTAGGTTCTTTAAAGCTCTTTATTCTAGCTAAGTACAAACAGTGGGAGGTTATACCAGGCTAGAAAGGTTTTGAATATGGGCCAGTGATAGACTATTAGGAACATTCATTCATTTGACAAATATTACATGTCTACTGTGTGCAGAGTACCTATGTAAAGGCATACAGAAAGAAAAACAGCGTATTTCAAAATTTGGCACTTTGGTCCTTTTTGTGTTATTTCCTCATGGAATAAGGGATATAGAAGTTATTTTGTTTTATGATTTAAGTTTTTATTTTAAAAAGGGGCTGTGTGATTGAATCCTGCTTTTAGAGCCTATTTTATACTGAGTACTATATTTCAAATAAATATTTGTAGCAAAAGTTTTGAGTGTAGAGATTAGTTATAACATGATATTTACACAGTATATCCAGAAGATACAGAACATAATGTACGTACATAGATGTACACCTGTGTGCATTTGTGTATACCACATGTATGTTGTATTTATGCTGGGTATACTATGTAGGCCTAACATTATACCTAATCTCCATTCACAAAATTTTTTCTACAAAGAAAAACTCATGTATGTAATTCATGCATACAGTGCATGTGTATGCATATATGTGTGTGTATATATGTATGATGTATATGTATATACATTGAATTCCTGCAGTTGAATAATAAGTTAAACTTTGAAAGCACAAACTAACAATGTGTGTGTGTGTGTGTGTGTGCACAGGTGCGCGTGCACAGGTGCGCATGCACACTTACTCATGTATGTATATATATGTCTCTCCCTTCTAGTATGAATTCCCCAATTCCCACTCGCAGTGGGGGACGAGGTCCCGGAGAGTGGCTTAGCACTTCTCTCTGACTTACCCATAGCTTTTTAGTTTTTAAAAGTGCTACTCATAAGCCCCTACCACTGATTATGAGCCAGATACTTAATTTTTTAAAAGGGTATTTGCTAAGCAGATATAGCAAAGGTATTTACGCCAAGCCTGGGATATACTGTTTCATTGCACATATAGGGTATCTGAGGAGAGTGAGTGAACTCAAACTTGTGGTACAGTGATTAATGGGGTACACATGTAGGGAACCTGTGGGCCAATTCTTAGCTCCTAGAAATCATTTTCTACCTTTGTGGAGTCCTCATGAAATTTCCCTTAGGTATAGCTGTTTTCTGGGCTTCAAGGTTTGGTCTTGTAGAATCCTGAAGCTGTCTTTCCTTGATTTGTCTTATCTGCTGATGCAGGTGCTACTTCTTATCACTGCTTCTGTGGGGACATTGCCACCAGTGAATGGAAATGCCTTATCTTCTGACCTTTTGAAGTTTCACCAGGTTGTCCTCTGGTCAGTGAAGGATGAAGAAATCACCCTCTTTCTTCCGAACACCATCTCTCCCTCCCCACCTCCTATTTCCCTTTAAGGAATCCTTTAATGCTGGATTCGATCACTACTTAGCTGACTGCCCCCAAATTAGCTTGTTGTTTTTATATATAGGCCCATGGAATATGATTGATTCTCTCCAAAGCCCCTATCATCCTTCAAATTGGTTAAACACTTATTCACACATAATTTACTGATATCTGGGCCTTCTGTGCTTGATTATGGTAGAGGTAAATGATTTCTTGTATTAGAGCTTTTCTTGTTAATGGAGAAAGCTTTATGAATGTGAAACAATGTAGGCAAAACAACTTAGGTGAATTTTTTAAATCAGCATTGAATTCCAGCAGATAAATCATAAGTTAAACTTTGAAAACACAATATTTTAAAAACAAAGTGGTGTGTGTGTGTGTGTGTGTGTGTGTGTGTGTGTGTGTGTGTATGTGTGTGTGTCTGAGAGAGACAGAGAGAGGACTATTTTTTTCATGAAATAATTTATTTATTTTTAGTTTCCAACATTCACTTCCATAAGCTTAAAATTTTCTCCTCCTCTCATCCCTCCCCAAGACAGTGTGCAATCCTATATAGGCTCTACATATACATGCTTAGTAAACATATTTCCACATTAATAATGTTGTATAGAAGGATTAGGATGAATGGGAGGAACCATGAGAAAGGAAAAACAAAACAAAAAAAGAGAGCAAATAGTCTGCTTTGACCTGCATTCACACTCCATAGTTCTTTCTCTGGATGTGGAGGGCATTTTCCATCATGAATCTTTGGAGTTGTTTTAGGTCCTTGCATTGCTGAGAAGAGCTAAGTCTATAAAAGTCAGTCATTGCACACTATGACTGTTATAATGTACAATGTTCTGCTGGTTCTCCTCCCTTCACTCAGCATCACTTCATAGAAGTCTTTTCAGGTTCTTCTGAAGTCTGGCTGCTCCTCATTTCTTATAGCACAATAGTATTCCATTATATTCATATACCATAACTTGTTTAGTCATTCCTCAATTGATGGGCATCCCCTCAGTTTCTAATTCTTTGCCATGACAAAAAGAGCTGCCCTTTCCCCATTTTTATGATCTCTTGGGATACAGCCCCCCTAGAACTGGCATTGCTGGGTCAAAGGGTATGTATATTTTTATAGCCCTTTGGGCATAGTTCCAAATTGTTCTCCAGAATTATGGGATCAGGGCACAACTCCACCAACAATGAATTAGTGTTCCAATTTTCCCACATCTTCTCCAACATTTACAATTTTCCTGTTTTCTCATGTTAGCCAATCTGATAGGTGTGATGTGAGAGACAGGATAGTTGAAACTTTAAGGAGGCCTGGGATGTCAAGAGAACACATACGTAGAGGGAGAGAATCCCAGGTATGGGGGATAGCTAGTGAAAATGCTGAGAGTCAAGAGTCTTGTACAAGGAAAAGCAAAGGAGGCTACTGCTTCTAGACTGCAGAGAATATGGAGGGAAGTAAGGTATAAGATGACTGGAAAGGTAGGAGGGGGAAAGGACTTTTTTTAAAATCTAGGGAATTTTATATTTATCCTAAACTAAACAGTCACAAGGTTTTGCAATAACCTGCTAGTTGCTATCCCTGCCTCAAGTCTCCTCACTCCAGTCCATTTTCCACTCAGCTGTCAAATTAATCTTCCTAAAATTCAGATTTGGTCATGCCACTCTTTATTCAGCAAACTCCAGTAATTTCCTCATTATCCCCAAGATCGAATGTAATATCTTCTGTTTGGTATTCAAAGTCTTTCATAACCCAGCTCCCTTCTACCTTTTCTAGTCTTCTTATTCTTTACTTCCACCACGTATTTTGTGATCAAGTGACTCTGGCTTCCTTGTTGGTCCTCACACAAGACATTCCATTTTCAGACACTGCATTTTCACTGGTTGTTCTCATTCGTGAAATACTCTCCAGCCTCATCTCTGCCTCTTAGCTTCCTTCAAGTGCTAGCTAAAATCCCAACTAAGATGAGAAGCCTTTCCTGATTTCCCCTTAATATCTCTGTCCTTTTTTTTGAATGCTTATCTCAAATTTAGCATATATACACACATATGCATGTATCATATATCTTGTATATATGTGATAAATTAGAGATAAATGAAAGAAGACACCGGTATTAATCTACATGTACATATAATTCTACACATATCACACACAAACACCTGCCCCCCACCCCCCATATCTAGTTTGTTTGTAATTGATTTTCCTCGAGATAGACCTTGTTCTTAAGGAACTCACGGTCCAAAAGAGGATTTGTCTACCATATTAAATTGTGAGCTCCTTGAAAATAGGGACTGTCTTTTGCTTTTTTTTGATACCCTTGACACTTAGCACAATCTCTGGCATGTAGTAGGCACTTAATAAATGCTTATTAACTGATTGTAGTGTTCTATGACTATAAGCCCTAAGCCAGTGGTTCTCAACCTTCCTAATGCTGTGACCCTTTAATATACAGTTCCTCATGTTGTGGTGACCCCCAACCATAAAATTATTTTCGTTGCTACTTCATAACTAATTTTGCTACTGTTATGAATTGTAATGTAAATATCTGATATGCAGGATGTATTTTCATTGTTACAAATTGAACATAATCCACAGGTTGAGAACTGCTGTGCCTAAGCATTGATAGAACATTAGTGTTAAAAAGATGGGTCTTTGTTTTGAGAGAAGCTTGGGGTCATTAGCTACACAGATAGATAAAGCTTGCTATCCGACAGTTTGGAGTTTATGCTCTAATGGGGGAAGACATCTCATAGAGGGATATTAGAAGAGGGATTGAGGAGGATATGTACTCTCTCATGGTGAGGAAATGCAGCAAAGTAGTGTGAAGGTCTGGCCAGGTGAAAGTCACCTTTCAGAGCTTGGGGACCTGAAATGGGGGAGAGAAAATGATGGTTGGCTGAGAGGAGAAAGCATGCTGAGAAGATGGCAAGGAGTTTGAGGGCCATCCCATGCCTTTCAGGATAAGGTAAAATTTTACCTGTTAAGAGCTGGTGGAGTCAGAGAAAAAGGAGGAGGAAGACTTGATGGGTAATTAGCAGTTTTTGGAGCCAGTCCAATCCATTGTCTTTCTTCTGTTCTGGGCCCAAGTCATTGTCCATTTGCTGTGTCAATACACACACACACACACACACACACACACACACACACACACACACGCTCATATACTCTCATACATACTCAGATTTTATATGTTGTTCGTCCACCTTGGTATTTGGTTATAATATTAGTGTTATTAGGAGAGGCTTATTGTGAGGTTAGTCACTGGCACTCGTGAAGACTGGTGTTTCTACCACCAGTTGTGACCTTTAGGGCATGCTCACAGCATGAAACCATAATAATGAAATATAATAATAGTTGATATGTCTTTGAATTTATTAATTCCTTCTTTCAAACTGATAAAACAAATTAGGTGCCATTCTTCTCTCTTAGAACAAATCTATTTTAGTTAGGGAACAGAACTAGTATGCTTTCTCTGTATATGAAAATCATAGCACCAAAAGGTTAAATGACTCAACGTTACAGAAAAATTAGTGGGGCAGAGCAAGAGAAAGAACAGATCTCCCTTTCCTTTCACTAGGTTTTATTAAGGTAGAGTTTTTATCTTAGGATCCAATTAGCTTCTTGTTGTTTTTGTAGAATTTCCATATTCCCTGGGTGGAAAATCAGGATGTGCTTTCTTTTAATTTCTCAAGTAAACAAAACCATGGTGCTTATAACAACATTGATGTAATAATTGTGTGTATTAACAGAATAAAACACTAGCTTTTCAGGCATACTATCTGAGTAGTTAGTGATAGCATATGCAATATATAATCTGTTCCACAGAATTTTCATTGATAGAATATATTCTTAGGACAAAGAAATTTGTGCTCTTCAGAGTTTAGGAAAGATCACTCTGAAAATTTTAATATCTATAAGAAAACAGTGACTTTAATGTAATTGTGAAAAAATAATTTTATATATTTTTGAACTTGAATTCATTATTTTATTATCTTAACTTTAAAGCTGTGTCTAACAAATCAAATGGAGAAAGTTAGATTGAAAAGATAATAGGAATGGAGAGCTGTGTACTTCCCTGAATTACCTAGATTACATGAGCAGTTGACTTATATGATCAAATGGTGGTGGTGTTCAGTTGTTTCAGTCATGTCTGACTCTTCGTGACCCCTTTTGAGGTTTTCTTGGCAAAGATAATGCAGTTGTTTGCCATTTCCTTCTCCAACTCATTTTTACAGATAAAGGGTTTGAGGCCAGATTTGGACTTGGGTCTTCCAGACTCCAGGCCTGGTGTTCTATCTGCCATTCCACCCAGCTGCCCCTATAATCAATCATACAAATTAAAAAAAAAACCCAAAATGAAGGAAATCTAGATATTAAATGCAACCAACAATGTCTTGAAAGTAGTAGGTGCTTAATAAATTTTTGTTTAACTCTTTCTGCTCTTATAATTAAACAAATACATAAAAATTTTACATAGTTGTAGTTAGTGTATATTTTACATAGTATGTAGTTAGTGTATATAGTATACAGCATACATATTTTAGTTTTTTGTTGGGTCCTCTTACACATAGCTCACATATTGTGCACAATATAATTTATGACATGTTTCACATGTGTATGTACATATGTGTTTTCTTTCTTTCTAATTTCATTAGCTCCCATGAGTTCATTTGGGGTCATTTCTTTATTTTTTCTTTTTTTTGGAGGGCAGTTGGAGTTAAGTGACTTGCCCAAAGTCACATGGCTAGTAAGTGTGTCAAGCGTCTGAGGCTGGATTTGAACTCAGGTCTGATTCCAGGGCTGGTGCCTTATTCACTGCCCCCTCAGTGATCATTTCTATGCATATGACTTCCAGTTCTATATAACTACCCCTAATCTTTCTCTTAAATTCCGTTCTGGAATCTTCTCCCAAAATGTCCTGTAGGCATCTTAATCTCAGTGTGTTCAAAACAAGAACTTATCCTTTCCCCAAACTCAACTCTTCTTCCAAACTTTTCTATTTCTGTTGAGGGCACCCACATTTTTTCAGTTTACCTAGGTTTGCAACCTTAGAGTTATCCTTGATTCTTCAATCTCCTCTCCCATTGTCATATCCCATTATTTGTCGCATCTTTAACCCTATTACATCTTCCTTATCTTTCCCCTTTTCATCACTCAAATGGCTACAACCCTAGTTCAAGCCCTTATTACTTATGATTCAACTATTGCCTTAATCTTCTAATTGGTCTCTCTTGTTTCTCTCTTATCTGGTCCCTCTTCTAAAATAATAGTTATAAAACACAGATCACAGTATGAATTTTTGGAGCTTCCTTTTAGTCTTAAGATGCAACTAACTCTTCATCTTAACTCTTAAAGTTTTGAACAGTCTGATTCCAGTCTACCTTTTTAGAATTATTTTACTTCTTACACTTCAGTTATTTTCTCTTCATGCACTCTGCATTCTGTCAAACTAACAAACTTGGTATTCAATCTCCCATTTCTTTCTCTTTTATAGGCTGTACCTCATGCATGGAATATATTCCTTTATCCTTCCCTGTCTCTTGATTCCTTCATTTAACTTCAAGGCTTAACTCAAAGGTCACTCCCTTTTGGAAGTCTTTTGTGATCCCTTGGGTTGTTAGTGTTTTTCCCATCTCATGTTAGTTTGCACTTAGATTTCTGTGGAAATAATGTATGCTCCTTGGAGGCAGGGATTTTTTCTTTATGTCTTTGTTTCTCCTAGGTCCTACTTAGCAGAGTACTTAATGTTTGCTGAATTGTTATTTTATATGGATTTAATAAAATGTAGTGGTCATTTTTTTGGGATAATATAATACTCAATTTCATTAATGTACCACGGTCTACTTTGTACAAATAATTTTTTTGTTTTCTTGATATATGTTCCATTTGGATTCTTATTTAAATTATTCCCTTTGATGCCACCTGTGGTATTATTAAATTGGTAGTTTGATGAGGAATCTGAAGACTTAGGTCATCATGGAGAGAGAAACTGGTTAAAGACACATTTGGTTTTGGTGGTAGTGGTTTCACTTGGCTCCATAAGTTTTTTTTTATCTGTGCATCTTTTCCTTTCCTCCAAAGAGTCAACTAGTAATGTTGTTCGCATTTTAAATGAATTTAATTTAACAAACATTTGTAAGGCACTTATTGAGTGCCTAGAATTGTGGTCAACAGTAGGTGACCTTCAGAGTTTAAGAAAGATAGTACTTATCCTCATGGAGCTTACATATAAATCTAGTAGGGAAATGAGTTACATTCACAAATAATAGTGATAGAATATTATATGCTAAGTGCATAAGAGAAGATATGAATAAATATCTGAGGGAGGAAAGGTCATTTCTAACCTAGGGTTATGAAGTAAGCTTCCTGGAGAGGCTGGAATTTGAGCTGGGTGTTACAGGGTGGGTAGGAATCCAACAGATGGCACCCATTTCAGACATAGGGAATAGCATGAATAAAGGGTTAAGGTGAGAAGAATGTAGAATGTCTCTTTTTCAGTTGTCTGACTCTTCATGACTTATGCAGCTGGGATAAAAGAAGGCACAGTGTAACAGTTGTGTTTTTGCTTTTATTGTTTAACATCACTACCCTTGTTTATTCTTTCATCCTTGCAGCTTATCAGAACGTTTCCAAGTTTTTTCCTCTCTGGTAGTTAAACTACCAAGAAAAAGGTTTTTAAAGACAAGATGTATAATTGCTTTTGCCCCAAGGGTAGTACAGGTTAGAAATATTAAAAAAATATCAGGCAGGTGCGGCTAACTGGTGCAGTGAATAGAACACCAGCCCTGGAGTCAGGAAGACCCGAGTTCAGCTCCGGCCTCAGACACTTAACACAAAAAACTAGCTAGGTGACCTTGGGCAAGTCACTTAACTTCAATTGCTCTACCTTCCCCCCTCTAAAAAAAAAAGCAAAAAAAAAATAAGGCAGCTCATCTCTAGGAAGCGATACTGTCTATCCCATAATCATTGTTAGTAAAGAGGGCTTAACTAGTGGTGCAAGATGGAAAAGCTGCATAAGCTCACTGCAAGTCAGGACTTCCTTTTATAGTATCATTATTTTTCTTGGAAGTATTATGGATTCCAAGAAAATTATGCAAATTTATATATTTAAATACCAAAATACATTACCAGTTTAAATGTAAATCTTATAAAAATCATTTGGTATGCTGGATTATCCAAGTCAATAAGTCACCAAGCATTTATTAAATACTGTTTTCCTGGCAATGTGCTAAATGTTGGGGCTACTAAAAATTGGTAAAAACAGTCCCTGCCCTCAAGGAGCTCTCACTCTAATGGAGAAACATACAAACAACTATATACAGGATAAAATGGAAATAGTCTCAGAGGGAAGACACTAAGATTAAGGAGGACTGGAAAGGACTTCTTGTAGAAGGTATGATTTTAGTTGAGATTTATGGAAGCCAGGAGGTAGAGCCAAGGAGAGAGAGGATTTCAGACATGGAGAACAATCTTTGAAAATGCAGTGAGTTTGGGGTGGCTAGGTGGCTCAGTGAATAGAGCACTGGCCCTGGAGTCAGGAGGACCTGAGTTCAAAGGTGGCCTCAGACACTTAACACTTACTGGCCGTGTGACCTTGGGCAAGTCACTTAACTCCAATTGCCCTGCCCTCCCCACTCCAAAAAGAAAAAAAAAGAATGCAGTGAGTTGGAAGATGGAATGTCTTATGTGAGAAATAGTGAGGAGGCCATTATCACTGGATCATAGAATACATTTTTTTTTGACTGTCAATGTAACAGTCAATGTTTATTTTTTCCTTTGGGGGGAGAGGGGAAGGAGGTAATGGAGGATTTGTTTGTACACTTTCTGAACCAAATACCATGACAGATCAGTTAAGTGATGTCAGCCACTAATATCAACAAAACTTTTTTATATCTTGACATATCTGAATGTCAAAATTTAAGTATTGGTCAAATCCAAAATATACTTCAATTCTTATGTTTTTCCTGTTTTAGTTTGATAAGACTGTTTTCTGTTTCCAGATCTGGGACACTTTATAGAACATTTGAAAATGCTTATCCAATTCTAAATGTGGTTTGTATATGCTTCAACCACCAGGCGTTCATTTGAAGCTCCTTTTAAGAACATAGTTCTTTCTAAGGTTAGAGATGGGAGAAGGATTCTTTTGAGAATTTTTGGAAGGTGAGCTAGTAAGCATTTTTCAATTTGAATATATAAAAACTTTAATAAGGTGATGGTAACTTATATTTTATATTGGTGATAAATTTCTAACTCTTAAGAAAAATATATAAATTGATTTGATTTTTAAGTTGGTAATAGCTGGGGGCCAAGCTATATCTTTTCCCCAATTAAATTTGACAATCAAATTATTTTATGATAAAAATTCTTTATAATAAATACTTTTAAGTCCAGACAGCAGTTTGTGTATTGGAATATAATAAAATTCTAGTACTGCAAAAGAATATGATATTCCCTGGGAGTTCACTGACTTGGGTTTGACTTGAATTCTCATTGTATTTTAATTAAAAATTGACTTAGTCTTGAAACCTTTATCATAAAAGGTAGACCCTCTCAAGCACTAAAACTTGAAAGAAATGGAGGAAATATTTACAGTATCTAAGATTTGACTTGGGTGGTGTATTCTAAACAAATGAGGACAATAACACTGACATTAAATAACTCAAGTCTTTGATTTTGCATTTATATGCAGTCTTTTAGTATCATGTAGCAACCAATGTAGACAGATTATTTTAGCTAGTTTTTGTAGTGTACCTTTCATATATGAGCACTTAGTAATCAATTCTATTTGTAAATAATTCTGAAGACTAATATCTCAGACAAAAAAACATAATAATTAATACAGTAATCCACAAATGGCTGTTAAAAATGGCAGCATAAGTGTTTTGTCCTACTAAAAATCAGAAAAAAGAAACATGCTCAAGAATTACTTGGCCCACAGATATTGCTGTCTGGATGGGCAAAACAAACTAAATCAAATAATTAAATTTTTAAAATTTGATTTGTTTATTCACTTTTAGTTTACAAGATTCAGTTCCACAATCACTTGAGTTTCAAATTTTCTCCCCTCCCTCCCCTCCCCACCCCCATGGCAGTGT
>CM053583.1:134775343-134836562 GCA_028627135.1 Pseudochirops cupreus
TTGTATAGAAGGGTTGTAACCAATGGAGTGAACAATGGGAAAAAAGAAGGAGAACCAAACATGAAAAAGAACGATAGCATGTATTGCTTCAGTCTCCATTTAAACTCTGTTCTTTCTAGATCTTTCTCTGAATGTACATTATCTCCTTCCGTCCTGAGACTTGTAGAGTTGTCTTATACCTGTGCATTGCTGAGCAGAGTCCAGTTTATCAAAGTTGGTCGTCACACATACGATGTGTCTGTGATTGTGTACAAGCTTTTCCTGGTTCTGCTCTTCTCACTAATTAATTTTCTAAGATGATATTCACAGGACTCTTATAACAGTTAGGCTTAGTGCCTTGGAGCTGTTTTAGGTGAAACCACTTTATTGTGATATCCTTTGGATACTCAATTAAATTTCCTTGGGTTGTAGTTCACGTTCAGTCTACTGGAAATCATTCATTCAACAACAAACCTTCTTTGAGCACCTGTTTATATTTAAGATGTCAGAAAGGAAACAATCCTTGCCCTCAGTATCTTACAAACTTTTTTTATAGGAAGAATTCATTTTTGTCTTTTTGTTTTTACAGCAGCATTTCTCTTTAATTTGTCTCCACTAATTTTTTTCCTTGCGACAAAACAAATACTAAGTAAAGGCAGTGGACAGAGCAACCCTTTCTGACTGTATATTACATTTCACAGCTACGGTTTTCATCTGTAATCTCTCCCTCTTTATAGGAAGAACATTCTATAAATGTTCCATAGCATTTCTACAGGACAAAGATTGTTCATTACAGTTCTTCAGACTTCAAATACTTTTTATTGTTATCTTTTAGTGTTGTATTCATGATTATTTTCTTTATTCATCTTTCTTTAATCTGCATAACTCATACAAATCCTCCCATATTTTTTTAAAACCCTCATATTTGTTGTTGATTAAAACACAGTAATATTACAGTATATTTATATTCGAGTTTGTTCAATCATTCTTCAATTGACGGACACTCATTTTGTTAATAGCTTATACTGTAGTAAAATGACATTACTTTCAGATTGAAAGATGAAATAAGCTGAAGGGCAATTTCTGTTTGATAGAAAAACAATAGCAACAAAATCTCTGAAGAATTTAAGCCTTCTTTGCTCAGCAAACATTCAAGTCTTTAGGAAAAGTTGACAAGTTACATGGACAAAGATTTCAGGAAGAAAGCATTTTTAATAATCTGATTCATTGTAACAGATCAACAAGGCACTGTTACTATGTGGTATCTTCTAGCAGATGAAAATAGCTTTGATGTGGAAACTTCACTGCAAGTGTATGAGCACAAATGGAAGTCTACCTCAATACGGTAATTAAAAATGAAAATTAAAATATTGAGGACATTCTTAAGTATTACCAAGGCAGTTAACCTTGCTTTTGTGTGTAGAATCATAACATTTTGAAGCTGGAAGGATTATAAAGATAATTTGGTAATTTCAACCACTCTTCTCAGTATTAATTAATCTCTAAAAATTGTTACTTCATGGGAACATACTGACAAGAAGGCATGTGGAAATTTTACATAGACTTTAAATACACTAAGTATATTAAGTACAAATAGACTTTAAGTACAAATAAAAGATCATCTCTAATTCATTTTTTTGTCGTCACTTCTCTCTGACAATCCTAACAGAAGTGAAGATTGAGTGGATTATCTTTAAACCTTTATTAAGGGCATAATTTCCTGTAGGTCTGTGCTAAGCTCTGTGAAGGAGTGATTAAGGCCCAGCCCCCCAGCTACCCTAAAATATAGGGACTGACTCATTCCACTGTTTGTACATTCTATACAGTTATAGAGCAAGTAACAAACGACTGATACATTATGTTGTGGACCAATCTCAAACTGACACTTTCCTACATCACCAGGAAGTCTCTCTGTTTGAGCTTGCTTAACTAAATTGACCTGCCAACCTGAGAACAAATGTAGAGGTGACTAGTACCAGTATTTTTACTTGTGAACAAACTACCTGAAATTATCTAAAACCAGAAAGTATTGTTAGTATTTGCCCTCCCTACCCCTTCCAGTTTAAACTGATAAAATTATCAACTGCTGACTTTATCAATCAGTGCTTTTTAATATTGATTGAACAGAAGTGTTTATAGTGCTGTTAGTATAGTTTTTGTTTCAGATTTGGTAGCTGTATCTGGAACAAGCAGGATCAGATTTAGGGTATGACAGATCTATAGCAAACACAAGTACATTTTAGATGTATAAGTATGTGTTGAGAGGAATAAGGGGTAGAAATGCCCTGTGTCAACTCAAAGTGTGTATCTTCATGGTGCAACGAAATCTATCATAATAAACTGGCACTGCATCAGGTCAACAACTGAACTTAACTTTTGGTAGGCAGTATATGTAGAGTCAGATAATTCAGGTTTTAAAAAAAATTGAACTCAATGAAGAGTTTGACCAAACTTATTAAAAAAAACATCCCGTTTTCTTTTACATATTGATCATATTAAACTGATAATTGCCAGGTCTCTATTGTGTAGTCAGGCAGTTTTCCCTTCTCGCTTACTTAATAGAATTTTGTAAGGAAAAAGTTGTAAACTTTAAAAATTTTTATGTCAGCTACCGTTGTCACATTTTTAAAGCCTGGTACTGAAGAATGCTGTAACTTGGGAACAGTTAATATTTTTTTGGCTCTAAATTGCCTTGGTTTCCTGAATTTATGCATTCATTTAGTAGTAAGGAATTTTGTGGTCATATAGTATTTATGTTAGTACTTCTAGGGATCTTTTGCCCTTAATGAGAGAGTATTAAGAGTCTAAATGCGTCATCATTCACAGATTTGTTTCCAAGCCAGTTATTAATGAGAAGGGTCATACATCTTGATAGATTTTCGAACGTTTTACGTATGACAGATCGGTCAGTTTTGTTGTTTACTCAATACTAAGTTCTTGACAGTTTTTCAGAAGACGAAAGTTTTTTGAAAATAGCAGAAGCACTTTTTCCTTCCCCGAAAAGTTATGGGAACATAATTTTCTGTGCATGACCATTTTGGGTTACTATTTAAAACTGCCACCTCCATCACCTGAAGGAGGGACAGGAACTTTGCCAGCAAGCGCAGCGATGGCCAAAACAAGGTAACATAGGCATGGCCATTTCCAGGCTGCAGGAACAGCAGGAGAAGCTCTTCAAAGAGAGACTGTGCTCCCTGCCTCTCTCGTAATCCGGGAAGTTAGAGACCGTTCTTGGTGCCTTCTCCCGGCCGGGGCAGCCCCTTAACTGTCCCAGGCCTGGGAGAGATTCCTTAGCCTCAGGTGTCAGAGTCTCCTCCCCCGGCTGCGGGTGGCGGAGCGGCCGTGCGCGAATGTCGGGGACTTCCTGTCTGGGCTGCAGGGCGGAAGGATCGCGTTGCTAGTCGAGCCTCCGCTGCAGCCCCTACCGTTAGGTGCTGGGTTTTCTCGCCGGGCGGACGCCTGGGAGCTGGGCCGGTTCCTCAGCTTCCTGTCGGGAGGACGCGCAAGGATCTCTCTGTGTGTATGTGCGTGTGTATGTGTGTGTGTGTATGTGCAAGTGTGTGTGCGTGTGCGCCTCTGACTGCTGGTTCCGCCTCCTCCCCCGCCGCCGCCGCCGCCGCCGCTGCTCCCAGCGTTAAGTCAATGTGAAGCAGCAGCTCCAGCCCCGGGATAAACATGGCGACTTCTCTGCATGAGGGGCCCACCAACCAGCTGGATCTGCTCATCCGGGCCGGTAAGGACCGGGCAAGTTGTGTTACCGTGCACGGGTGCAGGCGGCAGCGGCGTGTGAAAGGGGCGGGAGGCGGCTCTCCCGCGGCGGCGACCGGTGCAGGGAGCCGCGGGAGACGCTGGGAGGTCGGGTTGGAGAGGGAGCAGTGAATGAAGTAATGGAGGCGACGAATCAGGAAGTGATCACCTTGGTGAATAACCTGCCCGGTCTTCAGTGCTGAGGCTCCGTAGCTGCCCCTGGCAGCAGCGGCGCTGCCTCCCGGCCCCGGCGCCGGCAGCCGGTGCAAGAGAACGTGCGCCGCGCTCAACTTGGCGACTCCCGGGCGGGAGAGTTTGCGCTTCGCCCCAGTTGCTGAGGAACCAGGAAGTGGGCGAGTGTGCGAGTGAGCGAGCGCGGCTGTTGTCTCTGCAGCTCTGCCACGCTGTCTGGCCGGAGAGGCCGCGGCTGCCCTGGGGGAAGGGGCGCTAAGACTCGCGACCCCCCACCCAACCCCTTCTCCCCATGACTCCTGTAGAGAAGAAACGGAGCGGCTGAGGGTACCCGCCAAAACAGCTCCCCGCCCCCTCGCACCTGGTGCACTTTCAGGAGTAACGGTCCCGCAAAGGGTCACGGTGCTAGGGAGTCAACTGAACTGGCTGCCCCTGCCCAGGCCCGTGACTCTGAACCCAGCCCTGCTAGTTGAAGGACAGGAGGAAACCTAACGCAGCCCCCTCCCCTCGCGGGAGGGGTGGGCTATGTGTGGGGTGGGAGGTGGTGGATGTCTTGAGCAGTGGGGCGGGGATGCATAAAAAGGCACAATTTGCCTTATTTTTATGTGAGTAGTGGGCACCAGCAGGGTTGGCGGGCAGGCAGGAGGCAGGCTCGGCCCTGGGGAAGTCTCAGCACGGTGTCGCCCCCTTTCCCCTCCCCCCCAAACCTCCCACCATAGCGGAAGCGCAGCGGAGAGGACAGAATAGGCGAGATTGACAAGGCTTCCGTTCCAATCCCTTCTCGGGGATGTTCCAAATAAGAACGTTGATTTCTGGGGGCGGGTCTTCTGGCCTGCGCTGGACCAATGGAGATTGGGCGGGAGTAAAGCTGATAATGTACGCATGGAATTGGAGGGAAGAGGAGTGTAAACACGGAAGTGGCCGCAAGGGTGGGGGATGTGCTGCACCGCTGCTGCAGCGGAAGGGCACGGACTTCTGTTACATCGAAAGCTTTAATAACGCCCACACCAGCCTTTTGGGCTTCGTGTTCGTGAAGCAGAACCTATGTGCTTTCCATATTTTGTAGCTGCACCGATAGGACTAAAAAAGCATTAATCTCTGTTCTCAATCCTATTAAGTATCTCATTTGGTTATAATAGGAAGATTAGAAGAAATTTACACATAACACTGGTATGACATATCTTTCTCCTGGTTTCTTCCTGGTATTAATGGCCAAAGGAAATTAAATTTAAAGACAACTTTTTAATGTTCTTATAGTCATGAATACATGTAAATTTGTGGATTTTAACCTTAGCCTGACAAAATATACCACATATATCTAAAATTGAGGGTGCAGTTGGAAAGTGCTGGCTTGGAGGCAGAGGATTTGGTGTCCACTCCCTTGCTCCAACCTGTGTGACCTTGGACATGTCACTTCTCTTTGCCTCAGTTTCTCTGGCAAAACGAAGAGCTTGGACTGAATAACCCAAGATTCCTTAATTGAATTTGATCCTCTGAAATAAAATGCTAGTAAGATTTATGACACTTTTCAAAGGGCTTGGAAGAACAAATTTTTTAAAGCAAATCTAGACAGGTGAGTAATGTTTATGAGCAATGATATAATCTTTGAAGTAGGCTAAGTAAAATTATCATTGTAGAAAAAAATTTCTAACCTCATAGGGGAAGTGTCATTCAATGTCAGGACACATTGAGAACTGAATTCTTTTCTCACTCTGCCAGCTACAACATGGTTTTTAATATTCAGTGTGGTAGGTGTGTTTGTGTGTATTCTTTATTTTCCTGGTGCTACTGTAATATTTATTTTAAACTTTGGGATAAGGATATGTTATCTGTACTCTTGCATGTGAAACCTTTTTAATTCCAGTAATAGTTTCTTGCAGTTAAGTTGCATTGTAGTCACTTGAGAAACTAGTATAGATTGGGAAGGTAAGAAAGAAAAGTTGTCATAAACATCTTGAGTTTTTTTAAGCCAGTAAAAAGTTTAATTCACAAGCTTTGGGGAATGAAACAGGTGGCTAAATCTGGCATGTATCTATTTTGTTTGGAATGGGAGGGGTGGTGGGAAATGCTGAGTATTGGGTCTAAGTTTGAAAACACAAAAGAGAGTTTTCTAGTAGGAGATGAAAGAAGTTGTTTTCCATCTCTGTTGTATTTGACTAGTGTATTAAGAAATAGTATTATAATTGCTTTTCAGGATTGTAACATTTTACAAAGAAAAGGATTATGTGAAATTATTTTTCAAGTTATTTCCTTAAGGATTGCTCCTTGTAATCTGAGTGGGTTGGGTCACTTTATGCTTCCTATTTTAGGAAGAAACTTGAGACAGGTTTACTAATTTGCTCAAGGTTAATTGCATAAATTGAATAAATTAAAATTTGGAAAGGCAGGGTGGCCCAGCTCAGATTCAAGACCATAATTCTAAATTCTTGTTTTAATCATTAGTTTATCTTGTGATTCTGAGAATCACTTTTAATTTTGTTTGCTTGTCAAGTAGAGGGAAAGAAAAGAAACAAGGTTCTGACCTGCATTCATAGAGGGAATTTCCTCATTTAAGATTACATATACCAATGAAATCACAGGTCCAGGCCAGTCCCTATTGCAATTCCTTAGAAAATGGACAAAAGGTTATTTTTAAAGTAATCTTTCATTCCATTTTATATCTAGACATCAGTCTTCCCCTTGAAGATTTTAACAGTACAAAAAGGGAGATGAACTTACATATGGTTTTTAAAAGCTGTTCAGACAAATATAGTAATTGTAAGAGTATATTAGGGGTTTAGATGGAGAAGGAATTATATTACTGTTGATGAGAGTGATTGGTGTTTATTAGGGAAGCTTCCTGGAGGAGGACCAAAATACTACCACTGTATGCCAGGACAAACATATCCTTTTTATTATAATCAGTATTTTAATTTGGGGCATTTGGGTTTAGAACATGGAGCACTGAAACCCTTTTCTTACAATACTGGGCCCTTCATCTAGACTTTTTTAATACAGTTATTTAATAATTAATACATATATATTACTTTAAGATTTTCAAAGCAACCCCCTGGCGTAGGTAGTTTGAGTGTTGTTTCTATTTTACAGATGAAGAAACTGAGGCTTAGGTTGTCTGTCTATGGTCATATAGCTAGCAAGTGGCTTAGGTGGGAATCAAATCTTAGTTTTCTTAACTCTAAAGTCTTTTATTCTGTACTGTAAAAGATGCTTTACATTCTTACCTAGACTGTTAGCAGTGTGGTCTAGTGGAGACAGTAGGTTGCAAAAGTTAAGTTGAAAAATTAGACAGATTTGTAGGAAATGGTTGAAAAAATGTTGGTGTAAAACAGGAGAGGAAATGTTACTGATCTTTTCAAATTAATTTATGAGTGTATTTAATCATTTGCTTTTCAGTAGTCATGTATCTACTGAAGTAAAGAGGAAAGCAGTAATAATGTAACTTAAGTTAAAGGAGATTAGTCAATTAGGCAAGCTTGGGTTAAAATCCCTTTACTTAGTATCAAGTTGTATTTTTGTTTGGGGTGGGGTGGGGTGGGGAGAAGTGTCTAACTTATCTGGATAATTACATAAATTTCACTTAGCCTGTGTTACAGCTCAATCATTGGGAAAGCTACAAATGGATATTTATGGGAAACTTGTATCTCATTGCAAAATTTTCTTTTTTGAAAATTGGATACTGTAATTCCTTATAGATGGCTGGCCTCAGAGTCAGGAAGATGAGAGTTCAAGTTCCATCTCTGACACTTAACTGTCTAACCTGGAGTTTGACCCTTCATTACTCCCAGGCAACTCTAAAACTATAAATTGTAGAAGTTTTGGCAGAGGAAATTCTTTGCTTGGAGCTATCTAAAATCTGTGATTAAAAGCACAGAAAAATTTCTCCTAGAATTGAGAGTAAAAAGAGTGCCTTGGTGATAATCAAATCTAACTCTCATTTTACTGAGCCATCTGCAAGAGGTTAAAGGACTGGTTAAGTCACACTTGCTCAAAGTAGCAAGTGAGCATCAGAGGTGTGATTTAGTGTCCTTTGATCTCAAATTTAGTGTTTCATCTCCCATGTGATTGTCATTTGGATTCTTCCAAACTGAATTTTAGTTGTTATTCTGTTTCAAACATAGTAATCATAATCTTGAAAAGGGCTTAAAATATTATAGAGAAAAATTACTTAAATTTCACATTGACCAAAAATTGATTTTGAAGATGAACATTTACTGTAGTACTTAATATTAGGTATTATTTTTCACTCTAGTATTATGATAGTTGCTACAGGGCATTAAAGGATAAGCTATTGTAAATAAGAGACTACAGTTGAGGGATGACCTTGTAATGTTAGTTTATCCTCTTGCTGGTGAGAGGCACAGTAATTAATGAAATGTTTTTTCACTCTTTCCATTGTCCTCTAATTAAATATGCTATTAACTTTTAGTTTTGCTCTAAAAACATTGTTATGAACCAGGTTATTTCGGGGATTCTCTTCCCTAAAGCTGAGATATGCCTCTTGTCAGACTGAATGACCAAGTTTGGTGTTTTCTGACAGCTGTTGAGTGAGAGAGAGCTTGGAATAATCTACCATATAACACTGTTGGACTAGAAAGAAATGGAACAAGGCATGCACTAGGGAGTGCATGGGGACACAAGCAATTTTTTTTATCAAAACTTTCCACTTTCTGAGTCTGTTCCCTCAGACCCGTTCCCTATTCTGTCCCTTGTTCTGTCTGTCCTTTGCTATCGGTAATAGCAATACCAACCATGGGAGACTGAAAAAAAGTGTTGCCTGCATTCTAGCCTTTATCCTTGAGCTCTGAGCAGGAGCCAGTCTACATGGGCAGAGAGAATTCCCTTCATTGAAAGTTTCCTGTGCGAAGGGAATCATAGGTTTTTAGGGGGAGCGTTTTTTATTTTTCCCTTCTATTCTTTCCCTTCAGACACATCTCTAAAAGATAGTAACCAGTAAATCAGGTTTTAAGAAGCAAGAAAAAAATGTGATGTGATTTTTGACTCTTAAGCACACCATTAAGATCAAAGTTATAACTTCAAACTCAGTGATAACATTTGATTGAACTACTGATATGGATAGTTGATAAATATCAGAAAATAATTTTTACATATCATTAGAGGCAGCATTACATTTTGGTTTCTCTGGTGACCAATAAGTCGTCTAGATGTCCAGTTTGGACTGGCGGGCAGACTTTTAAATTTTTAATTCTTACTTATTGATGCCTTTCCTTAGACTTCATATTCATTTCCGTGTGTGTGTGTGTGTGTGTGTGTGTGTGTGTGTGTGTGTGTGTGTGTATAGACACAAACACGGAACTCTGCTTCCCTGATGCATAGAACCATCCCTTGTAACAAATACTAAAAAGCCATTTAGAAATCACAGACTGTTTTCAAAGCAAGGCACATTTTTAAAAATACAAGTGATAGTCAGGACCTTGGGTTCAGATCTTGGCTTTTCCACTTACATTCTGTATGAATTAGGCTAATTCACGTAATGTTGGTATGGGTTGGATTCCTTCTACCACTGCAAATGTCAGGCTTTCCCTTCTTGTCCTGTATGACTCTTATCCATGTTTTTCTATAAATCATCCATAAAGGATGAGACTGGCCTCTGGATCTTTTAATATTCTGTGGATACCAGTATAATGTTCCAACTCCTCATTGTTTGTTCTTCATTTTCAATGTAATGCTGGCCATTTCCTTTTTCCTTCATGCATTATCTTGATGTATTTCCTGGCTACTTGTTACACACCTGTCCACTTGGGATTTGTAGCTTTCTTACACAGTTGTCCTTTGAACTTTGAAACATTTTTGTTGTCCATAAAGGAATATTTGTAATTTGGAATGTCATTGTGATTATTCTGAGTTATATTGTGGAGTGCTGATAGGAGACATAGATAAATGGCATTGCGGATAGTCTCTGATTTTATGAAAGGCGCCTTGAAACAGACTGAGCATGTATCCTGCATCCTCTGTTTGATCACGTTCAGCAATACTTGCATAAAAACTGTTGATAAGGGGATGAATGGAATTCTTCAGTTTCTAAATATGTCTGCTGTTTCGTGTGTTGTTTACATTTATACATAGTGTTATTTGCATATTTTAGATTTTGAACACAAACCTAGCTTTGTTAGTATTTTGCTTCTTTTAATGATTGAATCATCACAACAGAATGAAAAATGAATATTTTAATATACAAACTTTGTTTAACATTTTCTGTTAGCATAATATATGTGTTACTCAAGTGCCAGTCAAATTCACGGTATTTTTGACTAGGGGATAATGTTCGATCTTGAGAACAGAATCTCTTATTTGGATAGTATGTACTCTGGTTACTGAAACAAACTTTTCTATTTAGCTCTACTTTTGCCTGCTTGGTTTTTAGCAGTTTCTCAATAAGGAATAGAAAATAAGTTTTAAAGAAATATTCCAGGGTCTTAAGGAATTTAGGAGTTTAACTAAGCTTTGGTTTTTGCATGTTAACCTTAATCCAATTAAGATTCAAGGGCAGTATAATAATGTGTGGGTTGAGGGGGGGGCATACTTATACCAATATCCTCTCCCTTTTTGACCTTATAAAATAGGATTCACATGTAATTTTAAAAAAATTACTAGAATTTTGCTTCTAGATATTGTTTTTATTGAATGTTTTAGATTCCCATTTCAAAATGTATATTTTGCATACGTTAGGATATGTTTTAATAAAACAACTACATGAGGAATTTACTCTTATGGCTATTTTTTTAAGACAAAAAGTGTAAAATTGCTAGAATTAGCATCTATCTATCTATCTATATGACCATATATCTCTATACATATATCATTTTTGAGTGAAAGTTATACTTTGATAAAATTGCTACTGTTTTACTTAGATCAAGTTCTTTGTGATTCAGCTTTTTTGTAGCTCATCTAAAATATAGAATTTCCCCTCCTAAATAGTATTAAAATGCAATATTGAAAAGGTCTATGATTATATTCTTTTAGGTAACTTCCAGCCTAAAGATTTTATTTTAGTTGTCAGTAGGCTTTTTGAAGTTCAGATAGAGGTACTAATTGAATCCTCTTTAATTTAGTGAAGCCACAGATAGAGTAAGCAGGGTCACCTAAAGATAGATTTACTCAGATGTTGGCTGCCTCTCTGGAACGATTGAGCTTTGAGCAGATTTCCATAAATGGAAAGAGCAACTGCAGAGGCACAGCTACCTTGGTGAGAGTGTAGATGATGTGCAACAGGTGGTTATGGGGTCACTGAATTTAAAAATGTTATCCAAAAAAATGGGGGCTGGTGAGAAGAAGGTAGAGGGGCTAGTTAGGAGCATTTAGAATTGTAGTTCTACTAAGACATTTTTGTTTTACCTTAAAAATCGAATAGAAATTGTTTTTTAATACAAAGGCACGTATTTTCAGCACTTTGGAGCCTATTCCCCCCACTCCCAATGTTATTTTGTAAAAATTGGATAGGAGTTGGTAAAAGGTGAATTTCTACATCCAGTAACAAACACAAGAGTAAACTCTTTTTACTATATTAATTGAAAATTGTGTTCATTATGTTTATGATTAAGGACCTGTCAGTTTATGAAAAGTATTATCTTAATGTAATTTATGAAGCATTGATTCACTCCTTTTCCCACAAAGCAGATGGGATGTCTTCAAGGGAATTGCTCTCTGAGGAGCCCAGAAAGTTCCCTTAGGAGGAAGGGAAAGGTCACTATAGATAAAATGGCATTGAGGTAGAACCCTGAGTGAGAGAGAACATTTCTAATCTTAGGGTTGATTTTTTTTCTGTCATCAATGGAGTGGCTGTTGAGAGGATGCCTCTAAACCAGGAGTGAATCAAACCCTTCTTGTAGAGAAGAGTCACTTGTCATCCCTGTGTGCCCAGAAGGGTATATATAACTGAAGTCATCACATACAGAGACAGTGAAATTTGGGTTTGTTCTATTGGTTAATAGAACTACTTAATAATTTTGAATGGGATTAGAGTTAGGGACCTGCTTGGGACCCACGGCTTTTATTGGATGTGGCATTGGATAGCGTATCGATAGAAGTGCTTTCTGCCTCATAGAATTGTTAATCTGTAACTGTGCTTATTTTTCCTTAGTTAGTTTTGGCTTAAAATTGACATAAGAGTTCAAATTTCAAGGTTTCAGAGTTCAATTTGAAATTTCAATTCCATTTGTTTTTCCTTTGGGTAGTCCTCAGTGTAAAATCTTTTTTTTTTTTTAAATTAACATCCATTTTAGAAAGCTTAGATACTAGTTATTCCTCATTGCTTTGAAATGTCCAAGGACTACTCAAGATTAATCAATGTATACCAGTCATTTTAATGATGTTTAACATTCTTCATCTGAAGTGAGTTTCTTTTACTTTAAAATAAATATGTACTTGAAATGACTTTTAACGGAGTATACTTGGTTTTTCTTGTCCTAGTTGAAGCATCAGTTCACAGTAGTAATGTACACTGCACGGATAAGACAATTGAAGCTGCTGAAGCCTTGCTTCATATGGAGTCTCCAACCTGCTTGAGGGATGCGACAAGTCCTGGTATGTAAACTGCCATTGAGATGTTAACTGTATCATAGCAGTTGTTTTACTCTTGAAAACTAAAAGTATGAATGGACTATTATAGTCACTAATCACATGTATGATTACTTGGTCAAAAGTATTGACTGATATTAGGTGAGCATACATTTATGCCAAACCTTTGAATGTTTATTAATTAATGTTTCATCTTAATAATCAGATATAGAATATAGGATATCTTTAAGTTAAAAAAATGTAGATTAAAAAAAATAGGCCAAATATATGTTTTAGAGTTACTATTTATATTATAGATTGATTTTCTTTAGATTGGTCATATACCATAGCAAATAAGGCATGGAGCTGCATAGAGCTTTCCAGAATATGGTGACTGGGAACTTAATCTTCTTCCTTTCCTTCTAGCTATTAGATAGGCAATGAGTCAGAGGGGTGATTAATAGGGAGAAGGAGGTAGCTTCACAAACTGGTGCTTTTAAAAAACCCCCACCATAATTTGAGTTTATAGTTGTCCAGTTATATCTGACTCTTCATGACCTCATTTAAGGTTTTCTTTTGCAAAGATACTAGAATGGTTTGCCATGTCCTTTTCCAGCTCATTTTACAGATGAAGAAACTGAGGCAAACAGGGTGAAATGACTTACCCAGGGCCACACAGTTAGTAAGTGTCTGAAACCAAGATTTGAACTCAGGAAGATGAGTCTTTTTTACTCCAGGCCTGGTACTCTGTCCACAGTGCCACTTAGCTTTCCATAGAGTTTACAGGCTTATAATGAAAATTATCTATTATCAAATAGTCTGTGAGGAATTAGGACTGCTTTTCTCTGCCTATACATCTCTTGGGTTGTGTGTTTACTTTTTGTGACAACTTTTCCTTTAAAAGGGTGCTGCTCTTTACTTTTGTCTTGATTTCACCTATATAAAAAAATGTTGTGTCGTGATGTACATGATGATTTTACTTAAGTTATTCATTTTCTCAAATATGGCCCAGATTTCCTAGAGTCAACATTTATGAAAGTTTGTAGTCATTTCCAAGAACGACTCCTAGTTGGAAAAAGGATATATTTTGATTCTTCAAGTATGAAAGGGAATTTTAAGCATCATAATTATCTATATTTTGCATGAGAAATATGCTCTGTATTAGAGGCAAAAATGTAGGTTAGTACTGTTTGTACGAAATTTAAAGTCATATATTTTTAAAAGTGATCAAAAGTTATATTTCTTAGGTCAGAGAAACACCAAATACAAAGTCTCATTGACAGTTCCTGTGATACAGGATTATGCCTGCTAGTCCATAATTATCTTATTTTACTTTTGTACTTTTCAGATTGAGAACCATAAGATGCCCTAGGGGAATGAAAGATGGCCTGGTCTTTTCTATCTTAAGCCTCATTAAACTTACTGCCAAGTTGAATAATACCTCTTCTGAATTTTTAATTGTCAACTATGTCATAAAACTTACTGGGAGGGGGATAAAAATGTAATTTTTTTCAACTTTTTTTTTATAGTGGAAGTCTTTGTTCCTCCTTGTGTATCTACTCCAGAGTTTATCCATGCTGCTATGAGACCAGATGTTATCACAGAGACTGTAGTCGAAGTGTCAACGGAGGAGTCTGAACCTATGGATACCTCTCCTATTCCAACTTCACCAGATATCCATGAGCCAATGAAAAAGAAGAAAGGTAAATAGATTTTTGTTGAAGGTGTTTATTTTTTTCTTCAGGATAAAGAATTTAGAACTATAAAAACTGAGTACACTGAATGTTATCCTAAACCAATTCTTTACAGTGTATTATTTTGATTGATGGTTTAGGCAGTTCAAACTAAAATTTTACTTTGGTTCTTAAACTGAACACTTCCTTACATTTGCATTATTTTTAAACTGACTTAGTATTAGATTCAGAGTACTAAAGTAAGAATTAGAAGGCACCCCATGTTTTCAAAGATGATAGATAATAAAAAGAAAAAGGAACCCCTGTTCTTATTTTATGTTGTCTTTATTTCTCGTATATACCAGTTTTCATGAATGAATCTTTGTAGTACTGGGTTGCTTGAGATAAGAGTATTTTATCCCTTTCATCTTCACAGAAGCTGTCCCTACTATCTTAGTTTGAAATAGGTTACATTAAGGGGAAAGATTTATCAATTATGATTATATAGTTTAAACCCTTTAATACTTTAATGCTTTGTCCTAATAACCAGCAAAATTTGGAAGTTGCTTCTTCATGTTTTCTTCTATTAACCAGGAAGGAGTTGGAAGTGGTTTATGCAAAACAAATCTAATGGGCTTAAAAAGGTGCACTTGACAGGTGTTTTGGTTTCAGTTATTCTTTATCTTATGGTTTGTTTGTTTTATGGTTGGGGATGAAGTTCAAGTGGGGGCAAAGCTATATTAGAGTATGATGTTTTGGGGGGGCACTAATTGTGTGTCTTCCTCTTTGCAAGTGTTATTTGTAGGCTTTGACCTTGGTAGCCAGTAGGAAAGGAGATGGCCTCTTAAGGTAAGATGGTGTAGTAGCAAGAATGCTAGACATAGAAATAGGAAGGCCTGGGTTCAAATCTCCCTTTTGATATTCTGACTATCAGCAAATCACTCAACCACCCTGAGCTCCAGGTTATGTGTGGATTGTGATATGTGTTAGTGGAAAGAGTTCCCATATTAACTAAATCACAAATCTCTTTAGGTTAAATTAATCAAATTCATTGTAGAGTACTGTCAGTACTTTTGAAAGAAGTTGACCATGACAAGGGTAGAATGTTGTCTACCTTGTCAAGATGCCGCTCACAGCTATATCACTTGTTTTGTGTAATTGGTTTTCCTTGTTGTAATAGTGTTCAGTTTTGGGAGTGAAGTTCTGAAATTACTGTGATATAAAGGGGGGGGGAAAGCATTAATTCCTCTTTAAAAAAAATTAAATGTAAAAAGTGAAAATATATGCACTTAGGTATCATTTGATTTATAAACCCTTTATAAATAAATTTAGATTATATAGGACATTGCCTGTTTTATACTAACTTTCCCCATTACTTGAACCCTTGCTATCATAGTGAAAATACTTGTAGCTTTTAGAGAATCTGGTTTGAGGATTAGAAGAAGAAAAGGTTAGTGAAAGATAAGGAGATAGAAATTTAGTAATTTTTTTTTCTTTTGCTTCTGAGCAAACTTTTCTGTTAGGGGAATCTAATGCTTGAATCTAATTGAGTAGAAATTCCCATATTAAAAAAGTTAAATCTTGTTAAGTATAAGAATAATTAACATAAACAAGTTGTTCAAATTAGTAAGAAATCAATTTTTCCAAGTTATTTGAGGAAACATGTTTTTATGGTTTGTATATGTGTGCATACACACACATACATCCATATATGTGTATATACACACATTCAAACACATTTGAAAGTATGCCAGGTTACCTATTGAATACTTAACAGAATTGTTTAACTGTAGAGTTGAAATCTAAAAACATAGTCATTATAGAGTTATAAAAACACATTATTTAATATGCCTCTTGCTATTAAGTGGATTGATGAAATAAAAATGACACATGAATTGAAGAGACAGATTAGAATGATTTTGCAGAAAGAGTTCTGACTCTGGAGTCAGCAGCTGGGTTCAAATCTCACTTTTGATGCTTTTTCTTTATAGGTGACCTTGGGAGAAAGTAAACATCCCTGGACCTCAGTTTCCTCATTTTTAAAATGAGAAGATTGGCCTCTCCTAGATATCTTCAGGTCCTATCCCTTACTAGATTTAGGATCCTAAGAAATAATTCATGTTGTATTTGGTTTTGCAGTATGTTTTATTTCTTATAATTAAATATGGATTTATTAGATCTAGGAAGTCAGACTGTACTTCATACAAAACAAAGCATACTGTGACAATGACCTTGACTCAGGAGGTCACCTGTTCACTCTCATTACATGCTCAGCTGTTTTCTGGCTCTTTGTTCTGTGCTGCAGGTAGATAGGAATATCTCTCAGACAGGTATGAAAAAAGTTTGTTGACTTTTAGACTTGAACTTTTTCTGGCATAGGAATAGGGACTGGACCAGTGATTTGATGGGTATGGGGAATTCCTGAATGAGGAGTGCCCTCTACCAATGCAGTATAGCAGACCTTCACAGTGTAGTTTCCTGGAAAATGGTTTGAGGTGACTTGGCTCAGGGTCCTGCAACCAGGATGTGTACGGAGGAGGACTTGATTCCAAGTCTTGGCTTTGAGACCAGCTCTCTGTCCAGTAGGCTGTACTGTCTACACTTTCAGATTATATGGTAGAGTAAACGAAGATAACAATGTCGACAAAAGGTTTAAGTAAAGCAGAGTGGGTGAGCACGTCAACCAGAAGTTGGAAGAAAGATTTGCATTCCATATAATCTGTTGTATAAGTTTGTCAGTGAGTTATCTAATTATTGCTTTAATTATGATCTTTGGGATCTTTTTCACTTCTTGGACTAAAATATTTTCGAATACAGATATGAATCAAATCCAATAATAATTAACTACACAGAAACTTTACATTGTTCTTTTTGAGATAGGATTTTGTTGTAGTAATGAAAAAATTTTGAAATTTGCATTTCTTCACAGCAAGCAGTATAATAATTGTAATTATTCCACTATAATAAAAGATATATTTCTGTGGAGTTCATTGTAACATAATTTTACTTAAATTGTTACCAGGATGGGGCACCAGACAAAGCATAGAGTTTTAAAGAGTTGGGAAAAACCTTAGAAACCTGCAGATGCGCTCTTGTTTTTATAGATGGAGGGCACTGGAGCTCAGAGAAGTTGGGATCTGGATTCGGGTCTTCATGTTCCAAGTTGAGTGCCTCTTGATATTATAGGGATCCCAGCCTGTAGAACATAGCTACCTCCAGAAGCTGTTGTGAGAAAAAGATGTCATAAGCCTAAAGCACTTTGTACATGGGAGTTATTGTCCCTGACAAAGATTGTGCAGCTTTTGCTTGTATACCTCATTGCTTTCACCATTCCATTCTTCTTCAGGATTTCAATTTCTTGTAATTACTTTAAACAAAACCCCAGGTCTCTAGACAGTCTGTTAGAACATAAACCTTACTGTATTTTTAAAAATCCTTTATTAAAAGCTATATTGCCTATAAATAGGATTTAACTACTTCAAGGTACCTGTACCTGTGGCAACTCTACTATATATACATTCAGGGAGGTTTCAGTCAGACCTTCTTAGCAAATAGCTGAGCAGAATTGAAGGAATCCAGCCCATTTATACAACTGTTAACTTCAAAAGGGATCCACTACCCATGTGGAAGATGAAGAACATCAGGAGGAGGGGATGGAAAAAGTACCAGACTTAGAGTCAAGACCCAAGTTCCTGTCTTACCCTCATCCCTTATGGACCTTTGTAACCTTGGCAAATCACTTCACCTTTCTGGGGCTTTCAGTGTCTCATCTGCAAAAGAAGAACATGTTCTTGAAGGTCCCTTTCAACTTTAAATTGATGGCTTTATGAAATATGTAATGGGAAAATTCCTCTCTGTAATTAATAATTGGCTCAAAAAATAGGGTTTGCTTTTCAGGTCAAAAGAGAAATGAATGGTAGAAATTTGACATTTAAAAATTTTCAAAATGACAATCTCTTCTGACTCAGAGTTTTTCATTAGATCATATCTTCTGAGAAGGGTAGGTAAAAACTGATTTGTACAAACCTGTATGACAAAAAACAGTCAAAAAAGTATGCAGTTAAGTATTTTTGGAGTTGTAGGTGGATTTTTGTCCATTGCTATTCAAATAGAGGTTACTTTTTTTTTGGAGGGGCAGTTGGGGTTAAGTGACTTGTCCAAGGTCACATGGCTAATAACATGTAAGTGTCTGAGGTCAGATTTACACTCAGGTCCTCCTGACTCCAGGTCGGTGCTCAATTCACTGTGCCACCTAGCTGCCCCTCAAATAGAAGTTAGTAAAGAGACTCTCACTGTAGCAATAATTGCCTAAAAGAGTGTGATTACTACCAAGTTGTGAGAATCTAAAATTGCTTTAAAAATATAATGTAAAAGCTCTCAAAACTCTTTACCAAATAACACATAGATTGCATTAATCAGCAAATTGATGTCCCTCTTCTGTGAAAAAATGTGTCAGAAGGAAGTCTAGTAGCTATGTTTCCCCTGGCTATATTTGTTATTTTCACCGTACAGTTTTATTTAAAATTTTATTTTTTTACAGTTGGCCGTAAACCAAAGACCCAACAACCATCTATTTCCAATGGGTCACCTGAGTTAGGCATCAAGAAAAAACCCAGAGAAGGCAAAGGTAATGTGTGTGTGTGTGTGTGTGTGTGTGTGTGTAGAAATTTTGACTGTAGATATATACATTGCATTTTTTTTTGAAAAAAGTATACTTAATACATTGATACAAATGAAATCAATGTCTTTTTCTTTGCAGTTATTTGTAGACTATATTGCAGCTACTGTTTTTAAAGAAAGTAGCATGTTAATTAAAGGCTTGTTTTTCTTTGTATGTGAAATTTTACTAGTGGGAGAATTTTGTTCAGGTCAGTTTAAATTTTCCAGGAGGTGTATCACTTAAAAGGTACCCTGGGATAGGACTGACCTTACTGGATTGTTCTCTTGCTTGGAATAGTCTCTTCAAGGTCCGAGTAAAGCATCTGGCAAAGTCCTGAATATTAAGTGCTGTTGTAATGTTGCTTTTCCCACATGAATGATTTAGAGATTTCCAGAGTATATTCATTCCTCATGTTGATTTGATGCCTGATACTGATCTTATCGGTATAACTGTGTCCACTGGTGCGGATTGCAGCCTATTCGTGGCTTCTCGTTTTACGTGATTCTTGTTTGTAGTATCCCATAAGTGTATTGTGTGGTATCCACCCACCGTCCTCCAGGGCTTTTAATATTTCCTAGCGTTCACTTAGGTTGCCTGTCCTTCTTCTTACACCTTTGTGTCATTGGCCCGCTTCTTTTTCCTCTTTTACAACATTTGATTGATTGATGTCCTTTACATCATTTCTCATATATAAGTCATCATTGTTAAAAAAAAAATACCCCGACAAAAACAGAAACTAAAGTGTGATATAAAAATTGCCAGCGTCGCTGTTTTGGGAACATTCAGTAAATGAATGTAATTTGTATTCTTTTCGTTTGGGGGGCAATATTTACTTTCTAGTTTACTGAAACAACTCATTTTATTGGACCCTTTGAAATCAATTTATTTATAGCTAAAAGATTATGTTTAAAATTTTTTTAATTTGGAAGTATTTGAATGGATATTAGAGAAAATGTGTAATCATTTTGAGAAATTGGGCATTTAGTTAAATAAGTTATTTCCTTTAGTAATGGTTGCAGCAAACTCAGTTGTTTAGAAGGCAACAGTCAAGTTTGAGGCTCATCTAGGGAGTTTTCCTTTTCCTTTTATTTCCTTGCCTGATTGCCTCATTTCACTTCATTTCACCAAAATCAGCATCATGAAGGAATAGCACTGAAGCAATTTCTTTTGTATACTATTATTGGGACAATGCTCATGATCCTGATATCAGTCATTTTAAAGGACAGACATTCAAATAGAGATAGGGAAAATTTTTTGGGAGGGGAAACTGGTTCTCCCATGCACACTTAGAGCCCTGATCCCCTTACTGATTGGCATGAGAGTTTTAACCTGCTCCATTTCTGACTGGGTCCCGTTCATCTCTTCTTAGTGTAGCCTGGTGATCCAACTGCCTGTTCTCAAGAGCTTAACATAGTGGTCCTGGACGTAGATTGGATACCTACTTTGGCTTTTTGCAATATAGCTTTGAACTCTGGATCTCAAGCAGTCTACCAGCCTCAGCCTCCCTACTGGCAGGGAGAAAATTTTAAATTCACACTTTGTTTTTTAGAATTATATATAGTTCTGTTTACAGATTGGCAGTTACAACTAGATTTCAGAGCTTTAAAATAAGTTAATTTTCAGAACCTTGAGTTAAAATTCAATGTTGATTTAATAACGAAATTTATTTTCAAATGCCCTCTAGTTGATAGACAAAATTATATAGACTTTTAATCTCAGTTGTTCTAAAAATTGAAGTTTAACTTCATTATTTGTATTTAAGTCTCCCATACTAAATTTCTCTACCCTTGGAAGCTCCTGCCCACCAACTTCAGGTATCACCTTATAAATGGACCTGTTTGCATATAGGCCTTGATGTATAAGTCCTCTTTGGAATGCCCAATAGGCCTAACCAGGTGTTTTAATTTGGATAATGCTAGATTATAATTGTGCTTGACTTTCTAAAGTCAGTTGATAAGTCCATCTTTAAATTATTTATATTGTACTGAAAATGGAAATTTCTAGAAATTGTAACTTTTTAATAGTTAATGTCCTCTGGTGCATACAGGTCAAATCCCATTATTGCTCACACCACTATAACAAGAAGGTATCTAAACTAAACATTCATTAAACCATTTCAAGCAATATGATAGAATTCTTGTGCAAGCAATAAATATGGACCTCGTATGGACCTCCTGGGAGCAGAACAAAATCATTTTGCATGAGCCCATTGCAAGCCTGAAGGACTGTAAGTTGCTGTCAAGTTATAGAAAGGAATCCGAGAACACCTGCAAATATTGTTTCTTTTTTACACTTACAGCAAATTAAAACTAATTATTTTTATGTCATTCTGCAGACTTTTATATCTGACCATGACAGCTTGAAAATCTTTGTCCTTCCAATATTTTATGCTTTCTTTGCTCTGTACTGTTGCCTTTCATGCTGCCAGCCTCAGTCTTGTGAATCTCCTACATGAAGCTCACTCAGGATGCTGTAGTCTTATAACTGATTTATTGGAACCTGGATAGTCCTTTGTAACATTTACTGTATCATCATTTGTGTTCTACATGTTTGTTATTTCCCCTCTTGTATTTTTAACTTCCTGGGGTAGAGGGGTCTGTTTTCTCTTATTTCTTATTATGGTTGTACTAATCACTTAATATGTGTATGAATTAATAACTAGCAACTTATTGAATATTTGTGGATCTTAATATTTTATTGCAATTTTTAAAATGGCAAGCCAGTACAAAATTTGATATTAAAATGAGTCATTTTTAAGCATCTCCATATTATTTTTTAGTATCTTGTACTTTAAGTCTAACTACCCCATCTCATAGAAGAGGAAATGAAGGGTGGAAGAGGTAGAACGATACAATTCCATTAATGTTTTTAAATGCCCATGACGTATGAGGGAGAGCTAGGAGTTCTGGCTTTTAGTCTACCCCTTAATTGAGTATGTGACCTGAGGCAAATTCCTGCCCCTCTTAGCTTATTCATCCACAAAGTGACAGGGCTTAGATGAGGGAATCTTTGCCTTCCCCAAGTTCTTAAAACTCGGAAATATTCTAATCTCTCTGCTTTTTGAAAAAATTTGTAGGTACCATCTGCTTTTTATTTTAGTATTAATAGTAATTGGTTTATATACCATGGTAGTCTTCAGGAGCTGTATAACCCTGCTTTCCTGGAAGATCTGAAGTGTACTTTGAAGCAGCTTTTTGATAGGCCACTCTTTGTTCTGGAAGACCTTTCTTTAGCCTTCTTTGAATTTATTGGTTATTTATCAGAGGGAATTGATAAAAAATTTAAAAAGGAATGTATAAGAAAGTTGTTTCACATGAAAAGTATGTATCCAATAGTTGATAGGTGATCTAAAATTCTGTAATTTCATTACATGTTTGCTTATCTCTACAAAATTGAAGGCTGGCAGAAGTCAATATAAATTTGGATGAGAATAATTTGAACTTTGGCTTACATAGGACCATGTACATAGAGTTGTACAAGACTGTAGCCATCCAGTCCAATCTCATTCTACAAAATGGGGATACTAAGTCTCTGATAAGTTTAAATAACTTGCCCAAGGTCATCCTGGAAGTAAGTAGCAGAACGAAGATTTGAACCCAGGTCATCTGACTCCAGATGCTATAGGGTTTTTTCTGCTCAAACCCCACATTTAAGCAAGCCATTATAGACACATCTCCATTGTGTTGGGAGTTGTGGCAAGTCTACCTTTGTACAGCTAATGGATTTGACTGTGTACAGTTTTGTGAATTCTAGAGACAGCATCTTGTGTAGGGTCAGCCTTGAAGTAAAAAAAAGACCTGGGTTGAATTTCTTAACTCTTAACTGGCTCTGTGATGATTTAACTTTTCAATGTCTCAGACAACTTGCTAAAACAAGAAGTTTCAGATATTGCTGATCTGCATCACAAAAGGTTTCCTAGACTGATGAAATTACAGATTTGGGATAGATATTGAATTTTAACCAGTTAAATTACCAATGTCAGGGAATAAGTAAAACATCTGTAATATAGGCTGTGATGAGACAACATAAATATTTCATAATTGAATTTTACTGTAAGTTTTTTTGTTGCTTAAATATACAAATTAAGTAATAATGTTGCATATTGTTGGACTTAGTGAGTTACCATTATGATATATACTAAGTGTATATATGCCTAAAATGCTTTTATATTTGTTTTTAAAGGTAACACAACATATTTGTGGGAGTTCCTTTTAGATCTCCTTCAGGACAAAAATACCTGTCCTCGATATATTAAGTGGACACAGAGGGAAAAGGGGATTTTCAAGCTTGTGGATTCCAAGGCTGTATCCAAGCTCTGGGGAAAGCACAAGAATAAACCGGACATGAACTATGAAACTATGGGAAGGGCCTTGAGGTAAAAACCAAACCAAACCATACAAACACACCCTCTGAACTACTGGACAGAAGCGAAAAGAGGAGCAGTGTTCTCTTTTTCGTTAGCTATATGATAAAAAAACATTTAAAAATAAAAACAGTCTTAGTAATTGGTGAGTTTAAGTCAACAATCTCAAACAGACGCTAACTCATCTAGGAAGCAGGTGTCTCCTTTTAATATGAGTAGTGTTACATTACCGTACGCGTTTTCTGGGTGAACCTAAGAATTAAGGGTGTAACATTTCTAGGAATTTCTAAGCAGCAGAAAAACACAATTGTATATGGGAGTTTTTTGTTGGTGGGTGGTAGTAGGGTGTTTGGGGGTATAATATTGGGGAAATGTCTTCAGTTCATTTGTTCATTCAGGAACACCATTTATTATAGGTAACTTGATTTGTTGTCCACAGAAATTTTTCATGTTACATTTTTAAAATGCTTATAACTCAAGAGAAAAGTGACATATTGAATTGGTAACTGAATTTACTTTTAAATATTTTCTGGACATGTTGTTCAGAATCAAGTATTTGGAAAAGTCCATTTCATTTGAAAACCATGATAGATTTTTTTTTTTTTGGAGAATAACTTGAGGTATAGAAGTGTTTCCTTCCATCTGCTTATCAGCTGGTCTAACCGTTTTACAGGGGTCTGGTTGGATAAGAGACCATCAGGGAGAAGAGAAATACTGCTTAGCAGTTAGTTTGCATATGAACAGGAAAGTGTGTGCATATACCGTAGTTTGTCAATCTTAGTAATGGTCTGAGTTCACTGGAAACAGCCCTGTATGTATATTTCACTGCTAAGGGGTTGAGTAGATGATTGTAGAATAGTAGGAATTGAATGGTATGTACGTAAATTTGTGAAACTACGCTTCATACAACCAAGTAACGAATTTACTCTGATTTTAAACACTTTCATCTTCTTTTGTGAATTTCAGTTGCAGGGCTAAAAGGAGTCAAGTAACAAATTCTTTCTAACTCTAAGACCTTTAGATTTGTTCTTTTCTTCTCTGTCCTGAGCCTTTTGAGCAAGCAGGGCAATAAGCTCCTTGTTTCTGATCTCTACAGGAATTAATGAATGCTACTGCCAGTATCCACTCCACTCCCAGTCCTTTGAGGCCTAGGCAGGAGGACAGGAACCTACCTACCTACCAACTACTAGATCAAAAGTCAACAAAGTCCACAAGCAAAGAAGGCACTGAATCCTTCTTTCTCTTGTGAAAATGGCAGCATCCCTGGAGGCAGAAATTCATCTTGCTTTTGCATTTGAGAGTTGTACTGTACTGCTTTTCCTCATTATATAGGAATTGTAACAATTGGATACTGTAAATAATTTTTTTTAGTAAAAATCTTATATTTGAATACTTCAAAAGTATGCAGTTGCATATTTTTAAAGTAATTTTGGGGAAGTTAAGGCCAGCAGTAAATGGACACCTTATCTGAAACATTTTATTTGTAATTTATGTAAAGTATAGAATGTACAACCATACATTTTTTACTTTTCCCAATTATGGGGGGAAAATTGTGGGGTGGAGAGTTTAAGGAGTGAGGAAATCATTTCTCTGCCAAATGATACCTTCTTTGCTCCCCCCCCACCCCTTTATTTTCCTGGGCCTTTTACACCTGTTCAAGATGATAATGTAGAGGTGGGGGGGAGGGGGAAATCATATAGACACATAGTGCTTAGGCTGAAACAGTGGAGTTTGAAAGGACCCAAAATGAAAGCAGTTACTTTCTTGGTATAGGAGTGCTTCTGAACAGAATCAGTTTTATAGTATAATTAATACCAGTGTATAGTAAATCCTCTACTTATTAAGAGCATGAAATGTAAACTATAGTATCTATATTGCATATGTATTAGCACAAAAGTGCTATATAAAATATGTAACAAAATCATCTCATTTGTTGCTTTATTCTTACAGATACTACTACCAAAGGGGGATTCTTGCAAAGGTAGAAGGGCAGAGGCTTGTGTATCAGTTCAAGGAGATGCCAAAAAATATAGTTGTCATAGATGATGACAAAAATGACGCTTGTAATGAAGACTTAACAGCAAGTACTGATGAAAAATCATTGGAACGTGTTTCGTTAACTGCCGAAAACCTCCTGAAAGCAGCAGCTTCTGTACGTGGAAAGAACTCATCTCCTTTAAACTGTACCAGAGCTGAGAAAGCTGTAGCCAGAGTTGTGAACATCACCTCCCCTGGGCATGAGGCTTCTTCCAGATCTCCTTCCACCACCACTTCTGTTTCAGCAACAACTGCCCCAAGGTAAGTGCTCTTACCGTCTTATCTTGTCTCACAATGGTAAAAATGTTAGGATTTTTTAAGTGTTCTGAGGTTCTCAGTGCTATGACTTTGAAAAATACTTTTAAAAAACGTGGTTTTACTTTTAACATATATTTATTTCTCAGCTAACATGAATTGATTTATATATTTAACTATTATAGTTTTAGCCTACTTTGTATTTCCATTAGAAAGTAGGTGCTCTACAGTTACGGTATTGATAAGGTATAAGAGAGAAACCAAATTAGTTTATTTCAGACCGTAGGAATTACCAGAAAATAAACTTAATGGGATTTGAGGGTACTGGCTTTTTAACACTTAAACTTATTTTTGCCAGTTTCCTCCCCCCTTGAGATTTGTTCATAAGCTTTCTCTCTTTTTTTTGCGTTCAACAGGACAGTTCGTGTGGCAATGCAAGTGCCTGTTGTCATGACCTCTTTGGGACAGAAAATTTCAACAGTGGCAGTTCAGTCAGTCAATGCAGGCTCATCATTAATAACTAGCACCAGCCCCACAACAGCAACCACTCCAAAGGTGGTAATTCAGACAATCCCTACAGTGATGCCAGCATCTACTGAAAATGGAGACAAAATCACAATGCAGCCTGCCAAAATCATCACCATCCCAGCTACGCAACTCGCACAATGTCAGCTGCAGACCAAGTCAAGCCTGACTGGATCAGGAAGCATTAATATAGTTGGGACCCCATTGGCTGTAAGAGCACTCACCCCAGTGTCCATAGCCCATGGGACACCTGTAATGAGACTATCAGTGCCTGCACAGCAGGCGTCTGGCCACACACCCCCCCGAGTCATCAGTGCAGTGATAAAAGGGCCAGAGGTGAAGTCAGACACAGTGGTTGTAAAGCAGGAGCCTGAAGTGAAGACTTTGCAGCTGGTCCAGGAAGAGAAGCCAGCAGATGGAAGCAAGGCTGTGACCCATGTGGTGGTGGTCAGTGCTCCCTCCACCATTGCGCTTCCACTAACAGTGAGACCAGAAAGCACAGTGACGTGTGAGAAGTGAGGCAGCTGCTGACTGCCTGGCTGATGAAACACGCACAGGGGATGGGACATCATCAAGAACATTTATGGAGACTTTACAACTTTTTTAATACAATCAGAGACTTACTGGAAATAAATTACTTTTATCCCATGTTTAAGTGGGACATGAACTACACATTGAGATGCTGACGGAAAACTGCCTCTTACAAGTAAATATGAAAAAGGATTGAAAAAGGGACCAAGCAGTTCACTACATTATCAAGTTACACTAAGACTTGGAACACTAAAAGAATTCTGTAAGAGGTGATCTTTTAGGTTAGGGGAGGGGGGAGAGGGAAGGATGGTCTCATTGTTACAAATAGCAAATTTTGATGCATTTTTTTATGCATACCAGCAATTATTACTGTGTGAACACAGTGCTCACTTAACTGGTGCTATGTGAAGACTCTGCTAATATAGGTATTTTAGAATGTGAATTGAAGAATGGATCCAAAAGTTTCTGAAAGAGAACAACAGAGAAAAAGAGAGACCTGGTGGAATTTTTGTATCATAAAGCTTAAGCTGATTTAAAACAGAAGCCTTAGACTGACTTTCAGTTTTTCCTTTCTTGAAATAAGCTAATGGCTTGTTTGTGTAAAGCTTTTTTTATTAAAAGAAAAATTTTAAAAATCTTGTACCTAGCACAGTATTGTTATAGACTTTCCATGTAACACATTTTGTATGGTAGTTTTGAGTCTGTTGCTTTCTTTATTGTGGACACAGTAGCGGCTGGCTTTGGCCTTGCTGCCCCATGCCTGTGCCGCTCACCCAGCCTTGGCATCTGTGCAGATGTTTCCGTCTCGGCTCTACTCTTTCACTAGAAAGTTCACGCTCGGCATGAATTTTTGTCAGGTAGTTTTAAACCTGTATTTCTTTCTTTTCTTTTCTTTTTTTAGTTCAACTTAAAGGAGGGAAAGTACCAGTGTTCAAAATTGAACTATAATAGTTTGTATATTCAACATTTGAAGTATATTATATTTTGTTGTACTCTTGTTTCAAAGTGTATTCACGTAGGTTTTACTGAAAATATAGAAATGAAATTTATTTTGTGCTTTGTTTGGTCTCTGGTGATATTTTCGATGTTTAGAGGTAATGGAAACAAAGTAATTATGGTTACTGTGGCATCTGCCCTATAATGTACATTGTTAAAAACCTCTGATGAGCAGATATTAGAAACTGGTTTAAGAAAAAGTTAATTCTTAGCCATCTGCAATAGAAGTCCTTGGTCTTACCTAGAGATTTTGCCTCCATTTCTATTAGTTATGAATTCAGCGGTTATCACCTATGCTTTTGCCATTCCATTGCTTTATAATCTTAATGTTAATGAAGTATGAATTCTAGTGTTTTAAAAATGACAACATATCATATTAAAGGTGGGATTAAGATAAAAAAAAACCAGACAACATGTGACTGGTTCTGAATCTATTTAAGTGGTTATATGTGCTGATATAGAAACGGTTTTAATCTTTTCTAATTATGCATTTGCTCAAAAACTACTTCATACTGTTAGAATGAGTTAAACTAAAAATCTACCTGCCTTTACAATTTGTTGTTGTTTAAGCAAGGATAGCAGTGACATGGCTATCAAAAGATACAGAGACACCTGGTTCTGTTTTAATTCCATTTTGGGAGTTAAAAGAGGGAAGGAAGAATTCACAGGTTTAATAAGCTGTTGATAGCGCTACTTCTTTGTATAAATATCTTACACATGTGTGGTGCTTTACAGTGTATGGCATGGTTTTTTACATACATGATCTCATTTGATCTTCATGATAACTTAGTGAGGCAGGCAGAGTAGGTATTGTTATCTATAGTTAGGCTTTGAAAGTTTAACACAGCGCCACAATTTGAGCTTCTGGTTTCTATTCCAGTGTTTTAAGACTAGTAATATTAGAAGAGCATAGCTTCAGCGTTAAGATGCCACATCGGCATAGGAAATAAAAAATGAAGTGCTAAACCTTCTCTGAAGCCGAAATCCAGATGCCCACATTGTTCTGCCCGCTTTTGTTGTGGGTTCAGTTTGGATGATCACTTTGCAAAATGGGATTTCAACTTGGAAAAAACAGACTTTATGAAGAGAATGCACATCTAGAGAGAGTTATAAAGATGTAAGATTCATAGGGTTGCTGGAGGAGGTGGTAAAGACTCCAAGCAGGCATCGGTATTCCTCTAGAGTTAGAAACTGCCATTGGCTGGTTTCTTTTCTTGTCTTCAACACTGTCTCCACTAGGTTACTTACTATAGAGACATAAAACAAGACTAAAGATTGGCACACCTAAGGGAGGCCATCCAGGCCAACATCACTCTTTGGTGAGATGTTGGTTACTTATTTCTAACCATATTATTTAGAACAGTTCAGCAGAACCCACTGTCATTGTACTCTCAATATAAATGGTGTTTTACAAATAGGAATTTTTAGCACTTAGGAACAATAAATGTTAAGATTAGGTGAGATTCTAACTGGAACCACTTAAAGGACAGAACTGAAATAAGAACATTTGCATATGGTAGAAATAAAATATCCTAACATGAATAAAATCCTTGATTATCAATATATCAGTATTCTAGTGCCTATAGTGCCCACCATGGTGCATACAAGTATGAGAATATTTCTTGTCCTCAAGGCCCTTACACTATACTTTGGGGGATGTGATAAACAACAGAAACGATGAGATAGATTATAACTGCCATAGAATTTTGGAGGCGAGGACTGTGAAACTGGAAGGAAATGGAGCTCAAGCCTTTGAAGGTAGGATTTACCTAGGTAGGAAGGGAAATGAGGTCAGTTAAACTTAAAAAGAAATGTTACCAAGTACCGACTGTGTATATAGACTGCTGCTCTGCTAGTACTTAGTAAGATAACACTTCCAAGGTACAAGGACTAGTAAAGTAAAAGGATATGATGTGTGCCTAAGAAATGAGTAAGCAAAATACTGTTAGGTCAAAAGGGGGAAAGGCCATTACTGATTTCTCAAGGCAGGTTCCTTAGAGGATAGGTAGAAATTCCTTTGTGGGGAGAGGCAGCCGTGGTACACTCTAGGCATTGGGACCATCGTGAGCTAAGGCACAGAGGAAGAAGGGAAAGTAGTACCCCACAAAAGGCAGTTAACAGAAAAGACTGAATCACAGAGGCAGCAATTAGCATAATGTGTTCAAAGTACTAGGAGAAGCTCAGCCTGATTTCAGGAGAGTGAATCTGTGGGGGAGTGGGGAAAACACTTAGGATGGTTAGGGTGAGCCCAGATTGGTTAAATGCTGTTAGCTAGTGCCAAAAAACATTGGAAACAGGCCTAGAATAAAAATCGCTTCAGAAGCTGTGTGACTTTAGACAAAGTATAACTTCCTGAATCTGTTTTTCTCACAAAGTGGTTTGGTTGTAGATCAAATATGACTATATTAAAGGAATTTTGTAACTTATAAAGCACTGTGTATGTGTAAGTTTTAATTTTTGTTGGGGAAGGTATTTGGTGAATCAGTTGATTAGGCAGGGTAAGAAATAACTTAAGGGTTTTCTGAGCAGTTGATGACACAACATGTTTTAAGAAGGTTAATCTGATGATGTCTCACCCAAATGGATGGGGTACATGGGAGGAATAGGTGTAATTGAGTGAAGGGGTAATCCAGCTGTGAATAATGGCTAAAAATGGAAAAAAGGTTAAACTCAACCCGACAAGGTAACTGACTGGTTGTGGGAAGAGGGAGAAGTGAGGACAATTTCTTTCAAGGTTTTAAACCTCAGATATAGGCAAGTTGGGAATTGAAACTTAAGGAGAGTTTGGTATAGGTATTTTGTGTTCAAGATGAAAATGAGGCATCAAAGTAGAATGCTTAGGATAGGCTGCTAGACATTTGGGACAAATAGTTTTGAGGAGAGAGAGAGCGCCACAGAGATAGAGGGGATTCATCTGTACTGAGTTCCTGAACAATGGATAGCCTCTGTGGAAGTTCGTGTAAAGAGAAAAAAAGCAGAAAACCAAAGGCTGACTGAATCTTTGTAAATATCCATAATCTGGGGTGGAAGAAGGTAGCTTATCATCAGAAGTAGGGAAACTAGGGTAAAATTATGAAAGGAGTGTGTCAAGAATCACAGTATCTAAGAACTGGAAGAGGGTCCTCAGATCATCTAATCCAATTCACAACTAACTAGAGGTCCTCCTACATTTCCAACAAAATTCCATTTGAAAAACTCAACACCTCTGAAAGGCAGCCTATTTTGCTTTTGGATATTTTTGGATTTGGATATTTTGGATATTTTGCTTCAGGTGATATCTTCCTCTTTGCACCTCCTCTACCTCTCCTAGCCCTGCTCTCTGGAGTCAGACAGAACAAGTCTAAGGCTCCCTTAATAATGCAGTTTTTTTGACACTTAAAATAGGATATCTTCTCCAGAAAAAAGCCAGTCCCTCTAAATGATAATGGTTTCCGGTCCTCATTCTGAATGTCACTTAACCTCCTATTTGCCAAAGTCCCTGAAATGCCACCCACCCAGAACTGAAGACACAACTTTAGATGTTGACCAGGGCAAGTGGATCACCACCTCCCCATTGCTCTCTGCGGCTTGCCACAATACAATGGCTTCTTCTGAGCTTCCACTCTGAACTGCAATTGACCACCCACCTTGCAGCTCCTCTCTTGGCTTTAGCTTCAACACTACTGGCTTTCCTATCTGACTTTTCCTCCTGTATTAGTGACTTCTCTCCATGCTACTGTGAACATTTGCAAAGGTTCTGCCCTATCTCTTAGTTATCTCTATACCTTTTCATTACAGCTTCTTTTCACTTTCATAGTTTACCATAAGCCCAATTTGGATGAATCAAGTCTGTATCTCCAACCCAGACCTCTTCCCTGACCTTTATAATAGCACATTTCCAATCATCTGCTAAACATTTTCACTTGAATTTCCTTTTGGCACCTAAAGCTCAAAATATCCTAAACTGAATTCACCAACACAGTGATCAAATACAGAAGAGAGATGGAGGAAAATGAGAATAGATTTGTATTTTCTAGGTCTAGTTCAGTGGAAGGGATGAAAGCCAGATTCCAAGGGATTTTACTTATAGTGAGTGGGTTACAGTAGTTAAAATAAATATTCAGCCATCAAATATGGGTAACTTGATCAGGAGGAGTACACAGAGGTCAAAAGTTGCAGCCAACAGTACACCAAAATTGTTTTGATTTGAACTTTGACTTTTTACATTAAAGTTAAATTTATGCTGAAACAATAGCATGATTAATGCTACCTAAGTTTTAGAGACCAGTGTATTTCCTCCAGCCCAGACAATTATAGAGGCTTTGTAAATGTTGATATACTCCTAGCTCTGCAACAAATTTACTGTCACCTTCAAGTCATTTCATACCTCAAGGATTCATTTTTTTTAATGTATGAATCAAATCATTTCATCCCAGTTTTCATGATCTATGGTTCTGGGATATCATAGCATAATACGGCTGAATTTGGGAACAGGAATACCAGAATTAAAATCCTACTTTTAACACTTATTACTTATTGAGCCTGGGTAAAGTCACCTGACCTATGTGTCTTCAACAGTTCCCCTGGACTTTAGGCCATGATTGCCTGGGTGGGAAAACACATTTTTTTTTGGTGCTTTTTTTTTTTTTTGGCTGGGGGAGAGCAGAGCAATTGGGGTTAAGTGACTTGCCCAAGGTCACACTTCTAGTAAGTGTTAAGTGTCTGAGGCTGCATTTGAACTCAGGTCCTCCTGACTCCAGGGCTGGTGCACTATTCACTGTGCCACTTAGCTGCCGTGGGAAAACAATTTATACATGAGTAGTTCTGCAATGCTAACAAAATCACTGCTCCATCACGTAGGATTGTGATTGTGAGTTGTCTTTTCATTTCATAATATTAATATTAAAAGTAAAGCTTATATCAAAATATATTACTTGTACAGAAAATGGAGCCCTGTTCTATGAACAACGATGATAGATGCCAGGAATATGCAGAAAATTATTAGACCACTAATACAAAATCTTGCGGTTGTCCAAATCAGAACTGAACAATGAGCCTATTAGACTCAAATTTAGATAAGAAACTAGCATAGTGATGATTTATCCTCTGCTTGGATCTCATTTCCTATTATCTATTCTAGCATCTTTATTTAATCATTTTCAAGAAGATTTTCTTAGTAGTCTTAAGTTTGTTTACTTCAGAGATGGCTGACAATTTTTGTATAATCATAGCTTGCCAGTCATACCAAGAACCTAGCATATTTCCCTTAACACTAAGGGAGGTGCCAAGATTATTTAACTGAATTGGAGAGAAAGAATCTACATCTTTTGAGTCATAGAATCTCAGAGCTGGAAGGGAACTTAACTACCCATACCTGAGCATAAATATCCAATTCACAACATCCATGACAAGTGATTATCCAAGTCTGCTTGAAGACCTTCAGTTATAAGGAAATCATGATCTCTTGTGATATACTCTTCCACTTCTGGAGCAACCATAAATGTGTGAAATCTATCTTTTCTAAAATTTGGTTCCTCAAACACTTAATAGATGTCTCTTATATATAATGAATTAGTAGGTGCTGGTTAAAAAAAAAGGTAATAAAACTAAGAGATAGGAGATCATTTGTGAAGTATACCTCAGATAGCAGAATCAGAGAATTTAGGGTAAAGGACATCTATCTAATCCAAAATAAAGTGACTGATTTAAAAAAAGTCATTAATACACTAGAATTTATAGGCACATGAATGTCATTCCAAAGTAGCCACAGGAAGTTACACTTATTCCATTATTCCTAAAATTTTTCAGATTTTAAAAATTACATATTTTAAAATGTCTTAGAATTTTCCTAAAATTTTTGCAATAATAATTAGGAAAATTATTCCACATTAGCTGTGGAATCCACAACTAATGTGGAATAATTTTAAGAGCTTGGGACGCATTCTTTTGAATATCTTTGGCAAATTTTAACCTTAAATAACTTTTTAAAAAATTCCATTTTATTTTCAGTTCTGAATTCTCTCCCTGTCTTCCCCCTTCCTCACCTATTAAGAAAGCAAGAAAAAAAACCTGTTATAAATGTCTGAAATAAATAACTTTTTGACTTAATTTCCCCTGCCCTTAAAAAAAATTCTAAAGAATAAAATCTGAAGAATAGTCTCATTCACTTTCAGCATTGAACTGAAAAGGAACACCAGCATGACGTCCTGGTACTACAAAGAGCTTTGGGTTTGGAGTCAGGGAAGATCTGTATTCCAATCATTGATAAATAGAATAATCATACCTATAGGAGCTGCTTGACAGGGTTGGTTGTTAGGATCAAATCACATTAATTTTTGTTAGCCAGGCCTGGAGCTCCCTCCTTGCCTTCATCTCATGGAATCCCTAGCATCATCTGATCTTCTAACTTGATTTCATAGCACCCCCTCCCCCAGAAACAGCTTTGCATTTACTCTGTATGTATTTTGTGTTTTTCATGAACAGTATATGCTATTTCCCCCCAAGATAATGTAAGCTCTCTGAAGGAGGGGACTGTGTCCCTTTTGTCTTTGTTACCCCACAGCCTTGTACTATAACTTGTACTATGTACTTAGTACACAGAAGGTGCTTAATAAATGCTTAATGGATTGAATAAAGTGGGTGATTGAGCCTGGTAATATTGTTTGAGGTTAAATGCTCATTGAAGGTAGGTCTAAGAGATATTAAAATGTTTTTTAAAATGGCAACATCTATGGGACAAGTACCTAGCCTCCCAAGGTGATGACTTTGAAGGTTGATTTGTACAGTTCAGAGTTACAAAGGCCATAGAGATCACCTAGTCCAGTGGTTTTCATACTGTGGGTTATGTTCAATTTGTAACAATGAAAATGCATCCTGCATATCAGATATTTACATTGCGATTCATAACAGCAGCAAAATTACAGTTATGAAGTAGCAATGAAAATAATTTTATGGTTGGGGGTCACCACAACATGAGGAACTGTATTAAAGGGTCGAGGCATTAGGAAGGTGAGAACCACTGACCTAGTCCATGGGTTTTTAACCTGGAATCCACAGAATAGATGTGGGGAGGGAGTCAACTTGAATGTTAAAAAATTTTTTTTCATTCATCTTTGGTTTCCTTTGTAATCCTACATGCATTTTACTTTATACCTTTAAAAATGTTATTTGGAAGGGGGTCCATAGGCTTCCCAAGGAGTCAGTGACACAAAACAAGGTTAAGAACCCCTAAACTAAAAAATAAAATAAAAATAAAAAAAAAGAAGGAAGGAGAGACAAGATTGGAATTTTATAGTTTGTTCATATCCATTTATGGAGCCTAACGACATAGCCATTCCTGCAGGATTAACACAGGCAATCATAGCGAAGAAAAACAGCACATTCATTTTTAACATAGCACTAAAGATCCTGAGATGTTTTCAATAAAATTGATTTTTTTTTTAAAAAAAGAACCCCTAAACTCTTATCTAATCTCTCATTTTATGGATTAAGGACTTGTCTTAATGCTTGATCTTAGGAAAACCTGCTTTTCTTTCTAATTGCCTACCAGCAAACGAAATTGAGATCTTTGTTAGAGATTTAATATTATGTTTACTTGATGTTAAAAAAAACATTTCTATTTTCCAGGATCTATTTTCCTTTGGAAAATCATACAGTTGTCTTATTTTTCTCCTGTTTTCCATTTGTTAAAGATGACTGACAGTCTCTTCAAGCAGATCTGCCAGGTCTCCCAGAGCCCAGGGATTTAATTTGTCCCAGTCTAAGGACTTGAAGTCAACCAACATTTGTTGAGCCAAACTCAATTTAAAGCAGCTGAGTGCACTTATCTCTTTGGTCTCTCCTTTTTTACAGTCTGACTTTAGTTCCCTTTTAAACATTTGTTGTTGTTCCCCCCCCCCACCCCTTTTTATAGTAAAGATTTTTCACTAATGAATACAGAAGTGGCATCTATATATCTAGTTAAAATTATAGTACTGGGTCTACCTGCAAACTGCACACCCCCCCAACCCCCCTTTGTTCTTATATAGTTACTGAAAACCCTCTTTTATCTTTTCGCTAACCTCAGTTCAGTTGGGCATTTAGCCTGCTTGACCCCATCCTTAGATCCCTGCCTCTCCATGGCTCTTTCTAGCTTTTGTACATTTGTATAAATGTCCTTTGCACATCTCAACTACAGAATCTGTGCAAGCCTTACTAGTAAGTCTTCTTTTGCCTGAAAGGCCGATACAATTTTAACTAGGTCTAACAAAGAAAAAGTTTCAGTGTTTAGGGTGCCCTTGAGCCACATTTCCACTTGGTAGGTAGCACCGGCTTCATTGGGATGAAGTCAAAATTTTCCTCTCTGTATTTTAAAAAATCTGCTTTTCTTGAAATCTGGGTTACATACCTAAGCCCAGTTGCCTCTCATTAAAATCTCACAAGCTCTAAAAAAAATTTTTTTTTAATATTGTAAACTACTCCCCCCTTCCCCCCAGTCAGAATAGCACTTCCTCTGCCTTCTTAGGTTACCATGAAATCAAGGACGTCAGATGCTCAACCAATGTTTCATAGCATAAAGATTTCCAGCAGACATCCTCCCCACAATTACTCCATCTTACAAACTTTTTAATCTACTCTCATCAAGAAAGCATCCTATATATCTCTCTCCCACAATACTACTTAATTCTTTTTCCTTTGATTCTTGTGATTGTTGGTCATCTCTATTCCCAGGCAGAATGTCTTAATATTGTGTGCTGGACAGTGATGGAGTAGAAGAGAAAACATTAATAATATCCATATCTACTTATTCCTAAGACCCATGGGAATGACAGAAGAACAATGACACATGAGACAACCAGGGCAAGAGGCACACAAGACAGAAAAAGGAAGGGAAGGACCAGTATAGACCTTACGGTACTTGGCAGCTGGATGATCCAAAGTTAGTATTAAACAAGAAGAGTTCAAGTCAACCCTATAGTTGTATAGGTTGCCACACTGCTTTTGTATAATTCTTATTTGATCTAAATTGGGTAGAACTCATTTGAATTTTGTAGTTACCCCTTCCAGTGTGCCATAGTAATTATGTTGGGTTATTTCCCCAGTTGAACAAGAAGATGTCTACCATACCTTAACATAAACCACACATTTTGGTGATAAGCACATAACATTCTAACTGCAACATTTCAGCTCTCACAACAATAATAAACATTTACATAGCACTTTACATGTTATCTATTTTGAACAACCCTGTAAATGTTATCGTTAACTCCATTAACGGATGGAAGAGATTGAGGTCGAGGGCAGTTCAGTAACTGCTAGTGTAGGAGTCAGGATTTGAACCCAGGTCTTTACTTCTTATACAGGACACTTTACTCCATTGCCTTACTAACCACTATCAGCACAGAGTTACCTCTATTTTAGGTTACTCTCTAACCTTTCCCCCGAATCACATCAAGCCTTCAGCTTGATAGTATTATAGATTTTTAAGCTAGAAGGGACCTCAAAGACCATTCCGTTTAAACCTTTCATTTTTGCAGATGAAGATACTGGGGCCCAATGAGGTTACACAAGTGGTTGTTTACGTATCAAAGACAGAATGTGAACCCACGTCAGTTGAGTTGGATTGAACGAACTTCAGAGGCATTGTGGGAGAGGAGGAGAGCTCCTTAGTTGTGACTTGAGCTCAAAGCCTAGCACCATAACATATTGCTACCTGTGTGACCTTTGCCTTAGCTTTACTGCCTGTAAAATGAGAATGGCTTCAATGTCCTGAGGGGTTCCTTCCAGTTCAAAATCTATGATGCTCTGACCTCAACTTTATTCCGACCCTTCCTCTGAATCACACTGTCTTCTAACAGTACTTTAACATCCACATTAGTATAGCCACACACATCCATTTTCTTGGTTCCATGACGGTAGTTGCAGGTATGACTTTTTCCTGAGATTGTGATTTCTACTTGTCCCTCCTCCTAAATTTGTGTTTTCGTGTGTTACAACCTACTGATAACCCCAGCCTTATTCTGAACATTCAGACATTATGAAGAACTCACTTAAGTTAAGTGTAACAACACAGACTCATCGATTTTGGGACATTCTTTTGCATTGTGAAGGCCCGGATGTCAACAGCCATCAGGAAGACCAATGCATGGCAATCACCTACCTTACCCATTTAAAACTATGTTTTTGTGTGCTACTGGACAATTGATATTTCTGGTATAGAAAACTGGACCATAAAAGAGCCAGTTTGCTTGAGATGGTTGTTTTTAAAACTAAAAAAAGACTGAGATTTCAGGAGCAGCTCAGCTTTTATAAACTTTTATTAAATAACTTGGAACATTTATACAACTCATGGTTCAACAAATGTACTTGGTTGGTCATTTTTTGGGCAACATGTTAATTTTGACCAACTCATCTCCAGTGAAGAGTTCCAGGTCTCCTTTCTAGTCAAACCACAAATTTCAGTAGGCCCTAGGGGACTGCCCCCCCCCCTTTTTTTTTTTTTACAGCCTAAGGCCTCACAGACCTTCCAATTTCCAAACAGAGGACTCCTGATTTTCTTAGGCACCACACTAGAACAGCACCAAAAAAAAACCAATCAAAAAACAAACACAAAAAACTCCCTTTTCTTGAAAAATCTCAGTGTCATTTATAAAACAGAATTAGGTCAAATGAATTAAGAGAGAGGACTAGGTCACCCCAAAAAATTGGCAGATAAATAAAAATGCATAAAGTAGTGGTTCAGTAATTTGGATCAACTCACATCTTTGCATGAAACACACAAGTAAATAGAGAGGATGTGGATGGATATGTGTAGTTCCTAGTTGGGATGGGTTGCAAGGACACAGGAGACAAACAATGCCTTCTATGATTCAAGGAAGAAAAAACAGGTTTCCCCACGTGATAAGGCTCTTCCACTTGAAAACAGAGAACCCTAGGGCAAATGTTCAGTTCTAAACCTGTTGTACCAGCACTGTTCTATCAGACAGACCAAATGCAAAAGTGTTTAAACCTATTTTAAGAAGAATGCCATGAAAACTTCATTGGCTCAACAACATCCTGTATGGTTCTCACATGCTAAATTTCTAAATGTTTGCTTATGTCATTTACAATGCAACGTTAAAAAAAAAATAATGCGGTCATGCACAGTCCTTTCCTGTTAATTTCTTTTTAAACGCCATAAATAAATAAAAATAGGAGTGCTGTTCTGATTATTTATATGTACACTGAACTTCAGTTGGGAAGGAAGAACTCAAGCAGGTCCATGTTGGCACCAAGTCCTCAGGAAGGAAAAAGGCTCCAAAGAAATGACATGGTTTCCCTTACTTCATCAAAAGCTAAATACTGAGGGGAGAGAAAACATCACAAGCCAAAACTGGGGTGCACATACCTTTTTTTGATAGAGACTTTAATCAAAAAGGTTGTGAAATTGTGTTCCACGTTCCCTCCCCCAAAGGCCATGCCAGAAAGGAAAGCTGAGAGACAGTGAATCCTCCCTCAAGCAACCTCTTACTTCCATTTCCCTAGTTAAGACTTTTGTGACTAGAAATTTAACTCCAGACAAGCTATAAAAGCCGGTCCTGGTCTTCATTAAAGCTGAAGTCACACACTAGAGACAGGTGGTCAGAAGGGTAATTGAAGGATGGTAGCCGGTTGGGTCCAATCTGTTCCTCAGTGAGTAAGCCAAGAGCTGACTGTACATTTAAAGCATGCTTGGAATACCAGATATAATCCAGTGTGTGCCGGCACTCCCCAGATGTCCGGATCTTCCAGGTCGTGTATGGTGGCTCAGACTGTCCATCTGCACTCAGCAGTTTATAGGCACTGTTCAGGTTTAGGCTAGAGGAGGCAAAGTGTTTGTAGACTTCCTCTGTGGGCTCTGCATTAAAGTCCCCGCAGACAATAAGTGGGATCTTGGCTCCCTGGGTGATGCTCTGCAGGTTCTGGAGGAGGTCACAGCCTTGAGCAGACCGAAATTGCTCCCAACCAGTGCGTGCTTTCAGGTGGGTGACAGCAATGCAGAACAGTCTCCCTGTCTCTTTGCACTCCAGTGTCTGTGCTATGGCTACCTGGTTAGTTTTAAGAGTCATAGCAGTCAACCTGATGTTGGTGCTATTGACCATCTTGAATCTGTTCTGAAGGAAAAATAAAGCACAACCGTCAGGACCATTGTTGTGTTCCACATCCAGACAGGGTGACCATGGCTTTGGAAAGAAGGTACCCTGATAGCCCAGTCTACTGAGGAGCGGCTGGAAAGTGTCAAAGTAGTGGTCCACCTCTTGCAGGCACAGGATGTCTGGCTGGTAGGCCAGGATCTCTTCTAGGATGAGACATTTTCTTTCTTCCCATTTGAGTGCCTCAACAGGGCACTGTACAAAGTTATCTTTGCCTTCCCCAAGAGCTGAAACAGAGAAGTCAGTCAGCTATCAGCTACAGGAACCAAGGCTTCTACCTTCTCTAAGGAGACCAAAAGAAGAGTGGCCTAGCTTGGTCATCCTTGAACTATCAGTGATGTGTTGTATGGCTAAGAGATGCTACAGTCTCTGTAAGAGGGGCAGGCATGGTGCGTGTGAGTAGGTAGTAATACCTATCAAATGAGAGGTTACTGGATCATCATAGACATGTATGAGTGAAAAAGAATATGGCTTGGTCATATGTATGGCAAGAGTATGGGACAGCTGATGGGACAGTTCTACTGCTATTCTTGTGTTGTCGAAAGAAAGTGAGACAGTCATCCACCCAGCATGGTGGATGGATCATCTGTGATCTGTATGAGAGGTCATGGACAAGAGTCATGATGAGAAAGCATGAACAGGTTACAATCTGCATCACTGGAGAGAGTACAGTCTGTTGGAATATTTGAGCTGTAAATACTTTGGGAGGTCCCTCTCCACAAGCATTATGTAACATCTTCCAAATGAGAATGGGGTAAATATTTTCTTTCACATGGTGAATGAGTATTGGGTGAAAACAAGGAGATTATGCTTTTGTAACCAGATTGTGTTTTCCCTCAACTCTCAAATGCTAAGTCATCTCAAAAGCATTTGCTTTACAGAATTCTACATTTTGTCAAATGGCTTTGCCTATTTAGTGACAACTGGATCATATTAACAAGATTTCCCCCTTCCTAGACCAAAGACTGACTGGTTATCAAGGCAAATTTCTTATTCTAACCACTAAATTTCATGGCAACATTATAAATTTATATGTGTACAGATTTATCTATGGCAAGTATACATTCTAATACTTGAGTATATCTCTGATCTAAGTGATGTGTATTTTCCTTCCAGTGATATAGATCTCCACCCACCTAGGCCTTTTTATTCTGTGAAAGCTCTCACCCACGTCCTCCCATCAATTCACCACAAAATGTCTTTCTGATATGCCTGAGGGGGGGAGGGGGGGGCGCATCCTTGCCTTTGCATGGATACCAGTCAAGTACACATACACTATCCATTAATTATCTCTTGCTCTCACTGCACGGCCAGCATGTATTTTTTTCCTAGTCACATATTTCTCGAATATCTTCTATACCACATATGTATCTCTAGGTATACATATAACTAAATAGATGTGAATATATTGTGTATATATGTATATTTATATGTTTGAACATATGTACATGTATATATACACACACAAATATATTTTTTAATCTGGAAAAGGCTTCCCTCTTACATAATAATGCAGTGTCCTAAAGGCAGACAAACAAGAGCTATTATATCTTCGCCATTAAACTTTTTTTGCCTTTCCTTAAAATAAGTACAATAGCCCCTTATTAATACAACCTTTCCATGAAGTGTGCCTGTCCATTTGCTTTTTTCCTAATCATTTATTTGCATGGCAACTCTGTAAATTTATATTTTATCGCACACATGCATTCTAATACTTCAGTGTATCTATGATCCTGACATTGTAAATTAGTTGGCAGAGAGATGTGAGAAGCAGGAGTAGGAATGCTAAGATTCCCACTCCGCCTAGTACTATAGAAGTCTGCCTCATCTGTCTTCAATGGTCTGAGCACACTGTTTGCTAGGAAGCAACCCTGGTTATTAGGGGAACAAAAGAAGGTGAAGGCAGGGACTCCTTCCTTTGGCAGGTTCTAGGATATTTGACTTAATTTTTTTTACCTTTTATTCTATCTGTATAATTTACTAATGGCCTTGAGGTGGTTCTTTAAAGTAGATTTAAGTATACTGAACTATATTTAATATATATTTTGAAAAATCACATCTGGCATGTGTGCATGTGTTGGTGGGAGGAGGAGTAGATGGATGGTGCACAATTCAACAAACATTTACTACTCCCTGGCTTAGTAAGCTTAGCTGTACTGGGGGCAGTAGTTACTGAACATACCTTGAGCAAGGATGTTCCACTGCATGACCCTAATGGGTAGGTGGCTACTTGTTGAGTCCGTCCTCAAGTCCACAAAATCCCTCTGGAACCGGGGAGGCCGAGTGTGCAGGACTGCCCTGCATTCCTCAAGCAGCTCTTTGGGATCTATGGGATCCAGCTGTTCTGAGTCAGGAGGCACCAAACACTCTGGGTGCTGGGTGGCTGCAGAGCTGTTCAGGGTCTTGGCGATAGCACCATAGAGCCTGCTCGTTCCGTTTCCCATGGAACACGCTACAGGAAAGGAAAGCACAGTTATCCACAGGGCTCCTTAGCCTGCCCTTCCTTCTCCTGCAAACCCATCCCATATAGTCTCAGAGAGACCTTTGACTGCCCCCACAGCACAGAAGCTGATGTGCTGCCAAAACCACACAAAAATCTATTTTTCTAGGGGCAGGTGGAAAGGTATTTTCTAGGTTGGGAAGGGTGGGGTTAGTCTGATGCCATAAAGGCTAATTTATACTCTTTAAATGAACTTCTGGATGAAGTAACCAAGGGGTTTAAGTAATTTATTGATCCCATTTACAGCAGGCATATGTGTGTGTATAATCAATCAATCAACCTTTATTAAACATTATGTGCCAGGCACTGTGCTAAGCACTAGGGAGACAAAAAGAGGCAAAAGACAGTCCCTGCCCTCAAGGAGCTTCCGATCTAATGGAGGAGAGAGTAAGAAACAAAGAGATGCAAAGCAAGGTACATGCAGAATTCATATGAAATAACAGAGGGAAGTCACTGGAAGCAAGAGGGGTTAGGGAAGGCTTCCTGTAGGGAACGGGATTTTAGTTGGAACTTAAAGGAAGCCAGAGAGGTCAGCGTTTAGAGCAGAGGAGGGAGAGCAGTCCAGGCACGGGGACAGCTAGTGAAGCTGTCCCGAGCCTCTATCATGTAAGTTTGTGTGTGTTTACATACATACATGCATGCATACATACATATATATATGTATATAAACTTAAGTGTGGCCATGCAAACACGCATGTTTAGAATAAAAAATAAGATTGTATGAGGCAACTAGTAGAGTGGATGGAGAACTGAACTGGGTGCCAGGAAGTCCTGGATGGGCTCGAATCCCATTTTAGACACTTCATAACAGTTAAGGGCCAGTCCCTTAGCCTCTCCAAGTCTAGGTTTTGCCTTTATAAAGTAGGTACATGTATCACAGGCATACCATGAGGATCAAAAGATCAAAGTCTATGTAAACCATTTCACAAGTTTTAAAGGCCTACAGAAATGGGCTCTTATTAGCAGCAGCAGCAGCTGTTTAGCTCCTACTACTAATTAAAAAGGGGAAGTATCTGCATTTAAACAATTAGTTGTTGTTCAGTCTTTTCAAGTGGTATTTGACTCTTCAGGACGCCATTTGATTTTTTTTTGGGGGGGGGCAGAGATACTTGTGGTTTGCCATTTCCTTCTCCAGCTCATTTTACAGATGAGGAAACTGGGGCAAACAGGCTTAATTGGCTTGCCCAGGGTCACACATCTAGGAAGTGTCTGAGGCTGGACTTGAACTCATGTCTTGACCCTAGCCCCTAGCAACCACATATAAATTTATGGGGATCTTTACGGATGACTTCATAATTCTCTGTGGCTCATTCTCACCCAAGCAAGAATAAACTTACAAACATATAACTTAGTAAAAACTTAAAACTTAAATTAGGAAGTCATAGTTTAAAAAAAAATCCACACTGACCTTAAAGAAGAGCTTAGGCTACTTTTCTCTAGCAATGTTGTCCTTACAAACTCTACTCCTATGATAATAACTGATACGTACAGGGCACTTTAAGCTTTGCAAATTATTTTACATACATCATTTAATTGACCCTCATAACTTCATGAAATAGGTGCTGTTATTATCCCTGTTTTAGATGAGTAAACAAGTGCAGTGTGAGGTTGAATGTCCTGCCCAGAGAAATGATACATACATAGTGTCTGTGCCAGGATCTGAATCCAGGTCTTTCTGAGTCCAAGTCCAGTGCTTTATCTACTGCCTGTAACAACAAACTAACAGATTCACTCACATCATTTGGGTAACTTGAGGGATGACATGTTAGCTACCTGAGTAATGCTATCTAGCATTAGTAACTAGTTCCCAGGACTCTTGAGGGAGTTGTTATTACAAAGTCTAAGGTGTGTGCGTGTGTGTGCGTGTGTGTGTGTGTGTATACACACGCATGTGAGTGGGAGACACCCGCATGTATACAGTGTGCACATGCAATGTTCCAAAAGTCTTACTACAATTTAAAGCTTTAGTAACTTCAGAAGTACCATTGCTAAAAACTTAGAAAATTCAACAGCAGAAAGGTTAAATATATAAAACTTTAATGTTTCTTACTAAAATCCAGCATAATCACCACCTTGTGCTGTCCAGCATTCTGGCTGATTTCTGAATATTCTAATGGCGTTCGTTGGCTACTGCTTTGACTTAAAGGGCTCCATTTGTAATCTGAACCTTAAGGTTATCTAATAACTCCGGATGTATACATGACAGTTCTGACTTCATCCCATGAGGAAAATCTGCTGGCGGTAGATCTGGCGGCCGAGGTTACTCAGGAAGAGAACCTCCTTATTGACCTACTGGCCTGAGAAAGTGTCATCAGAAACTGTCCCACATGTGATGCATAATGACAAGGGTGCCACTCCATCTTGTTAAAATTAACACAGAAAAAGTATTATTTAAAATTCCCAAACTGAATAAATGTTGGACATTTTATTTAAATAATCCTTCCCATGTGGTTTTTTTGGGTAAATTTGTAGCTTTTATACTTTTTAAGTTATTAAAGCTTAAAACTGCTCAAAGACTTTTGGGATGCCCTATATATGACAGGTAGCTAGTGACATAGTTGGTGATGATTCTGTTGCCCAGTCTGTCCAGTTCCTCCTTTTCTCCTTCCAAAGCTCTATTTGTACTTTTTTAGGGAGGGCATAGGATTGGAGCATGGCATGATGGCATTCTCCTGAGCTATTTAAATATCCAACCATGGTAACAATCATTATACTACCTTTGATTTCCCTTATCCTTCAAAGGTTAATGTTTACATACACTTAATGCCTTCCAACACATGTATGCTATTTCAGTAGAGCATTAGACAAACTCCAGAAGTAAAGACTGCAGGTATTACGATCCCTGTTTTTACAGATGAGGAAACTGAGGAATGACTTGCTCTGGGTATACAGTTAGGACTCTATTCCAAGTCGAGCACTCATGCAACGATGCCCACCACGCCTGCTTTCCTATGAAAAGTGAGGAGTTATGTCCTGTCACCTTAACATATTCAAAGTTTGTTGATTAATGGATATCTATTCTCAAGCCAGAAGGCTCTTGGAAAGGCAGAATCCAAATTCACAATTCAGCCTCTTAAAATGCTCTTACCCTTGAATCATCCTCTAAAGTCTTTTCTAAGTATAATGTATGATTCTATGATTATATTGCTTAAGGTTTTAACCCATTTTATTTTAAGATAGCACATTTACTGCCCTTGGGGCACAAAAGTTTCTATTAGGACCAGGGCCTTTTTCAGAGACAAAATCCATTTCTCCAAGGATGGATTATAGCAGTAGTTCTCAAACCTTTTGGTCTCAGGACCCTTTTACCCTTAAAAATTAATAAAAATAAGACCTCTCCTTCAAAAAGCTTTTTTTTTTTAAAGTTTATGTCTATCACTATTTACTGCATAGAAATGGATACTTCTGAAATATTGATTAATTCATCTAAAAATAATACATTATTAATTAACATAAATTAAAACTTCATAAACTTTCCCAAGACTAACAAAAATTAAGTGTGAGGAGTGGTGCTGTTTTACTTATTCTTTGCAAAACTCACGTCTGGCTTAAGATAAAATAAAACAGCTGCTTTCTCCTATCTGCTTCTGCATTCAATCTGTTGTGATTTTTTTTTTTTGGATTGAAGTATTAGGAAGAAAATCCAGCCTCACATAGATGTGCAGTTAGAAACGGAAAGAGTATCTGAATAAGCAAATAACATCTTAGTATTATTATGAAAATAGTTTTGACTGCACAGACTTCCCACCCTTCACAAAAAAGGGTCTTGGAGACCCCCTAGGGCAGTGGTTCTCAACCTTCCTAATACTGAGACCCTTCAATACTCGTATGTGGGCATATCTGCATGTGGGCGGACTTGCTTGGAGATGATAGGGGTTTTCAGCCCACACTGTGAGAACCACTGAATTAGAGGAGACTTTCCAGGGTCTAGTTAGGGATGAGCTCATACTTCTCAGATGGCTCACCCTGAGGTTGAGAGGTGACTAAGTTCCTGAAGATGAAGCAATCAGGGTACAAGTTCTGGTGAGTTCAACCAAGCCAGAAAGACTGAGAAAGGGCCTAGTGATAAAGTGTTAATCTATTTTCTAAGAATGATCCCAGCTAAGACTGGAAAGGAGAAGAGAGTGGGGGGAAACTCTTCATTAGGCTGAACAAACAATTCTGGACAACCATCTATGAAGTTACAGAGGGGTGTTGGTCTGTACTGTGGAAGGAATGCTCACACCTACAAAATTACAGACCCTTGAAGTATCCAAGTTGAGATTCAGAATCAATAGCTGATACACACACACACACACACACACACACACACACACACACACACACACACACACACACACTATTATACGGGATGGCTCTCTGGGAGGAGGGGAAAGATGCTGGGAAAGACTGATGATATAAAAAACAAGACAGCAATAAAAACACACTTTTAAAAAATCGATAGTTATTCAACTAATGCCTACTGAAATACGTTCTCACTTTCCTTGAATATATATCTTTGCAAGTTTGGTAATGAAACAACTGAGCTGAAATGCCAAATTTCCTCCCTTAGTATAGGAGTTCTTAGCCTTTTTTTGTGTCATGGACCCCTAGGGCAGGCTAGTAAATTCTGAGATCCTTTTTCAGAAGGACATTTTGAAAGATATAAAAAATAAAATACTTGAGGATTACACACACAAAACAAAAGCTACTGAGATAGCTATCTATTTATCTATCAGCAAAAACTCACAGACCCCAGCTTAAGAACCTCTGCTTCTGAATGAATTCTAATCAACTTCAGGCCGACCTAAATATTCTTTATTGGGAGAGTCAGAACCCTAAAATCCCTCATTCTGTTCAGTAATAGGAGTGTTCCACATAACCTTAACCTCAAAGTTTAGAAAAACAGTATAGCAGAACCTCTTCCCTTCATTAAAGAGCTTTTGGGCATGACGGGTCATGGTTCTATGGCACCAGGTTACAGGTATTCCCCACACCCACTTCCATCCTTCTGTGGAAGAATACAAAAGGTTTTATTCATAAAATGCCATGCTCATTTGGCAGACTTTACTGATGGAATCTGACACCAGAGGTGGATCAGACTGACTCTGGAAGGTTACCAAAGCAAAGTCAAACACCTACCACCTACCATGCTCCCAAGATGACAAGTCTATATATAATAAAGTGCTACCTTTGTCATTCCTTTGTTTTCACTGTGGAGTGGGAAGTAGTACATTGGTCTGCAGGAGGAGAAATAATAAAATGATTTCTCCCATGACCCTCCAATTCCTCAAGTTGCATTCAGACAGTAAAAATTTTAACTGTTTGTTATGTGTCCAAAATGTCATTCTTACCACCTGTTTGGCAAATCTATCTATATATTACAGACACAGAGACAGGGGGATAAAGTTCATAGTAGAGCCACGGAGACCTAGACTCAGATTTCACATCCATATCTAACAATGGGTAACCTGTGACACTGAGCAAATCACTTAACTTACGAGCTTGAGATTTCTATTTGGATATTTAAAAGATGTATTTAGATGTATATTTAATTAGATAAAAAGTATTTCTTATCCCGAGGATTTGAAATTATTGTTGTGTTGTGTTCTGATGGCAATTTTTTTTTTGGAGGGGGAAGACAAGGCACTTAGGGTTAAGTTATTTCCCCAAGGTCACATAACTAATAGGTGTTAAGTGTCTGAGGCTGGATTTGAACTCAGGTCCTCCTGACTCCAGGTGGGTGCTCTATTCACTGCACCACTTAGCTGCCCCTGATGTCAATTCTTGATGGCTTGATATACATATATATATGTGTATACACCTGAAATGAGCCCCTGTAACTCCAGATAAGATACCTTTTTATTGTTTTAGCCTGATAATACAACTTTGAAAGCCTCTTATCTGATTCCCTCTAGTTTGGGTGAAAGATTTTTATTTTAAGACATAATTATTTGTGTATTACATGGTACCTTGACTTATGAGTTTAATCTGTTCCGTTACTGAGCTCCTAACTCAATTTGCTCGTATATTAAATCAATTTTCCCCATTGAAATTAACTGAAATGTCATTAATCTGTTCCAGCCCCCGAAATGCCACCCCAGTATTTTTTAATGTGTTTTTAAATAAGAAAAAGTATTTATAAATAACAAATATTGTATAAAAACATAATAAAAGAGAATGTAAAGAAATAAACTGGTTTTATAAAGTAGTATATTTTCCTTGGATATCAGACACCTTGAGCTAACAGAAGATACTGGCGGAGGTGGAGAGTAGAGGAGATATAGATGGAAGAGGTTAGAGGAGTTTTGTTTGGCGCTTTTTCCGTCACTTTCACTTACTCGCTACACTCTTAATGCTACACTTTATCCCTGGACTTAATTGTTACAATATCTTTTTTACTTTCGCTTAACTTAATTTTCTTCACTGGCAAGGTAAACCCGTGGACTGAATGAGTGAAGTGCAGGATGCTGGGTGGGCGTTGGGGTTGTGGTGTTCACTGTGCCAACTAGCGGTGACTTGTACCTCAAATTTTGCCTTGCAATTCAAAGCAAAAAAATCGACCAAGTGACAACTTGTATATTGGAAATCTCGTAAGTTGGTGCACTTATATATCAAGGTACCACTGTATATGTATTTTAATGTAATTGCTTTGAGAAAGCAAAGTCAAATAGGGTAGAAATCAGCAAGAATATGAACTCAAAAAAATTACTTCAACCATTTTAATTCATTATAGTCCCTCCTGCATTCTTCTTGTATCCCCTAATTTTAAGCTCCTTTGTCTGAAGTCCAAACTGTCTGAAGCCAAATTCAGTTGTAGGTGAACAAGATAGAGTTCTGATGAAGAGGAGTGTGAGCCCTGACCATCAACCAGCACCAACTGGGTCATCATCAGACTTCAGGAGATCAGGATTCTGTGAGCGGCGGCCATCCTAACTCATGGTGAAAGATATATGTGTCACCAGCCGAAAATGCCAGTGTTTACCTGGCAACCTAAAGCAATCACCAAATACACAATTATCCTCACTACACTGTCTACATATGTATATTCTATGCTATGTTGTATTATTCCAGATTACAATGTACAGTTGCTAGTTCTGCAAGGGACAGTGAAATTTCAACCCTGAGGGAGAAATGGAGCACCTACCATAAGCTTCTATTAACTAAGGAGGAGCTCCCTGAGGGAGAGAGGGCTCTCTCTATGTGCTACATGAAGTTCTGTTGAGAGGGGATGTCCTACAACCCAAAACAAAGCCCTGGGCCCCAGTCAGTGGAGTGACATAGATGCCGATCCACCAAGGGAGATCTAGGAACGGTCAAGACAGGTAAGAAGAGAATTGAGACAGAAAAGTGTCCTGATAACCAGAGAGAATATCCAGGGGGTACAGTGTCCTCAGTGTTGTCGAATGTTTCAAAAAAGTCAAGAACAAATCTAGAAGAGACCATAACATTTCATAAGGAAGAGATCATAAGACCATACTTTTTAGGGCTGAACTCATTAAGAAAGGAAGTAGAATGCCTGGGGAATCTCTAAATAGCAACTGTGAGGATCTTCATTGGGTGAATGATTTGGACTGAGTGAGTGAGCCTCAAAGGAGGTGATGGATGGTAGAGGGATAGTCTGGAAAAGGTTACTGGGAACGATGATTCTCATTCTCCCTCTGGGACCAGAGAGTGGAGGGGGTATGAGTAAAGGTGTAACCCCAAAGGATAAATGAATAGATAAAATCTGCTTCTAATTATGGAAGAAAAGAGGGGATATGTCAAGGCACAAAGTTGGGGAGCAGCACCAGAACAGAGGAAGAGGAGCTCTTAAGTTAAAGATTCTTTTACTTGATTGGAAAATAATCAGGCTCTCCCCGGAGGTGGCTGGCCACGGTAGGCAGAGGAGACTGGGACTTCATTGGAAGAAGGGTCCTGCTGGTAGTGAATTCCCAGTCCTAGGCTGCAATGCGTGAGCATCTTATTTTCCTTTTTTTCTCCTTTCTGCCATTTAGGCAGAGCTGAAAATTCCCCAACTATGGCCCATTTTGCTATTCATCACTGTTGGTGGTATTTTGCAAGCTTGATAATTCTTTTTATGAAATGATTTCATTCCTACTGTCTATGGGCATGTTGTTACTTGAGATCAGAGAGTGCATGGAGAGACAGCCCTAAAGGGGTTTTGTATTTTACTTTGTGAAAACCCAGCTCTTCTAGTGGGACTTAAAAGATTTGGCGGGTGGGGTGCAATCAAGTCAGTTTAGTTTTGTGAATGATTTTATAACTCTCCAAGGCAGAACCTAAAACCTGAACTTGGGACTCACTTCAATTTCCCCTCGAAGAAGGAGCCATTGGACAAGGTTGCTGCTAAGGTTGTGGGGGCAGAGGCAAGGGGCTAAACCAGGAGTGGGGAACCTGCAACCTTGAGGCCACATGTGGTCCTCTAGGACCTCAAGTACGGCCCTCTGACTAAATCCAAACTTCATAGAACAAATCCTTTTATTAAGGATATTATTATATTCTTATACAATATTATATTAATATTATATAGAGTAGTATGATCAATTATACGAAATTTAACTATATTACAATATAAATAGAATATAGTTTATATACTACATAGAATATATTAATATAACAAATAATATTAATAAAAGCTATTATTGTGAAGTTTGGATTCAGTTAAAGGGCTGCACTTGAGGATCTAGAAGGCCTCAAGGCCATAGCTTCCTCACCCCTGGAAACCCTGCCCCTATTAACCCAACCAAAGAGGAATGTGAGCAGTGGACAGACCTAGAACAGTCACACCTAGTGTTAAATGCACAGTTCAATCAACATTTATTAAACACCTACATTCCAGCTAACAAAAGAAATACTGAAAAACTTTTCAACAATCACTCAATACATACATATACATATATACATATACATATACATATACATATACATATACATATATACATATACACATATACGAAGTGTGGTGAGATACCATCTCTGTCCTCCTGCATTCCAAGAAGGGGATGTAATATATATGGATACAAAGTAATTCATGAAAAGGCTTTCAATGAGGTACAGATAAAAGTGCTACAGAAGGACGTTCAAGCGGCTAGGTGGCACAGTGAACAGAGCACTGGCCCTGGAGTCAGGAGGACCTGAGTTCAAATCTCGACCTCAGACACTTAACACTTACTAGCTGTGTGACCTTGGGCAGGTCACTTAACCCCAATTGCTCAGCCTTCCCTCCTCCAAAAAGCAAAAAAAAAAAAAAAAAGGATGCTCAAGGAAATACTTTTTGGGGGGTGGTGGTGGAGACCACCGAGTGTCCCCTTCAACAGGCTGAAAGTGCAGCGGCTCCCCAGGCCACCAAACATCAGCAAAGGAGCTCAGACTCACTTTGTTTCCAAGCTGGGCTGGTTTGCTCCACCTCAACAGTCTCATAGCTAGCTCCCCATTGGCCAAGGAGCTTGTCATGTGGCTGTCAGCCTTCAAACAATCAGCTTAGCCCACTGGTTCTTAGAACTCCTGAGTTCAAGAGAGAGGTCCATGAGCCTCAGCCTCCCCAAGCAGCAAGATTTCAGGCACACACCACCATGCCCAGCTGACATATAGTTTTTTAATGATCACTGCTCTGAGAAAGACCAACCCAACAAAAACCAACCCCAAAAATAAATCCAACGGATATCTATTACCTGAATACATTACACCTTGCCAGTATAAGGGTGGCCGGGAGATATTCTAACTGGGGATATCTGACTGATGCATGATGAAACAAGAAGAAAACAATTAAGATACGGACGATGACTGGTCTCAGCAGAGACAGGACTACTTGTGTGGCTTTGGATAACAGACCAATTCTGGCAACACTCAAATACAACAACACTGAGAGCTCACATTTAACACAGTATTTCTACAGACTAGTTTACATGCATTCTCTTGGTTTGGTCCTTACAACAATCTTGCAAGATGGGTGCTATAGGCATTATCATTCCCATTTTACAGATGGGGCAACTAAGATTCAGAGGATTTAAGTGATTTGCCCAGGGTCACATGGCTAGAAGCAGCGTTGGATTCCAGATCTCTCCTCATCCTGCATTCTACAATACTCAGCTCCCTATTTTCTAGTTTTTCTCTAAGACTGAGATAAATCTCTGTTTCTCAAGGTTGTTGTGAGGATCAAAGAAGGTAGTCAAAGCTGGAGTCTCTACAAATTACACAGCACATCAAGTATGGTACCATAGAAGTCCTACCTCTTCCATGAAGCCTTCCTTCCCCAAACACAGTGAGCTCCTCCTCCTGTGAACAGGCTGTTGTTACTGCTGCTGACATTTCTCTGGCATTGTACCAGGGAGCCATGACAGGTTCTTAAGCAGGCAAGTGACACATGACCAGGAGTTGGAAGGAACCCTTAGAGGTCACCCAGCTCCACCTCCCATCCAATGAAAAAATCCCCTTCTACACGCACGCCACAACAGATGGTGATCCAGTTTTTGCTTCAACACTCACAGAGACCAGCTGCTGCCTGACCTACCACCCTGGCAGCAAGGCCGCCATTCCCATTTGGGATGATAGGTGGGACTGCTAGGAAGTCCTTCCCTCCCAATGACTCAACATGTGCCTCCCTGTCATTCTTAAACCATAAAAAGAGGGTGGGAGTGGAGAGTAAGGGAAGAGAATTAATACAGAAATTGTCCGGCACAAGGCAAATTGATAAATACTTTATAAATAAAACTCAGGTTCTATTTAAAACACAGACACAGACACACACAGACACACAGACGCAGACACACAGACACAGACACACACACAGACACACACACACACAACCAAACAGGAGTAAATCATAGACAAGAAGAGAACAAAAGATAACACCAGTTTCTGCAGAAGGATCTACACTTCCCTAACGGTCCTGCCACGAAAGGAAGGCATTCATTATTTTTACCTTCTATGTTATGAAACAGACATGGCAGGATTCGTCTGAGTCAGGAGGCACCTGTGGTTACAGCACATCTGACTCCTGGAAATGCACCAACGGATGGTGATCTTCCTCAGGAAGCATCTAAGACCATCTACTTCTTGGGAGCAAGATTTTCTCCTTTCCTTGGCAAATCCATAGCTCTTTGCACTCCTTCAACACCCACCCTTGTTTATCCCAAATCCAAGGGCAGTGTCTCTGTAAAGAAAACATTCTTAACCTTTTCTAGGTTGTTTTTCACCCCCTCTCCTCATGGGTTGCATAAGCTCTTGGAGGGCAGGGACCATCTTCCTTTCTGCTTGTATCTGCATCCCCAAAACTTATCAGCACAGGGCCTGGCATACTTATGTTTATAGCAGCTCTTTTTGTGGTGGCAAAGAATTGGAAGGCATGCCCATCAACTGGGGAATGGCTGAATACGTTGTGGTATGTGAATGTAATGCAATACTATTGTTCCATAAGAAATGATGGGCAGGCAGACTTCAGAAAAACCTGGAAAGGCTTATATGAACTGATGCTGAGTGAAATGAGCAGAACCAGGAGAACATTGTGCACTGCAACAGCAACACTGTGTGATGATCAACTCTGGTAGACATAGCTCTTCTCAGCAATGCAAGGATCTAAGATAACTCCAAAAGACTCATGATGGAAAATGCTGTCCACATCCAGAGAAGGAATTATGGAGTCTGAATGCAGATGGAAGCAGATTATTTGTGCTCTCTTTTTTTTTCTTTCTTGTGGTTTTTCCCTTTTGTCTCGATTCTTCTTTTACAACATGACCAATGTAGAAACTTATCAGAACAGTGCTAAATAAATACTTGTTTTCTGACTGGATCCCTCTGGCAGTGTTGGTGATGCCTATGGACCTCTTATTCTCCTTACAATAACATATTCAAATGCATAAACACCGCAAGAATACAACAGAAACCAACGGTTAGTCAAAATAAAGATGTAAAATTTTTACAGTGGTGGTGGTGGTGGTAGGGCATCCTGGTATTATCTAGCCCAAGTCAAGTTAGAAAAGTGACCAAGCTCTTCAGAAGTCCTCAAATCTACTGTTGAGTTGTTTTTTCTTTGTCCCTGAACCTCTGTGACTGAATTTGGGGTTTTCTTGGCAAATATAATGGAGCGGATAGCCATTTCCCTTTCCAGTGGAGCCATTTTGTCAGTCAATTAGAGGTTAAGGAAATGCCTTGCCCCAGGTCACACAGCTAGGATGTGTCTGAGGCTGGATTTGAACTCAGTTCTTCCTGATTCCAGGCCCAGTGCTCTAATTTACTGCTGCCACCTCAAATCCATACCAGTTCTTGTTTCTTTCTTTTTTTTCATCCAAGAAGGTTCAGATGTACAAGGGTTCCTCTCAGTAATCTTTTTTTTCAAATCATGTAATGTAGAATTCTGCCAAAGATAAGTCAGTTTTGGACCCCAAATAAGGAAACCTATGGCTAGAATCTGAAATTTCATCTATACACTGTCATTCTCAATAAAGGGAGTATGAGAGACGGCAGTGCTGGATTTGGAATCAAAGTCTTGGGTTTAAATTCTTGTTTGATTCTGTGTATTACTACAAGGGATTGGCTCTTCTTGTTTCTTTCTGGGAGTGGGAGGAGAAAAGGAGGAGTGAAAAATTAATGCTTACTAATTTAAAAAATTAAGAAAAGAATCCAATGGGCTTAATTTAATCAGGCCACACAGAAATAGGCAGAAAAATTTATCTCCAAACTTGATTCTACCTGTTTCTTCATCTGCATTCCCACTTATCATGAGAAAGGTGGTGATGGGGTTGGGGTGTGTGGTACTGTAGTCTCAATGGGCAATTAAAGTGTGATTTGAAAATCTTGGTACTTGCAACTTTTTAAAAAACCACACCCTCAACTTGCCCCAACCAGACAGAGCTCCTTTAATGAGCTCTTCGGGATACTGACAAACACTAATCTATTTTTTAATCCTGCTTCAGCAGCACTGTCTGTCCTAGTCATCTGTTTACAGAATATTTTCTTTGCTGATAAGCACAGCAGGTTGGAGAGATTGTGAATAATCTTCCCCAGCTGTTACCCTGGGCTGTAGTCTCTGGGTTTTGCACATGTGCCAATTAAAAGCTGAACAATGCACAAAGGCCAGGATTACCAGGCTGCACACCTGTCAGGAGGCTGCCTGAGGACTCCAGAAAATTCTGAGGGGGTGAGAGGGAGAAGAGAGGAACCCCCGACAAGAACAGTACCAGAAAAGGAAGGCTCTCTGAAATAGCTAAGTCCAATGATGCCATCTACTGGCCATTTCTTTAACCAGCTCAAACAACCACTCAAGGATGGAGATTTCACAGTATTCTCAGCCAAAGAATCTCAGAGTCGGAAAGGATGCAGCATGAGTAACACTCTGAAAAAAAAATCCCCTGCAAGTGCTCATCCAGCCTTCGCTCGAAGGAATCTGGTCACTCCTGGAGAACTCTAAATGGCTGGAAAGTTTTTTAACATCAAACCTAAATCTAACTCTCTTCAAGCTGAACAGTAGTAAGACCCTGCCAGAGTTTTTTGCAAATCCTCTGTGGAGGGTGGGTGTGGGGTAAAGAGTTAGAAAACAGAGCTTGGTACCAGTAACCTTTCTGAGAGAGGAATCTGGATATGTAACCCGCTGCTTATGACCTCAAGAGGGCTCCGGGGCAAGTCAAAATCTGGTCAACAGTGTTTAAATGTAGTAACATATGTATAAGATGAAAATAAAATGTTCTTTCCAAATAACCGCTTCTAATAGGTTTTCAACTGGGAAGCACATTCCCTCTCCCTTTCCTGCTCCTTCCAAATAACTCTAGTCAGAAGCTGAGGGGTGGGAGGACTGGATACCTGGGCTGCTTTCATATCTATTCCTATCTTCCCACGGAAGCAGCCTGGGCTTCTAACCCACAGACCCAGAACTTCCTGCCTTAGCATCCCCCCCCAGCTCAGTGCCTACAAAACTAAACAGTCCCAGTTCCACGGCCAGGGGAGAACGAAAACAAAGTTTGGGTTAGGATACGTAGTATGGCTGTATAGGAATAGGGACTGGGCCTGTGATTTCAATAGAACTTCCCATGAGGAAACTCCCTGTACTAATGCAAGTAAACAATGCATCTGAAACTTTGCCTAAGACACTGGGAAAGTAACTCAGGTCCTTCTGGGCTCTGAGGCTCTCTCTTCACAACACAATGAAGCTGGATCAAAATTCTGCAGCTCTAACAGGGGTACTTTGAACGCAGTCCTAACTCCTCACTTTGCAGATGCTCAGAGCCATAATCCATTAGTGGCAGGACTAACTTGAACCAGAGCAGTATGACAGTGCAGTGAGTTTAAGGTGTGCTGGGCCCAGAGTCAGGAAGACCTGAGTTCAAATTTAGACACAAGACATTTACTAGCTGTATGACCCTGGGCAAGTTGCTTAACCCTGTTTGCCTCAGTTTATTCAACTGTAAAATGAGAAGAAAATGACAAACTGCTCCAGTATCTTTGCCAAGAAAACCCCGAATGGGGTCATGAAGAGTCAGACTTGACTAAAACAACTGAACAACAGCAACTTGAACTTGGGGAGGAGCATCTCATTCTTTCCACTTCAGCTCTCTCCTTCTATAGCTCTTCGGATTGCTCTGTGGTGTGGTTTGGATGAAGAAACACTATCTGTGTATGTATGTGTACACACACACACACACGTTATACCAAACATACATCACATATTAGTTGTTCCGTCATTTCAGTTGTGTTTGACCTTTGTGACCCTATTTGTGGTTTTCTTGGCAGAGATACTTAAGTGTTTTGCCATTTCCTTCACCAGCTCATTTTACAGATAAGGAAACTGAGGCAAACAGGGTTAAGTGACTTGCCCAGTGTCATACAGCTAGTAAATGAGGCCACATTTGAACTCAGGTCTCCTGACTCCAGGTCCAGCATGATATTAGGTGCATACGAGCACAGATGAACACACATCACATATTCTTTCCCTCCGTACGCATCCTAAATTCAAACCTAGGTCTTGTTGGCAAGGCAGTGGACAACACAGATTCTCAAGTGGTAGATGAAAAATTGGTGGTGACAGTCCATGGAGGGCTATTTAGAAAGTTTCACAAGGACTATGGGCACTTTAAGGAAGTCTAGCATCTTTTAGTTTAAGAGCATGGAGATTACGTGGAGATGTATAAGATACATGGAGATATATAATCCCTAAGTTCACTTTTAAAGCAACAAATTCCCATAATATCATCAAGACGGTAATAACCCATAATTTTAGAATATAACTTATCTAGAAGTAATGGCCAAATTTTAGAAATGGTTAACAGACAACATAGAAAATCTTCAAGGTAAACTCCAAAACAATTCTACCAAAACAGCACCAAAAAATTCAAAATACTTTTCTTATATCGGTGGCAATAAAAATATTAGCATATTAACTAATTTTTTGTTCAGTAACTGAATTGCAATAATTTAGTTACACAATCCCCAAATGTTTCTTCCTCCTTCCCCACAATTATCTTCTATTTTCTACATTAATCGCAGCTAGGTGAGAGCAGATAGGGTGCTGGGCCTGGAGTCAGAAAGATTCATCTTCCGGAGTTCAAGTCTGGCCTCAGACACTTACTAGCTATGTGACCTAGGAAAAGTCACTTTACCCTGTTTGCCTCAGTCTCCTCATCTGTAAAATGAGCTGAAGAAAATGGCAAACCAATCCAGTATCTCTGCCAAGAAAACCCCAAATGGGGTCATGAAGAATAAAACATGACTGAAAATGAATGACAACAACATGAAGTACCAGGAAGAAAGAAGTAGTGTCCAGAACAGGAGATCTGAAGTCAGAGGACTTGGGTTCAAAATCCTACCTCTGACATTACATCTGTGTGAGATCACCAAACATTAATTAAGGGCCTAATCTGTGCTAGGCACTGTGCTAAGCCTTGGAGATAAAAAAGAAAGGTAAAAGACAGTCCCTGTCACCGAGGAACCCAGACTAACATGGAGAGACAACATGTAAGCAAATATGTACAATGAAGCTCCATTTAGGACAACCTGGGAGTAAGCAAGACAGAAGGATGGTACTGCATCAAGAGGGGCAGACAAGTCACTTAGTTTCTGTTTTCCCTTTTGTAAAATTGTGGAGATGGAATCAGATATTCCTTTCAGTTCTGCATATATGTTGGGGATCCTATGGGTAGGTTTGAGGACCCTAAGGCTATATGGTCCTAAGGAATTGAACCTGCCACCATAGTCACACATTTAGGCTAGGGAGGATGGTGACTACCTCCTATTTAGAAAACCACATACTGGGTGGGAGGGGAGGGGGGAAGAAGGGAGGGGAGGGAGACAAGGGAGTGGAGGGAAAGGAAGAGAAGGAAGTGAAAGAAAGGAAAGGGAAGGGAAGGGAAGGTGAATTAGGTCCATTTACTGTAGAGATTTGAATGAGGGATGTGTGTGAGTCTGAGGAGTTTTAAAATGACTTTATCAAGTTTTTCCTGCCTACTCCATTTGGTAGAAAAGGACTCTCCAAAAAGAGTGATGAGATGGTAAATTAGTGTCTGAACAAGGAAGGAAAAGGAGAAAGTCCAAGCATACGACTTAAGTGTCCAGATGAAATTCATTAGAGGATATTCTTCACCGTCTTTACTGTGGACTATATGTGCATCCAACATCACAGGCAATGTTCTACACTTGTGGACCTCCATCTTTTCAAAGGAATAGGGGGATGTGTTTTCTCTTTGGGGCTAAGTGTATTCTTTGTAATTTTGCAACATTCATTTTCTATTGATGAATATCTTTTTGTTAACTGTCAGACTGTCTACAGGTGTCTTGTTTTGTTCCAATTCCAAACATGAAGCATCAGACTGGCCTGAATCAGGTTGGGTCGACATTGTAACAAATATAATATACTTACAGGGAGGAGTAGAGGTGGGGCTTTGGTATTCCAAATGTGCATCCAGGTAGAGTTAGTGGTGTGCCAACCCTCCTCTATAAGATTTCCAGAATGGTGATCAGTGGGAAGCAAATTTCTCCCTGATTCATACTTCAGGATGGCTGAGAGGATTGAGTGCCATTTGGGCTGGGGTGGACATTTATCTACTATTAAAACAAGTATTTAAGTTCATAATGTGTTTATTTTCTTTTCTTATAGTGTAAGTTTCAGAAAGAAAAAAAGAAAAAAGTCAAAACAGAGGAAATAGGGAAACTTTCTCACTTAGTTTTATTGGTAAAGCAAAAGAAATTGTGAATCAATTAAAACTACACAGCTAACAAAGCAGGGATTAGTAACCTTTTTTTTTGTGTCATGGATCCCTTTGGCAGTCAGTGAGCATATGGACTCCTTTTAAGGATCATGTTTTTAAATGCATATATAAAATAAACAGGATTAGTTACCCAAATACATTTTTTAAAAAGTTGTCTGACTCTAGGTTAGGAACCCTTGCTACTGAGGACAGTAACCAAGCAATGTGGGCATTAGTCCATAAGTGAAGTCATAGGTTCAGTTCCTATCTCTTGTCCCTAGGGATTAGTCTTTCCAGGGAGTTGCTCCTCTAATTGCCTGGCCAGTTCCAGGAATATAGCCTTGAGCTGTTTTCACAAATGAAGATTAAAGATGCTTAGAACATTTTTTCCTTGGGATTCTACATGTGAATGCCAACTCAAGACTTTATAGGGGAGGAGAAATAAATTTCTGATACACAAAGATTTTAACAAGGAAAGGTCTTAATTATTAATATAGTCACTATATACATATGTCTGTATATATTATATATGTATGTCTGTATACATGTTCTCTTGCAAGCAATATCAATGCATTTACATTACCCAGCAGAGAGATGGTACTTCCCATTACAAACTTTTAAGAAGCAAACACAGCCTTATATATACTGTATGAAAGGTCATAGAACCTACAAACTAGACACTATGAAATTAACTGATGCAGTCTTAGTTTAATGAATTTTATAGCAAAATGAAAGGGTAAGTAGAAAGGAAGAGAATCCTGCATTTTCCATCTCTCAGGGGGCAGCTAGGATAATACAATTGTGAAAACTTTTTTTTCCCTGTATCAGAACATGATACAACTTCTCCCTTTTTTACAATGATCAGCCTCAAGGAAGTAGGCTACCATGTACAAAATAAAGAAATTAACAAAAAAAAAATGAAACATCATCCAAGGGTCAATTTTCTTTGTAAAGGAGAGGGTTCTGCACTCAGCTAGGCTGGTCCTAGGACAGTTGAGATAGTCTGTTCATGGTTCCACCATCAAAACATGTCCCATTTGCTAGGTCTTCCAGAGCTTGGGTACTCCACAATTCCTTTCATGTACCACAGGAATATTTTGGGGGTAGGCATGACTTGAGAAAGGTTGCAATCTGCACCAGTGGAAGTAGTCTCCATACATGGATAGTAGGAGCAATAATTCCTAACAGCCATGCCACATAGGCTGGACTCCTTTCTGCTAAGGCTCTTTCCCTCCCAGGCCGGTGTTGAAACCATCCTTACTGGCTGGTGGGACTGACAAATCTTACCACTGGACCTCACCATGCCTCTTCAGCCACCTCCTACTCCCTCTATCCCAGTGGCCCCCTTTCCCCATTAGTTTGCCCCAGAACTTCCATTTAGAGGAAGGGCCCATGCTAGGCACGCTTCACTCTTGGGACTTCTTTTGGATTCCGCCATCTTTTATGGTTCCTTTTCTTTCATTAGCGGGAATGATCTTTTTCTCTTCTTGTGTCTGCAGCACTAGTGTGTCACACAGTGCTTGGCAAACAGTAAGCACTTAACCAAATACTGATGAGACATGACTTGGTCTCAGCACAAAAGCCAGCAAAGGGAGTCACAAGTACCTATGCTTAGGAAAAGTGCAATACCATGGGGAAGGCAGTCACCAAGGAATTTTGCTCAACGGAATCAATGCTGTATCCTTGCTGAATAATCTTTCCATGCTATTGCTAAGTAAGTGTCCTTTTGTTTCCTAAATAAATTCACACTGACATCTTCTGTTTTTAAAATTTTCCTATATCCCTTTCAGAGCAAAGATTGAAAAAAGCAGAAGAGGGGGGCGGAGCCAAGATGGCGGCGTAGAAGCAGCAACACATCGCAGCTCTCACATAGCCACCCCAAAATACCCATAAAATAGGACTCTAAACCAATCCTGGAACTCCAAAACGCACACAAAGATACTTCCCACTAAAGTCAGCTCGGCTA
>CM053583.1:134837062-134873383 GCA_028627135.1 Pseudochirops cupreus
CTAGGGAAACATGAGGAAAAAGGAGAAGGGAAAGGGGAAGGATAGTCTTAAGCAAAACAAAATAAATAATGAGAGTGGGCTTCAGAGAGGTGCTTAAAAGAAAAGAAATAAAGGACAAGAACCTGTTATTGGACTCTGGAAGATGGAAAGAGAATAAAGATAGGTGAGCAGAAATAAATTATACCAAACTTAAAACTCTAAAAAAAAAAAAAAAAAAAAAAAAAAAAAGCAGAAGAGAAAAAAATCTGGCAATTTATCACGTATGCCTGTGTATCCAACATCACAGGCAATGTTCTACACTTGTGGACCTCCACCTTTTAAACAAAGGAATAGGGAGATGTGTTTTCTCTTATTACTTCTTTGGGACTAAGTGTAGTCTTTGTAATTTTCCAACATTCATTATCTATTGATAAATATCTTTTTGTTAACTGTCAGACTGTCTATGAGTGTCTTGTTTTGTTCCAGTTCCAAACATGAAGCATCAGACTGGCCTGAATCAGGTTGGGTCGACATCACCATAGCAATGAGATCACAAACCATCTCTGGAGGGAATATGCCGTTTGTGTGGAAAATAGTCTAACTTTTTTTTCCTTTCCTCCCAAGAAAACTTTTATTTAATTATCCAATGCCATCATTAGCTATAACAATGATGTATGCTTATTTTTAAATCCATTTTCAGAAGGAAGGAAAAAAACCCCTCTCTCTTATACTATACATAGTGATTGTGGTATATTTCAGGGAAAAGATAAAAACATAACTTTAACCTTCTAGTTTCTTTGTCTTAGTCTCTAAGTCTTACAGGAAAAAAAAATCCATACAAACAATGCACCTGTACCAGATCAAGATGTCACAACTATTTCTAGCTCCTTTTAAAATTAAAAAAAAAATTTTTTTTCATTGACTTGTTTATTTACTTTTAGTTTACAAGATTCAGTTCCACAATCACTTGAGTTTCAGATTTTCTCCCCTCCCTTCCTTCCTCCCCCCCCCCCCATGGTGGCGTGCAATCATGTATAGGATCTGCAAATACTTTTGCATTGCACAATAGTTTGGTCATATAGAAGGGTTGTAACCAATGAGTGATCACTGGGAAAAGAAAAGAAAAAAAAGCAAAACCAGACATGAAAGAGAACGATAACGAGTTTTGCTTCAGTCTCCATTTAAACTATAGTCTTTCTATATCCTTCTCTAAGTTTAGGTATCTCCTTCCATCCTGATAGCCCCTTTTTTAAAATAAAAATTTTATTTTTTGTAATAAGAGCTAGAAAAGAACTGGCTGCTCTTCAAATATACAAAATACATGGCAATAAGATAAGGGGGAAAAACAGTTTCTTGTACAGTCCAAAAAGCTTTGATAGGCTTGCTCTATGCTGAGCAACAAACACTTCCATCTGTCTCTGGTAATGCATTTTCTCATGTCATCTTTAAAGCTGTTATAAGATAGTATCCATTCATGAGTAGATGACAACGGCAAATGTCTTCTTTCATGATTGTCATCATCTTATAAAGTAACCTATAAGTTCTATGTCATATGTAAATGCTATCAGGTATAGATTTTGGAACTGTTCTATCTCGTGCATGGTTAAGCCTCCCCCTCAATATCCCAGGGCTTTGGAGATGTCAAGTTTACACACTGAACTAGTCCCCACTCCATGCCAGAATGAGCATATGTATTATTTCAAGTACGCTAGTGACAATGGATGAGCAAACCTTTCATGTTAATTCTTTCTAAGATGTAATATGAAAAAGATCTGTCTGATGGAAATGAACTTAGGCCAGATACTAAGCTAATATTGATGTCACTTACTAGCTCTCAAGAGGGAATGGAAGGGGAAAAAAGTTGCACAAAATACTACTCAAAAAGCATCAGATTGGGGAACCAAAACCTCAGTATTTAAGCAAAAAAAAAAAGGGGGGGGACTGAATCAGAATTGGGTAGGTATAAGAATATATGGTCAAAATTAATTTCCTCTGGCTAGAACCATCTCATGTTAAATCTCATGAAGAATGAATAGTTTCTTCATTCACTATGATGAGAGTGCTTAAAATTCTGTAATTATAATGAAGTGCTCATTTTGATATGGGTCAATTGAAAGGGAGACTAGATGAAGTCATGAGTCAACAGCCTGTCTGGAAGAAGAGAAGAAAAAGAAGCCCCGACTCATTATTGGTGTACCCCTCTCTTCCCACCCACACTTATAGCCAATATCATGCCTCCCTCCTTTGGGATGGACAGCATACATATGGTCTCAGATTACAAGACAGTGACACAACTTGTGCAGCATAATGACATGTAAATAAAAAAAAGACAGGTCGAATGCAAGGCAGACAAGCCAGCCAACTTGACAAGTCTAAAAATATCACAGCCCATGAGGCAAGGGGACAATTAAAGCAGACCCTCAGCTAAACTTCGTGATGAAGAGCATCTGAATGAAGATGGCCCAGTTCTTCAGCCCTGGGGTCAGCGCGAATCCATTGAAGCTCACTACCACTGCTACCTCCAAAAATGAAATCCCACCGTCAACCAGGTCTTTGTATTATTATGCATATTTTACAGATGAGGAAATTGGTGTTAGGTTTACATGACTTAGTGTTGGTCACATAGCTAGTGTTAGTCAACAAGCATTTAAGAAGCACTATGTGCCTGGCAGTGGACTAAGAACACTTTGAAACAAAGAGAGGCTCAGTCACATTTTAATAGGAGAGACAGCAGATCAATACCTACCTACTGAAAAATGTGAGAATTACATAGTGGAGCTATGAATTGGTCCAAACAGTCTTGAAAACAATTTGGAATTATACCCAAAAAGTCATTCATACCCTGTACATACCCTTTGACCTAACCACCAGAGAATAAGAAAATGAGTCATGAATGCTGATAATGGGGAAGGAAGTGAGAATGTGTCACTAACTCAGATGTCAGGGGCATTTCAGGAGGTTGGACAACAGGTTCTCCCATCATCTTGGAATCCCAGGGTTTAAAGATGGAAAGGAGCTTAGAGGTATTTGGTCAAAGTTCTTCATTATCTCGATGAGTCACGTGAGTCTACCTGCCCCCAGGACCACATGGGAGGGAAAAAGCAGAGCCAGGATCCGCCCTATACGCCAGTACGTTTGCTTATATTTCCTCATCAATCCTAAAGAAATGAACGTTGTAGTTGGTGGTTGGGTTTAATTTTTTTTTTGCATATAAGTCAGTGAACCATTTTTATCCTCTGCTCAAGAGTCTCGTCCAGTCCCCTGCAGCCCCTGAGATCACATTCGCCCTTCTACATCATGGAAGCTCTAGCAACTAGTTTCCTCTAATGTTCAGCTCCCACAAAAGGCTTCACCTGAACCCCTAGTTCTTACTGCACCCTTCCCAAATCTCTCTCTCTCTCTCTTTCTCTCTCTCACACACACACACAAACACACACACACACACACACACACACACACACACACACACACCCGTTCTTTTTCCCAATAGGCTAAAAGGGTCCTCCGAGGGTAGGAATTATGATTTCTGTCTAGAGCCTAAACACAGTGCCTGGCACATAGGAAGCATTTAATTCTTAATGATTGTTGAATGAATGAATGGCACCCATAATCCAGCAGCAATCTTAAATCACAGGCTTTTTAACACTTTATAGAACAAATTTCTCTATCTGTACTACCCATACATAAACTGCCCTTGTCTTGTTAAGGGGAAAAACTGGATCTTTCCTTCCCAGGGCCTTCCCCAAATGATCCCATTGTAGGCCTAGTCCCACCATTGTTCCTGACTCAGTTTGGAATCCAGCACAACGAAGCTTCTAAAGCAGCGGTTCTCAACCTGTGGTTCACGACCCCTTTGGGGTCTAACGACCTTTCACAGGAGTCACAGGGGTGGCCTAAGACCATCAGGAAAACACGTATTTCTGATGGTCTTAGGAACCTCCTCTATCTGTTTCCAGGCGGGTTCGACCACATGCAGACACGCCCACACACGACTATTAACGGGTCTCAGCATTAGGAAGGTTGAGAACCACTGTTCTAAAGACTCACTCTGAGGGAAACTAGGACTCCAAGTGCTGCACTGTCTGTACTACGCTACCTAGAAATCTCATGTCATGATATCTGCCTATTTATTCAATCTAAATTGACTATGGGGGTCTAGATAATTTTTTGAAGACTGAACAATTTATTTTTTTTTTAAAACCCTTATCACTAAATTGCTCTTTGAATATTCTACCCTATTATCATAGACCTGGAGCTGAAAGGAAACTCAAGAGGGTGGCTAGTCAACCTTGCATTTTACAGATAAAGAAACTGACCCTCAGAAGGGACTTGCCCAAGGTTAAATAGGAAGCAAAAAGAGTAGAGATGTGAACCCACGTCCCCTTACTTTTTAAGGTCCTTGAAGGCAAAGACCAGCCTCATCTTTTCATCGCCTGCTCCTTGCAGATAGCATTTAAGGAAAGGTTGTTGAAGTGAATTAAAAAGAGAGAATCTCTGTCAATTTTCCATTGGCTCATCCAATGATGCTTTATCACCTTCAGCTCTGGAATGAAGATACTGAACTCTACTTGCTTTCATAAGAGGTACCTTGTCATGGTGGGCAGAAAACCCGTCCTAGTGGTCAGGAAGACTAAGTCTCCAATTCTATCTGACACTAAATTAGCTATTATTATCATCACCGCTGCCATCATCATCATCACTGAAAGTCATTTAACTTCTGTCCCTGATCTCTTCCAGGAACTAGTCCTACTGATCATCCCCTTTAGCATTTTAAAATCTCTCCCTAACTACCAGCTTGTTTTCTGCTGTCTACAAATAAGTTCAGGTCTCTCCCAACACTAATTTTAAAAATCAACACACACCACACCCTTCACATGACCCTACTATCCCCTCAAGGCATAGTCTGGCATTTCTCCTGCCTTTTTTCACTACCATCCTCCCAGGAAGAGCAGTCTATAGGCGGTGGCCTCTACTTTCTCACCATCTACTCACTGTCAGCTGCTAACTCCACAGCGGTGTCCATTCTCATCCTCTTGAACCTGCCTCTAAACTAGACTCTATGGAAGACAGGATTACCTAATCTCAATTTGGCCCTCAGGCAATCGATGTAACCCAGTTCTTCTCAAATCAATTAGGACCTGGATCAGCACTTTCCATAGTAGTATTTGTACTAAAATCTTCCAAAGAGCAACCCTTCATCCTCACCGGAAGGGATTCAGCCACTCCCAGAGGGCTCCCCCTACTCCTCCCTCCTTATCTCATATTACTCACCTATTTTGCTCCCATTATCTACCAATCTCTGATTTACCCTTCTCTTTGCCAAAGGCAAATTGTAGACATGTATCCCATCACTAGTAGACAGCCCCTACTAATGAGGAAACTGAGACAAAGAGGGTGAAAGGACTTGCCCAGGGTCACACAGCTAGTTAAAGTGTCTAAGGCCAAATTTGAACTCAAGTAAAGACTCCAGACCTGGCCACTTAGCTGCCTTCTTTCTAGCCTAATTTCACATTAATCCCCTCCAAATTCTCTACCTCCAGGCACCCTGGGATATACCAGGTATTTCCCTCTATCGGACACACCAGCTCTAGTCTCAGTACACCCTGAAATCCACTCCTTACTTAACTCCAGGCAAACTGGGCTATACCAGGTTATTTCTCAGTGTCTGACTGACTGAACCTGCACAAGTCTGTTCTCTAGGCTTGAAATACTCTCCCTACTTAACTCCATTTCACAAGATGAGGGAAACACAAATTTAGGGCAGGAAGGAACCTTAAAAATCCTCACATTCAAAGCCTTCACTTTATGAATGAGGACATTGAGTCCAAGAGAAGTTAGATGACTGGTCCAGGGTCACACAGTCTGTGTCAGAGGCATGATTTGAACCCAGGTTTTTCTAACTCCTGGGACAATATTATATCCACCATGGCCGTGATTTTAAAGACAGCTGCATTTAAGGTTTCAAATAAATTGAATGCCATACCCCTTCTCAAGACCTTTCTTGGCTCCCAGTCCCTACCTCAGTAAGTGCAGATTCTTCTGCCTGTGTTTTAACGCATTCCCAAATGAGGTCAGATCACACCCATCCAACCTTGGACTCCCAGGCAGACACCTCCCTCTTGAGAGAAATTATTATTTCTCTCTCATATTAATGATCAATTATTGAACTGGGACCAGGGTTTTTTCAGAAGCCTGTAGGTTGTTCAGTCTCTGAAGTACATTGTTGATAAACACACTGAAATTAACTTTCTCCTCAATCTCGTTCAGACCTCATCCAGATGGGGAAGCCCATTCATTATTGTGCTGTATGGGAAGGGATAAATTCTTAGATGAGATTGCCCAAGGCTGGGCAATTTAAAAGTAAATGACATAATCAAAGTTTCATTTCCCCCTCCCCTCCTTATTAGAATAGGTCCACTTCTCACTGTAGTATTTATTCTCTCTCATTGTTAACCAATCAGAGTTGACTGCTACCCTCAGGAACACCCATTCCTCTAAGGGCCTATAAACCACAATGCTGGGTCTTTGGCATATGAGAGAGTCACTGACCCATTTTATTGGTAATATGCTAGCATTTTTGATAAAATGATTAATTACCCAGAAACCACGTCTCCCAATCTTTTTGACCGTCACACTCTCTAGTCCCAATGACCTGTTCCATGTCCTCTGCCCTGTTCATTTCCATCTTTGCGCCAATGCTCATGCTATTTCAATACCTGGAATTCTGCTCCAGGCTTCTCCGGAAGCTTTCTCCAACTACTCCAGACAACCCCTACTCCTTTCTTCTCCTAGTATCACAAAATTGAACACCTGATTAACGGTTCACTTCTGTTGTTACTCCTTCTCCCCATGGACTATGGACCTTTTGAGGGCAGAGACTATCTTTTTTGCCTGCAGAAGAGCCTCTCTCCCCAGGTATTGCAATAGACTTCAAGGCACAGTGCAAAGAGCCTGGTATATATTTGTGCCTAACAAACGCTGGCTGACTGACTGAAAGAGCACTGCATTTGGAGTCAGAAAACCTGGGTTCAAATCCCGGCACTGCCATTGACTTCATGTGTATCTCTTAGTAAATTATTTCAACCTCATTTTTCTCATCTGTAAAATGGGAGAAGTTCCTGATCCCTGGGGCCCGATGATAAAACATGCCTCTCTCCTCCCAACTGAGAGGGAACATATGACACACGTACAAGGAGGCATATATCATCCAACACAGTCAATTGTTTTGCTTAACGCTCTCCTAAAAGATGATTCTATGGGAGAAAGAATAAGATACCATATTTTCTTTTAAAGCATCAACAACAATAAATAACCTCAGGGTGCCAGATTTCATCATTTCTCTGGGGCCTTTTCCAGCTCTAAACCCAAGATCTTGCGCTGCTAAAAGAGGCGGAATTACTGAAGGTTTCCAAGGTCCATACCCCACCCCCAGGGAGACCTGCAGCGGGCTACCACTTGGACAATTTTTCCTCCCTTCCATATTTCTGGAATGATCACTAATGGGAGTGAATAGCATGGGAGGGAGATCTCTAATCTTAAGTTCCAAACTCCTTCTGATTCCTCTTTTAGGGCAATTTTAAGTTTATTCAAAGGAAAAGGTTGGAAAAGACCTGTAGGTAAACAAAGACTATCTGCAGTTTGGCTGATGGCCATTTTTCTCATTTACTCTGGCGACGAGGATAAAGGGTCCTGTAGGTATTATACTCTCAATATATTTATCTAGAAAATACAGAGACAGGTAAATTGGAACAAACTGAAGCAAGGTCAGGCAGAGTGCTGTCTGGTTCTAGACCAGTGGTTCTCAACCTGTGGGTCACGACCCCTTTGGGGGTTGAATGACCCTTTCACAGGGGTCACAGGGGTTGCCTAGGACCATCGGAAAACACATATTTCCGATGGTCTTAGGACACGAGACACCACTCCTCTATCCATCTCCAGGCGGTCTGCCCACAGGTAGATATGCCCACATCCGAGTATTAAAGGGTCGCTGCATTAGGAAGGTTGAGAACCACTGCTCTATACCCAATGCTGGTGGACTAAAATTGTGTTGAAATGAATGCTGGAGCCAGACTTAGAAGACCTGGGTTTAAATCCTAGCTTTGTTTCTCACTAGTGGTAAGTGACTGATTTCCTCAGTTTCCTCTTTGGTAAAACTGGGGGTGGGATGGAACCAGACTCTCGGTCACTATTTGTAACCTTGATTTACCAGGCTATTATTTCTACTCTTCTCATCTCCTGGCATTCAGGCTCTATCACCTACCTCCCGGAGGTTTCTGAGGTTCACACACAGTGTTTATACTTTTGTAAAACAAAGAACCCAACTTAGCTTACCCAGTCAGAGACCTCAAGAATATTGCTTGTAGGTGAGGGACTCAGTCCTCCCATAGGCCAGAACAATTTACTCTCAACAAATAAATTATAACCTTGTCCATCACCTCCTCCTCCCTCCCAAGCTGCTGACTCACACAAACTAAGTATGACTGCTTAACCAAGACATTATTTGCCTTTAGGTTTGTACAGAGAATAAAGTGAGGAGAGGAAAAATACAGTCAGTCCCTTTGTTGTGGGAGGGGGGCAAGAGGAGGACGAGGAAGACTAGGATTTGAAGCCCACAGCAATTCTCTAACCTGCATTTTATCCAGTACGTTGGAAGTAATCTGTTTTTTAGGCAAACTGCTTTATGACCTCTTGAGTTCTGTCAAAGGGACAGTCCTGGGGTCTGTAAATCATGAGTGTGATGCAGGAAGGTGAGGAGAAAGTGGTTATCAAAAAGAGGAAGTAATAATGCTAGCTCACGTTTATATATAACTCTCTAAGGTTACAAAATGTTTTGTTCTTTCTAATGATTGCCAGTTCATGATATGTCATTCACAGTATCATCACCAATATAACTCAACAAACATTTATGCTATGTGCAAAGTACTGCGCTATGTGTGTGAGTGAGTGATGATACAAAGAAAAGACTGGAAACTGCCCCTCCCCTCAAGGAGTTTCCATTCTATTCTACGTTTTACAATTCAAACACTGAATTCCTACTGTGTGCACTGCTAGTAGCTGAGGAAGACACAAGATTTAGGGGATATGGTCTCAATCCTCATAGAACTTGGTACGACACATACACAGATAATTAAAACGAACATATCTAAGTATCATCAGAGAGGTGCAAATGTGGAAAAAGGTCATAGTGAGATCAGAAGGCACAATTTTCATTTGGCTTTATTTAACAGAAAAGGACCATCTAGTGATAGGGAATGGCTTGAGTAAAGGCACACACACACAAAAAAAGAACATGGGGCTGTATGTGTATGTGTGTGTGTGTGTGTGTGTGTGTGTGTGTGTGTGTGTGTGTGAAGACCAGAGAATAATCCAGTTTGGTGGGAACATAAGAGTACACAGAAGGGGATTTTAGGGTTCACTTGCTTCCCTACAGCAGTTGAGTCAAACTCAAATAGAAAGAAGAGTCACAACTTCAGACAGAAAGATCCTAGCAGTCCCATAGAATACTGACTTAGAAAACCACAAATTAACATTATCTATATTGTATTGTATTTTTATTTATTTTGTTAAATTGCTCCCAATTCCATTTTAATCTAATTCTGATGCCCTGGGGAGTGACCTCCTTGAAGGCAGGGATTGTCTTTGGCCTTTTTTGGTATCACTAGCACTTAGCAAAGTGCCAGGCCTATAGTAGGCATTTAATAAAACTTTACTGACTGACTTTTTTGTGTTTATGGAACCCTTTGGCAGTCTGGTGAAACCTGGTGAGAAAAATGTTTTTAAATGCATAATTTAAAACACATGAGATCACAAAGAAACCAATAATATTGAAACAGTTATGAAAATATCATTTAAAAAAATTCATAGAATTCAGTTTAAGAATCCCTGCTCTTGGGAGTGAGTTTGGATTGGGAAGGGCTGGCCTTGAAGGCTAAGCAAGAATCTGAATTCCTTTTGTACAAGTGTGGTCTTCCACTTGGAATAACCTTCCCCCAATCTCTACTGAAACACTATTCAAAATCCTTCCCTGCCCAGCTCAAAAGTCATCCTTGCATAAAGCCTCTCCCAGAACAGAAGTCATTCTTTGAGCCTGGCGCCAACCCAGAGCAATATGCTGGTATATTTTGTGACACCTAGACTGGCTTCTTGTTTGTGTACATGTTTTATGAACTCACCTAGATTGAGGATCTTAAAGTGGGAACTTTACCTTATATGACTTAGTATCTCGAACAGTCCTAGAAGGGGCTGCAGGTGCTACACATTTGTGGGTGAATGAATGAATGAATGGATGTTATTTCAGACACCAGGTGGAAATAAAATGAAGTTGATAAGCCTTTCAAATTCATTCTTCATGGATGTGTAATGTCATCAGGGCTGGTACCTGTTCTCTAACTTAGTGGATAGATTTCAAGAGATATTCAGAGTGAAACATCCACAGAACCTGGGGCCATCCTCTCAATGCAGCCAGGTTTGTCAAGAAACATTCTCTCCCTCTCCAGACCCAGACAGAGTCTGCTGACAGAGCTTGGGCTCCCTAGCTTTATGGAACTCAGGGCTGGACAAAGTAACATCTTGAGTAAAGGTGGTAACAGATAAGGCTGGAATTAATAGCTTGAGAAGGGGGAAAAAAAACCTAACCAGTTCAATCTGTATAGTTATAGGCATGGGGAACCTGCAGCCTTGAGGCTACATGTGTTCTTCTAGGTCCTCGGATGTGGCCTTTAGCCTGAGTCCAAATTTCACAGAAAAAAATCCTTCTATTAAAGGATTTGTTCTATGAAGTTTGGATTCAGTCAAAGAACTGAACTTGAGGACTCGGAGGGCCACATGTGGCCTCCAAGTTGCAGGTTCCCTACCTTTGGAGAACAAAATGTTCCCTTTAGAGAGAGAGAGAGATTTCAAACAAGGAAACAGCTATTTGAAAAAGAATCAACATGTAGAAAACAACTGGAAAACTGGTAGGCTTGCTTTCCAGTATAATGTAAATCAGTGAAGACAGATATTGTTCCTTTTGGGGGGGAAGGGGGAAGGTCTTTGTATCCTTAACACCTAACGGAGTCAGTGACTGGACACAGCAGTTATCAATAATGTTTGTGGGGTTGAACTGAACCAGAGAAGGCAGTGTGGTACAGTGGAAAGAGCACTGGATCCTGAAGTCTGGGGATGTGGATTTAAGTCTCAGTTCTGCTGCCTGATCAGACCTTTTAAGTAATTTTCCCCTTGCTAGCTAGCCCTCAATTTCTTCTTCTGTAAAATGAAGAGGCTAGGGTGAGTGATTTCTCAGGTCCCTTTCAAGCTGTAGCCCTCCATGGGTCCATGAAAGCTCCTCCTTGTTTAACTGTCTGGCACACTGGCTCAACAGTTCCCTCCTTCATAGGTGCTTACTGTTTAGGGCAGCCCTCCATATGAATATAAGCATAGAGAGCTCTCCTGGTTTCAAGGTTCCTTCTTTTCCTTTTCCTGACCTCAAGATTTTTTCCACGGTAAAGATTCTTTTCAAATTCCCAGGGAAAAGCATCCCAGACCAACAAAAAGACAACCCTGGATGTCTTAATTAACACTCCTTTCATAACCAGGATGCCTCCATAGTAAGTGTTTTTCTGTCTTCCCTACCCCACACCCCAAAACGGACTAATGCTGTCTCTGCCTCCTAGGAGACTCAAGTATCACTTTCTACAGCATTGAGTTGGCCTAAAGTGCAGGCCTACCCTAGTGGGCTACAAAAAAGTGTTAAGAGGTTTGTTAGCTACAGTGCCAGGAAAGAAACACTCAGCCAGAGCAGCTTAGCTATAATTTATAGACATCACAGCCTCCTTCAGAACAACAATGCAACGCTGGTGTCCATTAAAGTTTTCAATAGCTCATTCTTAAAAGTTACTGCTGAATGAGACCTTACACTGAAATGTTATAGCCTGCCAACATTTTTCAACAATTTCAGAACATATTTAAATAGCATTTGCTACATCCAACCAAAGATGATAATTTTTAGTTACTAAAAGGAAGCTACATTTCTTCTAATACATTTTCCTAGTTCTGCAATTTGGCATACTTGTCCCTTATAAGAACTGAAGCTGGAAATGAAACGACAAAGAATTGTTTCATATACTTCTTAAGTCTTAAATACTAACACCTTAGTTTTAACGGGAAAGAAAGTTAATGACAGAAGAGGCCCATTTGGTCAAGTCAAACAATTTCTGAACTGAAAAAAAATGCTTATTAGGTATGTGACTTGTAGACCCTTCCTTTGCCCCTCCCCCCAGGTGGATCATGAGACAAAAGGAAAGGGAAGTTCCTGGTTTTATTAAGATAATTGTAAAATCATTTCTCAGGATACAGATATTTCAACCTTCGAAAATTCTTAATCAGGGAACTACCAACAGCAAAGAACAATGGTGTGAACGAAGAGTGCTCACTAAACTAATAAGCAAAATGAGTTAGTCTAAACTAGATACCTACCAGTAAGTAGGATAGTAATTAAAAAGTAGTAAAAAGAAACTCATTGCTTAAAAATTAGGGATTGAGACTGAACATGTGATTTCACTGGCATAGGGAGAACATTCTAGTAAGAAGCCTCCCTCTACTAAGGCAGGTCAGCACCTTCTCTGTAATTTACAGTTTCTTTGGCGCAGAGCATGCAGAGATTAAATGACTTGCCTAGGGTCACACAGCCAATATTGATCATAAATGGGATCATGCTGCTGAGACTAAATCAGTGAAAAGTGGGATAAACGACTGTTTCAGAATCAAACACTTTGACCTTAATTTAGACTCAAAACAATCACTAACGAAAAGATACTTATACAAAATTATAGCTAAGGATGTTTAAAAGAACTAGCCAGCTCAGTTCTGAGAAATACACTGCCGTCTCTTAAAGAGGAAATTTAAGAAAGGTCCTGAAGCAAACCCACGGCTGAAACCACTGTGTCCCAACCACCGAATAAGGGACACCCTGTTCCTGTCCTTAAGCATGTGTGATGTAACACCCAAGCAAAGGTAGGGTCCAACAACAAGCAACGTCTGATTATGTTATTTCGAACTTCTCCAAGAGAGGATCTGACTCCCAATCAGCCAGGTTAGACAGGCTGGCTGACTGGCAGGCAGACAGGGGCTTCCCATTCATTCCCTGGCGTCTCCCAGTCGCCGGGGCAAGAACGCGCGTTCCGATCTTTCCTGGGGGTTCTACGCGCCGGCTGGCTGAGTTCCACAAAAGGAACCCCGCCGCCGCGAACATTCCATGCACTCACCTGTCCTGGAGGACGCACTCCTGGGACCAGAAGCCAGCTCGGTCGCCGCCAGGTAAGGTAGTGAAGGAGGAGGAGGATGGAGAGGGGGAGGTGGAGCACCAGTCTCAGACAGGGACCGAGGGGACTGGGATCGCGGAGGCGCTGGGGGGGAAGGGGATTGCCTCCGCAGCCGGGAGGAGGATACGCAGCAGAGGCTGGACACGTCTCTCTGGAGCAGGGCCGAGCAAAAACGGGTCGGGCTCTGATACATTCCGCGAGGGCGCGAACCGGCCAATGGCACCAGACCCCTGGGCGACCCGGGACACCACCGAGTATAGGTCCGGAGCAGGAGGGAAGGATGGAGGGAGGGAGGAAGGAAAGGCTGGATGGAGGGCTGCTGATGCTACTGCTACTGGGGGAGGCGGGGGCCGCAGGAGGGGCTGGGCTCAGCGCTGCCCGGCTGCTACCGCAGCCCCCGCAGCCTCCTCCGTCAGCATTCACCGTAGGCTCCCGACGCCCGCACAATGGAGCTGGGGCCGGGAATGCAAGCGCAAGGAAAAAGTTGCGCTGGAGAGCGGATGAGGCGAGCTCTCTTTTAAGGCTCCTCTCCTCCTCCGGGCCGAGCTGGGCACAGAGCAGCTGGAACGGGCGCAGCAGCAGCAGCAGCGGGAGTAGAGCCGGCGGCGGCAGCGACAGCAGCAACGTCTGCCTGGCGCAACTCGAAGGCTAGAAGGCTAAGCGGGAGGGCTAGCGCAGGGCCCTGACGAAATAGGCTGCTACCAGCAGGAAGGGAAGGGGTGTTCCGGGAAGATGGTCCCCACACCCTAGCCGGACTTGGCTTGCCGGGCGGGAAACTACACAGTCCTAGAAAAAAAAACATAGTGAACTGACTCTTCATCTAGGGTTACTTGGTTTCTTGGGAGGACAAAGGGCCAGTTTAGGGCTTTGCAAACCGACACCTCCCCCTTCCGGTCTCTGGAATGGAAGCGCTCTCCCAGGCCGGGTGTCCCAAGCTGGTTCTGCAGCAGGGGCGCAGAGAAAGTGCGTGCGTGTGTCTGTGTGCTTCGCTGTGTGTCTGAACATGAACCAGAGCAAAGGTCAAACAGCCCGGGGGCACGCATTAGATGTCCGTGGCATTTTTGTTAAGTTGCCGATGGCTCTCACTTGTCACAACCCTCCCCCCCCCCAAATGTTTTTCGAAGCACCTTAATACTTTAATACTTTGATGGGGCTGTGATCTCATTGATATGGGTACTTTCTCCAGCGATGCAGATTGTAACCCATTTATGCTTTCCCCCCTAAATCTTTCCAGCCAATGTGCTGGTCTCCTCGATTACACTTGGGCACCAGTGTAGTCCCAGAGCTGTCTGATGTTCCTAGATCTTGCTCTTTTTCCGGTTATAAATCCCTTCGATGAAGTATTTTACATCCTTTCCCTGTCTTTGTGCTCCAAATCATCATTGGCAATATACTGCAGTCTGTTGATGCCCATCATCCACTTGATTTTTACGGTGTGGATAGTTAAGCTAAACAGGGAGATGGAATTCCAAGTAGTCTACTTTGGCTGGAATTTATAGTGAGTGCTAAGTCCTAAATGCTAATTGATGGATGGATTGAATGAAGGAGAATAATATCAAATGTCTGGAAAAGTAGACTGGAACCAAGCTGAGGAACCTGTAAGGCAAACAACACAAAGCCACTTGAAAATGGGAGCATTTTTGGGGCGGCTGGGTGGCGCACTGAATAGAGCACCAGTCCTGGAGTCAGGAGGACCTGAGCTCAAATTCGGCCTCAGGCACTTAACACTAGCCATGTGACCTTGGGCAAGTCACTTAACCCCAATTGCCCTGCCTTCCTCCCTCCCCCCAAAAAAGCAAAAAAAAAAAAAAGAAGAAAGAAAATAGGAGCATTTGGAGGGACTCAATCTCCTCTCCATCTCCACTACCATGGGAGAAAAAACTGGGTAAACTGGAAAAACACTGATTCTGTAATCAGAAGACCTGGATTCAAGTTACAACTCTGTCACATAAAATTATGGAAAAATCAATTAATCTCTCCAGGCATTCATTTCTTCCTGTTCACCATATGAGGTTTGGACTAGATGACTTCTGAGATTTCTTCTAGTGCTGGATTCTATCATCTCTAGATTGAATCCCAGTTCGGTTTGAACTCAGTGCCGGGCCTCCCTTAGGACAGCAGCAAAGAGCTTTGGCAAGCCTGTGTCTTCCTGTTTTATGCCTCCCTTGATATTAGTAACCAAGGAGGATTGTCAAAGTGATGTCTATTTTTGTGTCTATAAAAAATAAAATTTTATATGGTCTTAAGGTATACATGGACCTGAAGCTTCTAATAATAGCCAAGCACCAAAAGGAGTGTGTAGGTAGATCAATATAAACCCAGCCCCTGAGCCTGGGAGTCTAAAGAAATGATAAATTATATCACCTTTCAGTGCCTGGGTTTCCCAATCTGTAAGATGGAAATAATAATACTTGCTCTGTCAACTATGAATTATTTAGGATAGCATGTATAAGAAGACAAAAAAAACTAGCAGTGTGACCTTGGACAAGTCACTTAACCCCAATTGCCCTACCCTCCCTCTCCAAAAAAAAAATCATGTATAAGAAGATCTTTGAAAAGTTAAGAAAAAATGTAATTTAAGACTACCTCAAGGGACCAAGTGGATTTTTGTGTTAAATGGACACAAACTGTCAAAATGTTATTCATAGTAGTCTTTCAAAGTGTAGTCATTTTTTAAAGCATCTCAAAAGATATGCTTTTCTTAGGAGATTGTTATGCACACACATACACCCACGGCTACATGAAGCATGCTGTTTTCTAATGCAGAAAATTATGAAAAATTGGAATGTTTGTTTTCTCTAGTAATGGGTAAATAGAGTTTAAAGAGAAGAGTTACTGGAATCTGCCACCAGAATTATCCTTTGAAGCCTCATCATGACTTGAAGACGATCCTGGGTTCCTTAAGGCTGTGCTGGCATTCTGTAGGCCTTGGTGTCATGATGTAGCAGATATAAAATAACTGATCTTGGAGTCAGGAAAATTTATGTTCAGATCTTGCCTCTGACACTTACTGGTTGTGTGACCCTGGGACAAGTTAACTTACCATCATTTAACCTCAGTTTCTTCATCTATAGAATGGAAATATTCTGTATTAGCAGAATTAGCATCTGTAATAGCAGTCTCATTGTGAGGCTCAAATGAGATTATGTATATAAAAGCACTTTGTATACTTTAAAGGGCTGTTTAAATATCTATGATTATTTTAAATTTTAATATTATTATCGCTAAACTATAAAGCATTTGAATGTGAGCTGAGTGATTGCTGGAATTCCAGTGTTCTGTTTGGAAAGGTTTATCATGGGGATGTCCGCAGGTTAAGGGCATTTTGGGCCACAGAAGCTAACAAAGCTGTCCCTCCATGTTGAAAAGGAGTTGCAATCTGCATAGGTGAAGGGAGTAGACACATCTTTGAAACCCCAGATTCTTGAGGAAGAAGCTACTGAGTTGGAGTCTGCCCATGACAACTCATCAACTCCCATTTCTCTGTCCTTTCCTCGAAAAAACCCCATAAAGGAGGTAGAGTTTAGGATTGCTGTTCCAAAAATGGGATACTTTATGTTACTCCTAAACTTATGACTGTTTCAACCGTGCCAACTGAAACAAAACACAACTACAAACACCTTGAACATTATCTGGAAAAAAATAATGGATTTCCTTTTACTTTTTAAATTGGGAAGAGGTGCGCAATTGAAGAGTTGGGAAGAATAACATCAAAGGATGAAATCTGTCATTCTGAAAGGCCTGGGAGAAGGGTCCAACTCTCAGGTTCTTGTGAATCTGGATTTCAGTTAATCATAGCTGAAAGAGTTAGGTGTGCAACTATACCAGAACCCAAGAAAACAAGCGTCCTGGGGATGCTGCTTTGTTTTGGAAAAGGGAACGAATTGAAATGGTCTGCACATATCTGCATTAAATCCTTCTGAGATTCATCCCTCACCTCCTTTTGATCCAAAGACTTTTTTTTTCCTGGGACCTTGCAGCAGGTGTTTTGTATCCAGGCATCCACAGAATTTTTAGCTTTTTTTTTCATTGTTTTCTTCTTTGAAATAATAGGAGACACCCAGACTCCATTCTATATAATTTAGAAGTAATTTCTATCAGGGTAGAAGTAAGAATTTCAGGTTCCGTTTTTGAGTTTTATTCAAATAAGTTAAAAAAATCACAAGCTTCTTCTTTCCTCCCCCTTGTTATTATATCAAACTATGTCAAGAAATCTTTCAAAAGTCAAAGTATTATTCATTCTAATTCCAGGAAAATCAGTCTTTTTATGTTTTCCTATTTTGTTCAGATGCTGGCTAGGGATGGAAAATGTTCTAGAAGGCTCAAAGAATGGATAGCACTCGTTCTGGAATGGACAAATATAGATCTCATTTTTTTGAGAGGTCACTATAAACACAAAAGCAACTGACTGTAGAATATTATCAGATATAGTTGATATGTTGATTTTTCTGCTGCTTCCTTTCTCTTTTAAAATCTTTTTTCTGTTTTGTTTTAAGCAAGACATATATTTCTGGGGAGAAGGAATATATTTAGAAATGAATTACTGTAAAAACAAAACATATCAATAAAAACATGATGGAAAAGGAAATAAAAGGGCAAAAAGAAAAATGTTTCTTCTTACGTTTTTTACGTCTTTCAGAGTGTCAGAGTTTCAAGACTTTAAAAAGAGATAACATCAGATTGAATCTTTAAGGCCTATTTTAAAAAATGTGATAATTGTAAACCTAAGTAGAATTGGTCTTATTACTCTGGAAAATTCAGCTCACAAGAAATTAATGCTCTAATAGATATATGATCTCACTGAGATGGATACTTCCTCCAGCGATGAAAATTGCAACTCATGAGAGAGATAGTGTGGTACAATAGAAGCAGACTCTTATCCATGTCCAAAGAACGGCTCTGTTTCTTACTACAATCCCATCTTGGGCAAGTATCACCTAAGTTTCTGTTTCTCTAACACCTTAGCTATAAAATGAGTAACTATATAATTAACTAGACAACCTCTAAAATCCCTCCCAGGTCTAAAGCCATGACCCTTTGTCTCCTAAATTTGTCTCCTAAATTCTCTCCTAAATTTGCCCAAAGGAGAGTCCACCCAATGTGCTGTGGACATTCTTTTCATTCTCTCAACATTGTGTGAATAACTGTGTATCACACCAGGTTAGGTTATTCCTGCCTTCACCTACCACATGATTCTCTCAGCGCAATCCTCAGCTTCCATTCCTTGGGGTTGAGCTGCTAGTATCTCATGACTAGCAGTCAAATAGTGTGACTCAAACAAATTTGTTGTTAAAAAGATTGGTCTTTGTTTCAGGGTTTTCGAACAATTAATCACACAAGCATTTTTTAAAGCACCTACTATATTCCAGGCACCGTGCAAGGCACTGGGATTGCAGAGACAAAAATAAAATGGTTCCTGACCTCCAGAAGTTTACACACTGTTGGAGAAGACAACTGTATGTAACAAAGCACATCTAGAATACATGCAAATAAAGTTAAACTACTTCTATGAAGATTCAATGAATCATGTATGTAAAACTGTTTATAAACTGTAAAACATTATATAAATACCAGCTATCATTATTAGTTCCTCTTGTGGATAGTCACTTTCAAGTCCCGTATGATTACAACTTGATTTACAAATGAAAAACACAGGAACTGTTAATCTTTAACCGGGAAGCAAAGGCCAGAAAGTTCCCTCCTTTCTCCTCTCCACCTTTCTCTGCTTCAGAATTTCTTACCTAGTATTCATCACTGAATGGGCTTTGCCTCAGTCAAAATGAGACCTGGGAAAGATCTTAGTTTAAAAAGGCCAAGGTTTCTCACTTGCATCCATGGGCCATCTCTAGTCATCCTGATCTATATCTCACCACTTGACATTGTATGGCTGGACCCAGATGACTTTAGAGGAGAAAGTGAGGCAGGTGACTTTGCACAGTCCTCCCTCACTTAAATCCAATTCACTTGAAAGTCATGGAATCACCTTCCTGATGTCACAGTCATCTTTGAGAATGAAGGGCAAAGAGCAACAACAAAAGTAACTCAGAAGGGGGACATCTCAGGATGAAAGAAAGATTCAGTGACCAATTATGGTGTGATGGCTGCAAAGGCGATAATTGGGAGTCAATGGTAAGTCCTATCATTGATTCTGTCACTAATCTATCTACTATGTGACTTTGGGTAAGTCATTTCATCATTTCATGTTTCTCAGCATCATTAGTTCCATGTAACAAATGGTACCTATGATAAAGGAAAGAACTTGTGAAATATCAGGCTATATTTTCCCCATTACTAAATGTTACCCACATAGCCAGAATAAATTAGTGCAATTTCAGCAGCATTTAACTTACTAATACAAAGGAATTTAAGGTTTATGGGAAAAGAGGACTCCATATGGACTTGTCTTACCTTGTTAAGGAATATTAAAATCTTACAAAATGACTTGAAGATTTCAGTACAAAAAAAGACTAATAGTTTATACATGAAAAAGATTTTTGCTGTAGGTTAGAATGTATTATACTTACTCATATCTAGATAGCACTATAAGTTCTACAAGGAAATTTCCCCTCAATAACCTCATGGTAGATGGTACCCCCCTTACCATTCTCATTTCACACATGAGGAAACTGAGGCTCAGAGATGTGAGAGCTAGTTAGTATCCTTTAGAGCTAAAATTCAAAGCTGAGTTTCATGCAATGAAATCAGTCAGCTCTTCTTTTTAATCTGGTTCTTAGAACACTGACATGGCTCTTGCATAATAAATGTCTTTTGAATCAAGTGCTCAACATTCTTGGTGATGATGATAAATTGTTTGGTTGACTGAATAAGAAGCTTATAATCTTTAATGGATCAATCACTGAGATACTTGTTAGGGACTCACATGTTTAGAAGACTTTTCATTTATGCAGAGGCCTGAGAGGAGTTCATTCATCTGTAATCTTGGAAAATGGACTAGTCAGGTTGAACCAGAACATACTTTATCTTGTTGGTCCAGAGAGGGAGTTGCCATGGAAGGTCAAATACAGTCTAAATGGTAGTATGTAGGAAAGATTCATCCTTGAACTGTGAAGTTACAAGAGACCTTTTTTAAAAAACAAAACAAAACAAAATTCTGCTGTGATTTACTAATGCAAAGAATTTAATTTGCTCTTGATGTAACTCTACGAAACAAATAAGAAAGGGTAAATGTTAAAGAAAACAAGCAAAGTCATCTTGAAAGTAATAGTTGCACTTAAAAGATGTTTCACTATAGAATGTCATCCTTCTCTACCTTCCCAAGAAGCAGAAAGTGGGTATCTCAGGTAATTCATGTCCATTAATGCTTTTTCTTCCCCCCCCCCCCTCATAAGTCTCTCATCTCTTCCCCAAAAGGCTCATCTTTAGGGGATACATTTCTTATTCTCATCAAAATTCCAATCAATGAGAAATAACTCAGGCAACTTACTTTGGGAAAAAGTTAAGGAACCCCATCTACCTGGCAATGCATTTGGTATGGTCACATCTCTCTTACCTAAAATTATGCTTCTTGAAAGACTGGCCAAGAGCTTGCTAGTTTGGGTGGTTGGGTTGTCATCATTGTCTGCTTGCATACTGTATTGGGTGGTCTTGTTATCTCTCCCTGTACAGTTTCCAGCAGACCGGTGTAGTAGTCTATACTTGTGTAGACACATGCTTCATGCCTAGATACATGCTGGACTTGGATTTAGAAAGACCTTTGTTCAAATCTTACCTCTGGCGCTTACCAGCTATGTGCTGACATCAGTTTCCCCAGTTGTAAAATGGTGATAATATTTCCTGAAAGGCTCTATCTCATGGGGCTATCATGAGGCTCAAATAAGATCCAATGCACATGTAGAGCTTTGCAAAACTTAAAGCACCATATGTACATCAACCATTATTACATGTTTCCCCCTTCATTCACTATGAGGCTCCTAATATGGTCCGGTTATTGACTGTAAAATTGATCCACAGCACAATGTTGGGTATTGGGAGTACAGAGACAAAAATGAAACAGTCTTTGTCCTCAAAGAGTTTACATTTTTTTGGAGGAGTTCAACATATACACAGATAAATAAATATAAATACGTTTAAGAGGGATTAAGCACTAGGAGAATCAGGAAGAGTCTCATGTAGGATTTGACACGTGAGCTGTAGCTTGAAGAGAGAAAGAGATTCCAAGAGGTAGAGGTAAAATGGGAGTTCATTACAGATATGTGGGTGGAGCCACATGGAGGCACTGAGATGGAAGATGGAGCATCATGGATTCATGTTGACTTAAGGCCTCAAGGTCTTGATCTCTTCACAATAATCCTGTTAGGTAGTGTAAATATTCTCCCCATTCTACAGATGGGGAAACTGAGACTCTGAGAGGTTACGTGATTTAAGTATACAGTGTCATACAGTAAATTCTTGAGAAGGGACAATAATTATAAAGGTGGCTTATACTTAGGCAGTGCTTTAAGGTTTGCAACACACTTTACAGACCTTTTTGTCCTTGTATACCAGTTTCCTACCATCTTCTTTGCATCCATCTCCAGTAAAATTTTTTAAAAATTTATTTTATTTTGAACTTAAGAAATAAAATAAGTATTTCATAACATAGTAGAACAGAAAAAAGATAATGTACATGAAACTGCAAATCTCTTATGTACAGCTTGCTATTCCTTTTAAATATATAATAAAATTATCATGTAACTTTCTTTTTTCCCTTTTTCTTCCCTTTCCCCCATCCTAGAGATGACTACCATTATATTTGTATATACAAAAGACACATATATGTATGCATATGTGCATATATGTACATATGCACATATACATACGTATATGTGCATGAATGCACACACACATACGTATATGTGCAAGCATGCACACACACACTATTCTATACATACTTCCATTTATCAGTTCTTTCTCTGGATGCAGATAGCATCTTCCTTCACATGTCCTTTGTGGTAAATTTGGATGTATACAATAGTCAAAATGACTTTGTCACTCAAAGTTGTTCTTAAAACAATCTTGCTGTTACTGTATATAACATTTTCTTTCCATTTCACCTACTTTTTGTGATATTAGTAGCCTTCCACTCCAGCCTGAGCATTCTCCTCATTACCTATTAGATATGAATCAGGATTGCCTATGCAATTTGGAGATGAGAGAAAGTAATTCAGATTTGGATTTTGGGGAACGAACATATTCTCTCCAGTCCTATACCACATGCAATCAAGTAAGGTTAGAGTGATATCTACCAGGCAACCTATACAAGCAAGGTGCCACATTTCAGGTCAGCGATAACAATGTATGAAACAGAGTACGCTCAGTCAATAACGAGGATTAAGCTGTAAACACTCTCTAATATGGGTTGATCTCTAAGAGCACAAACATGTTGAACCTTGAAGATTGCCAACACATTGTGTTTTTGATGCACCTGACCCTTTGTGACAAATACTTTGTAATGGCGCCATAACTCCTTTCAAATCAACAAGTATGTTCTCTTCCCAAACATTTTATAGAAAGGAGTGATAGGTCCTTTAGCTTTAGGTTTGACAGCTGGATACTAACCTTTGTGGTGGACCAGAGTTTTATTGCTTCTCTGTCATCTAGACTCTCATAGCCATCATTATGGTATTCTTTAGATTATTTTCTTGATTGTGCATCATTCATACAAGTTCTTCCATATTTCCCTTTTTCATGTTTGTAATTCTTTATGGCACAGTAATGTTCAATTACTACAGTTATAATTAGTAATTTTGGCACCCAAGGCAACCAGCAAGAAATGTGCCTGGGGTAAGCATCACACATGGTGCTTTGCATGACATGATGGGAAAGTAATTTAAGAATTAATTAAGGCAAATTTAGTTGAGAGTGAGAGCCATTTACTTACTGTATTCTATGACTTCTATGCTGCCGAAATATTTCAAGTGCATTAAACATCATACCCTTTAAATTATGTTGCACTGAAGTAAAGCTCCTTTCACTCTGCCCTAGTTATAGTTCTCTCAAGTATATTCATATTTCATAATTTGGGCACATATTCCTCACTGGACACATTTTGTTTCTGGCTTTTTGTGAATATAAATAATGTTGCTATAAACATTTTTATACCTTTATGTCTTCCTTTTCAGTTAGTAACTTGTTGTGGTGTATTCTTCATGGGAGAATCTCTGGGTCAAAGAGTAGAAAGAATTTAGTAATATTTTTGCATCTTTTTAAGTAGTTTTCCAGAATGATGAATGAATTCACAGCTCACAAGAGGTGAATTGGATTCAAGCATGTTTAGTTCTATAGGAAAGGAACTCAATTTGAGATTCAGAATGTTAAATCTGGGCTCAAGACCAGTCATTCAGAATTATGCTTAGAAGAATTTCAGAGTTGGAAAGGATCTTGGAAATGTTTTAGTCTGGCTCCTTTATTGCCCAAATAAGGAGACTAATGTTCTTTGAGCTTAAGAGATACCCACAGTAACACAACTAATGGTAGTAGAACCTCTCAAGTGGATCTGTGATCTTATCCTTTTGGGTACTTCCTCTAACAATGAAGATTTCAACCCATCCATGAGTGCTCATCCAATGTGACCCTTTTCTGCGTTTTACCAAAAGTTCACTCTGAGTCCGTAGTGGGTGGATTTGCTTGGTTTCTTTTACATTTCCAGCATACGAGTGGAACATTCTGGCTGTTTACCTGTTATCTGTCTCTTGCCATATGACTAGCTTTTCTTTTCCTATCATGCACATGACACTAGAGAAGATGTGTTTGTGCATCAGCCTGATTTCCTTTTATATTCCAGCCAAAGTAGATTACTTGCCATCTGGACAACTGGATCTTGCCACTTTTCCTGTGGCTGTGTTTCCTTTGCTCTGTCACTGCACCCTAAGATTATTGGGTCTTATCCTTGCTCTGTCACTGCACTCTAAGGACCACTGGACTTTACAGTCTCACTAGAGTTTAGTACAGTGTTTGGTCCATAATGCTTGACTGGGGCATCTAGGTGGCTGAGTGGATAGAGTGCCAGGCCAAAAGTCAGAAAGACTCATCCTCCTGAGTTCCAATTTGGTCTCAGACACTTATTAGCTGTGTCACTTTGGGCAACTCACTTAACCCTATTTGCCTCAGTTTCTTCATCTGTAAAATGAGCTGGAGAAGGAAATGGCAAACCACTCTATGACCCCCAAATGGGGTCATGAAGAGTTGGACATGACTGAAAATGACTGAACATCAACAAAAGTGGTTGATTAAATGAATGTTTTTTAATGATTGGATGAAAATTTTGTTTCTAGCTTTTTGTGATTCTGAATAATGCTGCTATAGACATTTTTATACGTATTGGTCTTTCTTTGCAGTCAAAAATTTTGTTGGGCATAGTCATAATGGTAGAAATTTATTGATTTTGACTTTTCCTAGAGTATTCTTTCTTTTTTTTTTGTTTTTGGAGGGAGGAATGCAGGGCAAATGGGGTTAAGTGACTTGCCCAAGGTCACAGGGCTAGTAAATGTTAAGCGTCTGAGACTGGATTTGAACTCAGGTCCTCCTGACTCCATGGCCGGTGCTCTATTCACTGTGCCAACTAGCTGCCCCTAGAGTATTCTTTCTACTATAAGAATATTGCATAGTAAGTCACAATGCAGATATAAAGTAATGAAGTAGTCCCACTTGCTAAGTGAGATAGTCCAGGACCCAGTGCCATAAACCCCAAAGCCTTGCTATGGGTCTCACAGGAATAAGAAGTCATATATCACTGCCATCATCATCTGAGTCATATGCCATCAGACTAAATTCTAGTTAATTCTGGTTAATCGTTCTCTGAAGGATCTTTTAAATTATGGGATCTAATTGAAGAAGATCTATAATCCTTGTACTTCTCTCTAAGAGTAAATAGGAGTTTATCTTGAGGGGGATAGGAATGTTATAAACAATAATAACTACCACCACAACCACTGGCCAACACACAAAGCCTAGGTCATGATGTCAATTCCCTTCAGTACTCTTGCCACAAAACCACTGGTGAATTTGTCTTACTGCTCTTCTCCTTTGAGTGTGTCCAGATGGAAATTGTTTCTTTGCTACGGAACCTGATATGTGTCCTTGATATTCTACAAACTGTTTGAAGTTCGACTCTCTCCACTGAGCCACCCAGCTGCCTAACCATATTTTGGAGGGTTTTAAATGCCAGGTTGAGGTGTTTGTATTTTGTCTAGGGGCAATACGGAGCCATGGAAGATTTTAGAGTAGGGGAATGGCATTGTCAAATCTCTAATGTAGCAATGTCCATTTGGCAGCTATGGGGAGGATGGATTGGACGGTGTAGACACAGGCATACTTCCACTGAGGAGATGGATTTTTGCAACAATGAATAGTTTGCCAGACCCTGATTCTGTTTGCCTTGAACACTAACCTCCTTCCTTCGCCTGCAGACCTTGAGGGAACCTTGAATTTTCTAGTCACCTGCCTTCGTCAGGAGAATGTTCCTTTTCCTTTATTGCCATATCCAGATTCTCCCTCTCAGCTACCTCTCCATCCAGATTCTCTCTATCCAAATTTAATACATCTCAGTGTAAGAAAGAAAGAAAGAAAGACTCAGTGATCAACTATGGTGTGATGGTTTCGTGGCAGTGATTAGTAGCCAATGGTAAGTCCTATCACTGATTCTACTGTTAATCTACTATGTGACCTTGGTTAAGTCATTTCTTAGCACAGTCTCACTTTCCACTTCAACTCTTGTCCTCATTGTAGGGCACTTTAATACACATGTTGACCTCCCTGCAAATATCTTAACTTTCCAGTCCACTCTGTTTCAGCTACATACTAGGGTGGTCATACCCTTAATCTTTCCACATTCAAGAAATTCAAAATTCCATTATCTGATAATTTTTTTTCTCATTCTATCTCTTCCTATGGAGGACTAGGACATATATTAAGAAATAGTATATTTACCTAAAGAGGCAGTTGGTGACTCACTGGATAGAACGCTGGGTCTGGGGTCAGGATGTCCTGAATTCAAATCCAGCCTCAGACACTTACTAGTGATGTGACCCTGGGCAGATCACTTAACCTTTGCTTCAGTTTCCTCAACTGTAAAATGGAGATAGAAAAGCTCCATTTATTCCTACACTTTCTAGTGTTTTTAACGTGAATATGTATTGTAATTTATCAAAAAACTCTGCATTTATTGGTATAATCATACAATTGTTGTTTTTAAATTGATATGGTCAATCATGCTTATAGTTTTCCTATTATCTAACCAGCTCTGTATTCTTGGTATAAATCCAGCCTGGTCATACTGTATAATCTTTGTGATATATTGCTGTAAGATCCTTGCTAGAACAAATGGGAATGATAATAATATGACCTACCTCCCAGGGTTGTTGTGAGGTTCAAATGAGATAATATTTATAAAGTGCTTAGCAAAGTGTCTTGTACAAAGTAGATACATAATAAATGCTTGTTTCCTTCCTTCCTTCCTTCCTTCCTTCCTTCCTTCCTTCCTTCCTTCCTTCCTCCCTCCCTCCCTCCCTTCCTTCCTTCCTCTCTCCCTCCCTCCCTTCCTTCCTTCCTCCCTCCCTCCCTTCCTTCCTTCCTTCCTCCCTCCCTCCCTTCCTTCCCTCCTTCCTCCCTCCCTCCCTTCCTTTTTTCTTTCCTTCCTTCTAACATAGGTCATTTAATGGATAAAGGGAAATACATGCATACTCCTGATAGCTGAGGAGCTGATCTCTGATGATTGTCATCAGAATTACTTGCCCTTTCCCACTCCACCTCATGGGATAAGTCTAAGGTTACTTCATATAACTTTTTTTATGCATCTCATATATGTCTGCATATGTATGTTAAAATGTAAGCCTCTTGAGGGAAAGGGCTATTTTTGCTTTTTCCTTGTATCCTTAGCACCTAGAAAAGTGCCCTGGTATACAGTAAGTGCTTGTTGATTGATTGGTCTCTTGATTTCCCTCAAGCTTCTTCCCTGTTGAGAATGCTGCTTATCAGATTAACTTTCATCTAGTTGCAAAGAAATTGTGAGCCCCCATGTCTTTTCATTTGGTGTGATTTTTGTCCATATCTTGCTAAAAATCCTGCCCAGAGGCCTTCTCTTTTTCTATTAATATTAGTGTAATGCTGCTGTCCATCTCTTGTCTCTCCTTCTTCCTATATGGCAACCTCACAGGCTTCTCTGGCTCTTCAAATCCTTGTCTTTTCTGAGCCACTCCCCTCACTTTAGTTACCATTAGTAACATGCTCAACCAGAATTTTGCTTTGAGAGAAGAACAGGAATCTATGAAGTAGAAGTGAGGAAGGAGGGCATTCCAGATATGGGGATGATCTGTGAAAAAGTTGGAGAGATGGGAAATGGAGTAATGAGCGTGAGGACAATGTAGAAGGCCAGTTTACCTGGAGTATGGAGTACATTAGAGGAAGTAATGTGAAAAAAGCTTGGAAACTTTACATGAGGGCCATATTTTTGTTGTTGTTCAGTCATGTCTGACTCTTTGTGACCTCATTTGGGCTTTTCTTGGTAGAGATACCAAAATGATTTGCCATTTTAGGAAACTGAGATAAACTGACTTTCCATACACACACACATATTGTGTGTGTGTTTATATACATACACACATATATATGTATATACACACACATGTCTATTTTGTTGTTGAGTTGTAACTGAGTCTTTGTGATCCCGTAGACCATTCTTTTTGTCTATGAAGTTTTCTTGGCAAAGAAAGTGGAGTGGTTTGCCATTTCCTTCTCCACTGTATTAAGGCAAACAGAGGTTAAGTGATTTGCCCAGGGTCATACATTTAGTGAATGTATGAGACCAGATTTGAACTCAGGTCTTCCTTAGGCCCAGCACTCTCTCCACTGAGCCACCCAGCTGCCTAGCCATATTTTGGAGGGTTTTAAATGCCAGGCTGAGGTGTTTGTATTTTGTCTAGGGGCAATGTGGAGCCATGGAAGATTTTAGAGTAGGGGAATGGCATTGCCAAATCTCTATTGTAGCAATGTCAATTTGGCAGCTATGGGGAGGATGGATTGGAGGGTGTAGACACTAGCACACTTCCACTGAAAAGATGGATTTTTGCAACAGTAAATTGTTTGGGATCATTGAAAGTACTGGGTGATTTCCCAATTGTGATCCAGCCTCTTAATACTACCTTACCTTTGGGTAGTCTCTTATCATTTCCAACGTACCTTCATAGTTGCTATATCATATTATCTTTACAGCATCTCTGTGAGTTGGGAAGGGAGCTATTCTTAGTTCCATGGCATGGTGGATAGAGTGCTGGAAGACCTGGGCTCAAATCTTTCCTTTGACGCTCACTAGCTCTGTGACGGCAGGTAGTCATTTAACTGCTCTGAGTTTGTTTCTTCATCTCTGCAAAGAGGAGATAAGATTGGATGGCATTTAAAATCCCTTCCAACTTTAATCTATGGACCCATGATCACCTAATCTGAGTGCTCCAAGTCTCCCATTTTACCTGATGAGGAATGGGAGACATTAAGGCATTGTTATTGTTTGTCGTTCGTTTTTGAAATGGACTATGCCATCAGGGAGGTGATGCCATGACATGCAAGTGAATTGGATTTAAGTGAGGCAGGGCTATGCAAGGTACCCAGCCTCACTTTCTCATCTGAAGCCATCTGGGTCCAGTGGCAAGAAATAAATCAGGACAATTGAAGATGGCCCCCCATTAAGGGGTTAAAGAATTTGTCTAAGTACCCAGTTAGATAATGACACAGAAGGCTTTCAAAACCAGGTCTACCATCTCCTCATCCACAAACTAGTCCATGTTGCTAAGTACTTTCATTTCTAGGAAGGGGAGGGGATTACACCAGGAGGTAATTGGAATGTTGCTCCTTGACATACATATATATGTACCAATTACAAGGAGAGCTATACTCAGAACCTTGTGTCAGAGCTTTGTTTTGTTTTGCATTTAAAATGATGACAGTAATAATTAAAAATAATCACAACTTGGCTTCTGGGAACTCATCTGAGGCTAGTAGTGTGGTTTTATTAACTTCCAGCAGAGGCCATGCTTTTTAGTTACCAAAAAGAAAGTTGACTATGTAGCAACCAAGCATTCAATTTAATTTGATCTGATCCAGCCAGCATTTATTAAGTGCTTACTATGTTCAAGGCTCTTTGTTAGGCATTGGGGATACAGAGACAAACATGTAATGGCACTAGAATGCCTTATATTGTATAATATAAAAGAACAGATACACCTTGTAGGTTTAGAATGAAAAGATGTTGTTTGGATATTTTTCCTTTAACAACATTTCCGCCATTGTTTCCATACTTCAGGTCATCTGTCATCATGATGATAACTAATGTTACTACAAAGAAATGCTATAAGTTATATTTTATATCTTTATTTTTTATTTTCTGCAGCCTAATTTATTTCAGACCCTCCCCCTAACCAAAATGAACATTAAAAAAACAAACAAACAGAAATATCTGTTCATTTATATTCTGCTGTTTCCATGTTAACGTGTAAGTTCCCTGAGAGTCTCTGAGATGGTTTTATTTTTGTCTCTGGCCTCAGATTCTTCATATATAAAATATGGTCTAAATTCCAGGGCCTGTGATCATAACTGACAGTGTGTCATTGAGTAGATAATTTAGGTTGGGACAGGAGCTGTGCAGGGGGACATGGACAGTTGCTGGAGCTCTGAGCAAAATGGTTCATGTAGCCCAAGCACAGCACAGGACTGTAATTTCTGGGACGAGTTCCCAAATTTGTTCTTCTGCTTCCCTTAACTTTTACCCCTCACTGTACTCTTGGCCTTTACCTCCTTCTTGCTTTGTCTAGAACTGTCCCTCAGGTGAAAGATGAGTTGTATCTTCTCTGTTTAGATCCAGAGGGCAGAACTGGGAGATATGTATGGAAGTTGCAAAGAGGTAATTGTGTGTGTGTGTGTGTGTGTGTGTGTGTGTGTGTGTGTGTATGTGTGTGTGTGTGTGATACAAAGAAAAATTTTTTAATGATTACAGCTAATAACAAATGTAATAGGGCTTTCATCAGAGCCAAGGAATTTCTCCTCATTGGAATTCCCCAGTCAGAGGTTGAATGACTCCTTATGCAGTATGTCACACATCTTTTTCAGGCACTCTGTAAATCTATGAATTTGAGCTCTTTATATACCCTCTAGGTCAATGGGGGTAGAATCTCAGATAAATGTTGTCCCAGAGATGTAGCCCTAACCTTTGAAGAAAGTCTTTATTGCCATATACTCATCTGTACTAGAAGGTTGAACTTTCAGTCACTAGGAAGGTTTTAAGCACAGCCATAGTGCTCTCCAAAGGAAGGGAGAATGTAAAACATACCACACAACTCTCCTGTGTGCCTTCCCAGCAGTACCAAGAGACACACACAGAGGCACACTGATGACAGGAGGGTCTCCTGGGCATTGTAAACAAAACAGTCATGCCTTTCCTGAGCCTAGGGAATGGAGAGGTTTATACACAGCTTTACATGGGTCTGACTCTTCCCACAAACAACATCATAAGCCCAAGGACTTCACAGTTGCAACCAGCCTAATTATTACCAACAGAAAACAATCTTCTTTTGCTTCCTTTAATTTCTCTGAGTACTGACACCCACAGTAGAAGTAAAATGCAGCCATATGGCCAGCTCTGCCATTGTACAGAATATAATGCTGACCTAGCCAACTGCTACAAATTCTATCATGTCTCTCTCCATGGTGCTGATACCCACACTGCTCCTTTTTCCCAAATTGAAAAATAAAAGCATACTTCAGTGCCATCATACCAGAAAACCCGTGATTTCATCACTATGGTTCTTCTATCCATCAATAAAAACCACATACGACCTAAAAGGTAGTGTCACAAGTTGCTATGACCTCAAAATTCATCATGTGACCAGTCTGGTGATTAGCCTTTCCAAACACAGCTAGACTGGTCCTTGGACAACAGATATATAGTGCATCTCTGGGTCAGTACTCACAGCCTTTCCAGATTCCTAGGACTTGCCTATGCTTGTGTGTTCTGGGGACTGTTCCAGGAACATCTGCCTCCTACACATATTTGTAGACTAAAAATCAAATGAACATAAAAGGTATGTATCAAGGATATGAGATCATGTGAGAAAAATCACTTTTCATTCATTCATTCACTGCTTCATTCATCAAGCATGATTAAGTACCTGCCATATGTGAAGAACTGTGCTAGGCACTGTAGATACAAAGCAAAACCCCAAACTGTCCCTGTCCTCAAGAAGCTTATATTCTTTCGGGGAGGAGAAAACAACTTGTACACAGATAAGTAAATGTAAATTATATACAAAGTAAATTGAAACTATTTTTGGGAGGGAGTTCAAGTTGGGGTGGGAATGTAGGAGGGCATATTTGAACTCACTTTTGAAGGAAGCTAGGGAATTTAAGAGGCAGAGGTAAAAAGGGAGTTTATTTCAGGCATAAGGGTCAACCTGTGCTAATGAAGGGAGTCAGACATTGGAATGTCACATATGTCATGAGTAGCAGATAGGCCAGTTTGGGGATGAAGTATAATAATTCTGTGTAGATCCAGTTTGTGAAGGGTTTCAAATGTCACACATTTTATTCTAGAGACAATGGAGAACCCTGGAGTTTATTAGGTGAATGACATGGTAAAAATTATATTTTAGGAGTAACAATTTGGCAGCTGTGAGTGAAATAAACTAGAAATGGGAGAGAAAAGGCAGAGACCAATTAGGATGCTACTGCAATAGTGCTAAGGTAATGAGGCCCTCAGCTGTGATGGTGACCCTATGAATAGAGAGAAGGAAATAGCTGGGATAAAAATCAATAAGACTTGGCAACTTAATAGGTATTGGGGGTTAAGGGAGGGGAAAGTTGAGGATGATTCTGAGGTTGTAAACTGAATGACTGGAAGGATGGTGAACATGTAGGAGGAGAATTGAGAGAAGGAAGCTGTCCCAGGTAACAAATGAAAACCCAGAAAAACTTGACAAAGGGAAATTCTCTTTTTGATAAGAGACCTTTAGTTACAGCCAAGTCATCTTATCTGAGCTGTTGGTACAGTGGTAAGGCTGGTGAATTGGGAGTTAGAGGATGTTGGTTTCAATCCTTTTCCCACTACCTTTGTGACCTGTGGATCTTAATTTCCTCTGTTATAAAAAGTGGATGATACTATGTAACTTATGCAAAGATTCTTTTGGAGAAAAAATCTCATTTGTGGGCTTTTCCTCTATCTCTCCTTTTCCTCACAAGTGTAGTGCATTGGAAAGAGAATTAGATTGGGGGGATCTTGGATCTGGGTTCAAATCCTGAGTCTGCCGCTTCCTATCTCTGTCACTTTGGGTAAGTCACTTAACCTCTTGGCATCAGTTTTCTCCTCAGCAAAATGAAGGGTATAGCTTCCAAAGAAAAGACTTCATCTGTGTAATCAAGTATGCCTCTCTTCTCTTTTATCCACATATTCTCTTTTTAATAGCTCATTTGCTCTCATTGGTTCGATTATCAGCAAAGGAGCATAAAGTTAGATTTGACAGTGACCTTAGAGATGATGGAGTCCAAACCCCTCATTTTACAAATGAAGACATTCAGCTCAGAGAAGTTAGGGAATTTGCCCAAAGTCACACAGCTAATAAGCTATAGAGCAAAGCTTCAAATGAAGGTCCTCTAATTCCAAAATTAGAACACTCTCCACTGCCCCATGCTTTCAGAGATAACTTGTCCAAGATAACTTGAACAAGAATTTCATCTTTATGCAGATGACTTCCAAATTCTCATGTGTAATTGTGATGTCAGCAAAACTCCTGTTCTGCATTGCCAATAGCCATGCCACTGTCTGTCCCATTATCATCTCAGATTCAACCTGAAAATGAAACTCGTTCTTGCTTACTCATCCTTCCAAACTTCTTTATTTCTGTTGAGGGAATAGACATTCTCCCAATCACCTGCATTCTTAGCCTCAGAGTAATTAATGCTAGACTTTTCCCTCAGTCTCACATCCCACATAACAAGTTCAGTCCTATCTATTTTGGCTCCCCGGCATCTCTTACATTCCTCCCTATCTCCTCCTCCCTCCCCCACAAATAGAACCACTGCTTTGGTCCAGCCTCTTTCCTGGACTATAATATGCTCTGTTTCCAGTTTCATCTCCAGATTATGGCCATCACGATTACTCAGCTGTTTAAAAACCATTAGTCCATTTCTATCATCCCTAGGATAAAATGCAGGCTGAGCAGGGCATTTGAGGCTTTCCACAATCTGACTCCAATTTTCCTTTCCAAACTTATCTCATATCAGCACCCTTACTCTACTTCCCTGAAAAATGGACTACTTATTCCTTGAACTCTACATTCAAACTCCTTTCTCTGAACCTTTGCCCAGGCTGTTTCCCCTGCCTGGAATGCATTCCCTCTTCACCTCCACATCCCTGATCAAATTCTATGATCCCATATTCTCTCCCACACCAACCACACCAGAATGAATCATAGAATTAGAATAATTGCCCCTTTAAGGAGCCTATGGCTTGAGGTCCAGGGGCAGTTGTAGAGTTTCTGAAGGACTTTGATAGTACCACTATAAGGTCTGTGAGCCTTCAAGATTTTTCAAGTTTAAGGCACATGGAAGAAAAGGACCTTTTTAGAATTTCTTCTTCTGGTTTGGGGGTGTCGAGCAACTTCTGGCTTGCCTTACTATGTTTACCTGGGCTACTTGTAGGCCCAATTTGTAACCTACTTGGTGAATGGCTTGGCCATCAACCCATAGTTATGTGATTGCTTATAGGCTGTTTCAGAAATGCTAATAGATGATAATTAAGATAATGGTGAATATTGAGATAAAAATAGCACACATTTATTTAGGTTTACAAAGTGTTTCCCTCTCAAAGTCCCATTGGGTAATTATTACTAGAAGGAGGCAGTGAAGTGCAATAAAAAAGAGAACTGGATTGGGGAACTCTTGGATCAGGCTTCAAACTCTGAATCTGCCATTTCTTATCTGTGTGACTTTAGGTAAGTCACTTAATTTCTCTTGGTATCAGTTTTCTCCTCAGCAAAATGAAGGGCATAACTTCCAGGAATAAGAAGGTGGTAATATTCAGACTTCATCTGTAGTATTATATTCAGTTCTGGATACTATAGTTTAAGAAGGACATTGATAAGCTGGAATACTTCCAGAGGAAGGTAACCAGGATAGTGAAGGGTCTCAAGTCCATGTCTTACAAGAATTGATTGAATGAATTGGGAATGTTTAATCTGGAGAGAAGAAGACTTTAGGGAGAACATGACAGCTGTTTTCAAGTATTGAAGGGTTGTCATGTGGATGTGTGGGAGCAGACTTCTTCTGTTTTGTCCCACAGAAATTGCAAAGAAAGTAAATGGATTTAATACTAGGAAAATTAAAGTCCCCAAATGGGTGGTTCTTGAGAAGCCATGGGTTCTCTCTCCTTGGAGGTCTTCAAAAAGAGGCTGGAAGACCACTTACCTTGCATATTATAGCAGGCACTTCTTTGTGTATGGCTTGGACTAGATGGTGACTGATGTCCCCTCCAACTTTCAAATTCTGTGATTCTTTAAGGAGGTCAGATTAGATAAATAATCCCTAGTATCCCTTCTAACTCCAGATCTATGGTGATAGGAACAGAAAGATTTCTTAGCAAACATTAAGTCCAATCTGTTTATTTTATAGGGTAAAGAAACCGAGGCCCAGAAAGGAAAGATGATTTGCCCAAAGTCAAGCAGGTATTAAACTGCAGATCAAGGATCAGGACCCAGGTCCTTTGATGACCAATCTCTTTCACCACATTCCAGGTCACAGGCCAAGGTCATGCAGTTAGGAAATTTCAGAATTGTGACTTCCTTCTACTATTCCGGGTTACCTATCCATATGAATCAACCACCTAATCAGTCTCTGGAAGTAAAATTTCAAGAAGACTTTGAGAAGAGAAAAGAATTGAAGCATCAGCTTCTCTCCTCTACAACTCCTCCTTCCTAACATTTGGCAGTTCATCCCACTCTTATATCAAACATAATTTGAGCTCAAATCATAAAATTACTTTCTTTTTTCAGAGTGAATTTGCCAGCAATGTGGTCCAAGTCTTTTATTTTCTTATTTTTTAAAATTAATTAATTAATTTTCTTGTTTACATCACTCATTTCCCTGAGATTTTGAGTTACAAATTTTCTCCCCATCTTTCCCCTACCCACCACCCCAAAACAGCGATCCCATTATATAGCCCCTCCCCCAATCTGCTCTCTCTTATGTCCTCCCCCATCACCCCTTTGACTTTCTGGTAGGGTAGGATGGATCTCCCTACCCCTGTACCTCTATATCTTAATTCCCAGGTGGATATAGTTAATAATAATAACAATAATATATACATACATATATATTTTAAACATTTGATTATAGAATTTTAAATTCTAGATTCTTTCCCTTCCTCCCTCATCACCCACCCCTACTGGAAGGACAAGCAATTCAATACAGTCTGTACATGTATAATTACGCAGAACATCTCCACAGTGGAAATATTGTGAGAGACTGGTAATGTCCCTCCTTCCTATCCCACCCCCCCTTGTTCTATTCTCTACCCTGTCCCTATCGCTTTACAGAAGTGTGTACTTCCAGCAACACTCCCCCCCATCCTACCCTCCCCTCCATCATCCCACCTTGCATCCCTATCCCCCCTACTCTCCTGTGTGGCAAGATACCCAGTTTAGAGTTTATGTCATTCCTTCCCTAAGCCAAATTCAACGAGAGTAAGGTTGACCCTTTCCCTTTTGCTTTCCTGTTCTTCCCCTCCATTGTAACAATTATCGCTAGCCTCTTCTATATGAGATGATTAACCCCATTCTGTCTCTCCCTGTCTCCTCTAATTCTAATCCTCTCCCACCTCAGAATTTCACCTTTTAAAGTATCGTCCCTTCCTATTCAATTGATCTTGTGCCCTCTATGTACACATTTATACACATACTCAGATATGTGTTCATATGCATATTTAAACCCTCCTACATAGACATATGTGTATGTATACATATATCTATATCTATCTCTATCTATCTATCTATCTATCTATCTATCTATCTAT
>CM053583.1:134873883-134940688 GCA_028627135.1 Pseudochirops cupreus
TTTATACTAAGTCACTTTCCATCTCAGTTTCCTCATTTATAACATAAGGAGACTGGACTAGATAATTTTTAGGGTAGAAATCTAAATCTGTGTCCCTTTCTTTTTCCCAGGCTGCCAGTCCAAGACCATAACTGCTGAAGGTGATGTTGCTGCTGCTATTATTAAGGAATGGAAGCAGCCAGGTTGACTTGATGACCTGTGGAGTGTTTTTTTTTTGTTTTTTTTTTTTTTACTATTCCCACCACTTACCTGAGAACACTTGCTGTAATGAAAAATGAGAATTAGAGGCCTTAAATGGGGGCCTTCAGATCTAGAAGAAAAATGCTATTTTATATTCCATGCATTAAAACATTTACCTGCTCCATATGTCCTAGCACTTAACAGAGAAAGAGGAATTTCCCCAATGAAAATTGAGAGCAAATTATCTGAAAAATTGAGCTCCAAAAATCTTGCAAATTATCCTGTGCAGGTGATTCTGAGATAGAATCAGGCCCATCTCCTGGGAGCTGTTATCAGGGTTGTTATGAGAATCTGAAGATCTTCCCTGCCCCGAGGCCCTTTGCTAAAGTGGCTACATGGCTCTGAGAACCTTCCCAGATTTGAAAGTATACTCTGCCCCCTAATAGGCTGAATGTGGTCATGTGGAGCCTGTAGCATGAGGCTTGTTTTTTGGGAATGCCTGTGACTTGTAGCTTTGTGATTGGGCAGAGGGTCAAGAGGGCTGTGATATTCTCCAAGCCAGGAGAAGGCTATATATACGCCCTGATGTGAGGTTTTGCTTTGGGGCTCACTTTGAGAAGAGTTGTGTGATTTGGCCAGATGAGACTGTGAAGCCGTTGAACCCCCCAGCTTTGAAAAACCCAGATGTTGGTGCTTCCCTCTCTGGTGACTGACTATCTAACTGATGTAATGGTCAGATGGTTTGGAAGCCTGTCTGCTGATCTGTTTCTCTGTCTGTTTGTAACTTCTGCTTATAACTTGTGTTTGTAACTTGTGTTTGTATTCTCTGAAGTTCAGGGTGCTGACTTTTCCCCCTGAACTAGGTAAATGATATATGTTTGATTGATTAAAGTAAGATTGTTAACCCATTTTGAGTTGCTTTCCTTTAGAAAAGAAGATCTAAGAACTTGTGCTAGCAGCCACCCTGGGGATGCTAGGGTGCTTGCTCATACAAAGGTCTAGCGTAGATCTGACTTCGCACACTTGAATGTGACCTTCTTGTGCAGGAAACATTAATATGATTTCTCTACCTGTTGCCAGGGACCTGGTAATTAATGGAGCTCCAGAGAGTAATTTTCTCACTCTGTGGGGGGACAGCGATTCCTGGAGGAGACATATATCTCTGCCTGAAGTTAGCTTTGTCATCCACCTTCCTAACGATGGCCAGACTGGCTTAGACCAATCTGGCCCAAGCAACTGTTGGACGAAGTTCTTATCTTAGGGTGTAGCTGTCAGTTCTCTTCTGATTTCTCCCCAAGTGGAAATACTTAAGGAAAAAACCGATGCTCATTGCATAACATTCTGTATGCTTCACCCAGGTGAATCCACTATTCACAGATTTGGAGATTTGGAACTTGAAGGGATAAACCATCTAGTCTAACCCCTCCCTCTTCTCCTATTATAGAGGAGGAAACTGAGAAACTGATCACAATTTTTAAATGAGAATTTTGAATCCTGGGAGTAGATTCAGAGCAATGTGGTACCAGGGAAAGAATTCTGGGTCTGGAAACAAAGGATCCAGGTTCAAATTCTCACTCTGTTATTTACAACCTGGGTGAATTTAGGTAAGTCACAACCTCTCTGGACCTTAAGTTTCCTCATATGTAAGGCAAGGGGCTTGGACTACAGTTTCTGAGATCCCTTCCAATTCTAACTCTCATTTCATTTCTTGTTGCTATTATTATTCATTCTTTGAAAGAGAATATTATTATCTGAGAGAGGAAAAAATGATGAATATAGATATCGAGGGGCTATATGGTTAGGCAGAGTAGGTGGACACCTTCATGGGGCAATTTTAAAGTAGCACCAAGGAGTCTGCACCCAAAAGTGTCTTTCTCACTGTCTGCAGTCCTGTCATTGGAGGCCTATTCTTTTGGATCATAGGAATTAAAATGGAAAGGGGCTGTAGAGATCACATTAGTCATTCAATCAAGCCACATTTATTAAATAACCTCCTAAGTGCCAGGAATATCAGTAGGCCCTGGGAATACAAACACAAAAGTTAGACACATAGTTGAACTTATCTACAAATTAGGAAACTGTGGTCCAAAGATAATACATGTGTTCAATTCCTCCCTCTTCCTCACCCCCTAGCTTGTTTACAGTCCCACAGCAAATTATTGACTGAGTTGAGATTCAAACTGGGTTATTTTGAACCTAAGGCCAGAGCTCTTTCCCTTATATTATATTGTATCTTTGTTAAAGTTTGCATCAAAATACAAGAAAGTTTATGAATAATAACACTTTAAGCCTTTTTAGCTAATGGTTTACCTAGAATTTAGCTGGCCTTAGAATATCCTCTCTATTTTTTCATGATTTTCTTCCATCACTCTCATTTCTCTTCCCAATTTTTCCTCTACGTCTCTTACTTGATGTTTAAGATCCTTTCTGAGCTCTTCCATGGCATGAGACCAATTCATATTTTTCCCTGAGGCTTTGGATATAGCAGTTTTGACTTTGTCTTTTTCTGAGTTTGTGTTTTGATCTTCCCTGTCACTATAATAACTTTCTGTTTGTTTGTTTTTGCTTTTTGGAGGGAGGAGGGCAGGACAATTGGGGTTAAATGACATGCTCAAGGTCACACAGCCAGTAAAGGTTAAGTGTCTGAGGCCGGATTTGAATTCAGATCCCCTTGACTCCAGGGCCGGTGCTCTATTCACTGAACCACCTAGATGTGCCCTATAATAACTTTCTATAGTCAGTATCTTTTTCTGCTGTTTGTTCATTTTTTTTTCAGCCTGTTTCTTGCCTTATACTTCTATGCTTAAATGAGGCTCTGCTTCCAGAATGGAGGGGGCATTGTTCCAAGCTTCAGGTTTTTTTGTGCAGCTGTTTTCAGAGATAATTCTGGAGATCCATAAGTTTTCAATTCTTCCGAGATGGTGATCTAGGGAGAGATGTTTACTACTTTCCTGGCCTGTGCTCCAGTCTGTGAGTGACCACAAGCATTATCTTCCACCATGGAACTCTGACCAGGGTCCCAGTTCTCCTGCAGCTGTAAGGTCTGGTTTGCTAGTGTTCCTCATCACTTTGGGACTGAGACTCAGGACTGTCACCCAGTTTGAAATATGGGCAAAGCAACAAAGTCTGGGCACTGGTGCCAGCAAAGGGATCTCTATAATCTCTTCCTGATGAGTTGTCTGACCTGCTTACCATCTGTGGGCTGAGAGGTCTGTAAACTGCCAATGTCGCCACCGATTCAGTTACTCCCTCCTTCCCCCCAAGGCCTAATATTGATTTGCTGGGGCTTGGCCTGCGCTGGACTCTCACGCCAGTGGAACAGACCTTTCTTGCTGACCTTCTAAGTCAGTGGTTCTCAACCTTTCTAATGCCGCAACCCTTTAATACAGTTCCTCATATTGTGGTGACCCCCAACCATAAAATTATTTTTGTTGCTACTTCATAACTGTAATTTTGCTACCGTTATGAATCATAATATAAATATCTGATATGCAGGATGTATTTTCATTGTTTCAAATTGAGCATAACCCACAAGTTGAGAACCGCTGTTCTAAGTGGTCTTGGGCTGGAAAAATTGTTTTACTCTGTCCTTTTGTTGATTTTACTGTTCCAGATTTTTGAGGCATTAATTAAAGGTGTCTGGAGGGGTTTTGGAAAGACCTCAGGTGAGTCCCTACCTTTTCTCTACCATTTTCCTGGAATAGCCTCTCTAAGGATAATAGCTAATATTTACATGGCACTTTCTATATGACAAACACTTTGCAAGTATTATCTCATGTGGTTTTCACAATCACTCTGAGAAGTAGGTATGATTATTATCCTCATTCGACAGGCAAGCAGATTAAGTAATTTATCCAGGGTCACTAGGAGATGGCTAGTAAGTGTCTGAATTGGAACTCAGGTCTTTCTGTCTCCAGGCCCAGTGCTCTATCTACCATACCTCCCAGCTGCCTCTTTGTCTCTTTCAACTGAAATAATTTTCATCCTTCAAGACCTAACTTAAATGCCACCTCCACTCTTCAATTCAATAACCATTTATTACAGGCTAACCATGCATCAGGCTCTCTTCTAGGCTCGAAGATATGGAGACCAAGATAAAATGATTCTTACCCTCAGAAAGTATGCATTCTATTGGGGAAAATGACATAGATTCATATAAACAAATTCCCAGTATACACAAATGAAGTACAAAGTAATTTCAGGGCTAAGGGAATTGGCAACTTGAGGGATCAGGCTTTACGGGGGAGATGGTGATTGAGTTGAGCTTTGAAGGAAGCTAGAGATTCTCAGAGGAAGAGGAGGGAATGCATTTCACTCGGGGGGGGGGGGCAGCCTATGCAAAGTCATGGATGTGAGAAAAGGAATGAGAAACTGCAAGTAGGCCAGTCTGGAGAACTGTATGAAGGGGAGTAATGTGTACTTAGCTTGGAAAGGTAGGTGGTTTTTTTGAGCAGGGTAGTGACATGGTCAGATCTGTGGTAGAAATATCCCTTTGGCAGATGCTTGAAGAATGGATTATAAGGGTATGGACTTGAGGGAGGGAGCCCATTTAGAAATCTGTTGCAGCAGTATGGGCAAGAGACGATGAGGGTGGTGGTGGCTGTGTAGGGACAAAGAAGACCACTGTTGAGAGAAAAGTAGTGGAGGTAGAGACTTGACAGCCAGTTGAGCATTGGAGATAAGAGAGGGTAAAGCATCAAGGCTGCCTCTGAGGTTTGGTACTTGGGTGGCTGGAAGACACCTAGACAGAAATAAGGAAGTTTGGAAAATTGGTGAGTTGGCATGAGGAGGCAGTAAGTTCTGTTCTGGTCATACTGAGTTTGAGAACACTATGTGTCATCTAGTTCAAAATGTCTAATAGGCAGTTAGTGACGTGAGCTAGGAGTTTCAGAGGGAGGCCAGGCCTATGTGTGTAGATTTGGGAATCATTTACCTAATTGAAACCTCAAGGACTTGACAAGCTCACTGAGAGTGAAGATACCTATCTAAAGCTACAGTTAGGTGGGCAGGACAAGGATGATGACCCAGTAAAGGAGAATGAGAAGGAGTATCCAGGCAGGTAGGAGAATGGTGTTTGGGTGACTCAGGGAGGGCCCAGGAATTCTGTTCCCAGTAAGGGAGGGAAGATCATCAGGGATGGGTAGAGTGTGGAATGCATTGAATCTCTAAAGCAGACAACAGATGGGAAGATGAAAAATCCCAGAACTTCTTCAGCATTATTATACTAGTACTCAATTTTAATCCCTGTAGGAGAGGAGGGAAAATCTCAAGGTTCTTGAAAACATTTCATAGGAATTGGTCCACCATGCCATTTCCTCTATTTCTTTCCTTTTCTTCCTGCTTTGTCTCTTAACTTAGCATTTCCCACTCCCACATCATCTTGAGTGAGTTCATGCCAGCCTAGCTGGCCAATACTGTCTAGGTGTGGGCATGAAAGTATAGGCGGAAGCATCCAATGTCAGTTCCCTCCTAATTAAATCTTATGAATTAAGGCATTTCATTGAGAATGGGAAGGGAAAAAGAGAGATGGAGGAAGAGCAGATATAGGTACCAACCTTTACTCTTTTATTTCATGGTACTGCTGAGGCAGCATGTTTGTCAAAGGGTGATTTTTTTCATGCAGAAGGGCAAAAAAGTCACAAATACCTGATTCCAATTTTTTATCTGTACACCCTGAAGTTTACTATAGGTCTTGGAAGCTCAACTGGGAGCATAAGACCCTTTGGGAATTCTGTGGGACTGGAGGACTATTCAACCTTATAAACTTTAGGCAAGGCTCTAAAATAGTCAACTAAATGAACTTTTTGGTTATAAATATACATTAAAAAAACCAAACCTTTGCCTTCTTACCTTAACTTCTATATAGCCACATTCTCCAAATGTCAACATGATTTTGGGTTTGTTATCTAGACCTCTGGGTGCTTCACAGATCAACATGTCAAGGAAGACTTGACATAGGACAGTGGAAAGTATGGGTTTGGCTTCAAGTCCTATCCCTGTCACTTACTACCCGTGTAAACTTGGGCAAGTGTCTTCATTTCCTTTGGCTTCAGTTTACCTGTAAACTGGACTAGATGGCCTCTGAGGTTCCTTCTAGCTTACCATCTGTGTTGGACTCAGTACATTAAAAAATCAAAGGAGGAACATATTATCATACTGATAAAATGTGGTACGTAGTAAGATTAAAAACAACAAAAAAACCTCCCCTGTATTCTCACATTCCTTTACCAAAATCTTCCTCTGGCATGTTATGGTACAGAAATGATCTCTAATTTCTGAGTTTTGGCAAAATGTACGGACTTGTGGGTCCTATCCAACTGAAAAGCGTTGAGTATTTTGGCCCAGAAATTGACAGTATTGGTCCTGATATTATTGTAGTACTTGTAAGATAAGGTCTAAACTTCTGGGTTTGGAATTCAAGGCCCTTTACAAACTCATCCCAACCTACATTTTCAACCTTCTCTCCAATTATTTCTCTCTGCCCCAGTCAGGTTGGTCAACTCTTTGTCAATGGCATCTTGTTCTGTCTCACTTAATTCCATTTTTTCAGTTTATTTGGTTTTAGAGCACTTTGGGCCTTGAAATATATGACAGAACCATAAGTGGAGGTCCAGAGGCACTGATTCATGGAATAGGGTTAGCTAGGGGAGGGGCAAGGAGCTGGGGCAATTTTGTAGCAAAGTAGAAGAAATTAAGCCTGTTTTCACCTGAAAAAAAATGACACCTGTATCAAATCTTTGGAGATACATACATAAAATGAAATTTTGTATTTTAGGAGGAAAAATACCATTGCCACTGAACTTTTTTTAAAAATGTTTTTCATTTTACAGAACCTCAGGGTTCCATGGAACACAGCTTGGCTAATCCTTACTCACACCATCTCTCCAAACCTGTCTAGAAAGTTCTCCACCTCCTTTTTTCCTATCCAATCTTACCCACCTTCAATAACCACCCCCATATTTCTCTTGTTCCATGAAGCCTTCATAGTTTGTTCTAATTCTTAGGGATTTCTTCCTTCTCAGATCTCCTGAGTGTTTTCAATGCATTTAGTGGCTCATGCTCATACTGGCAATGAAGGATGCCTCCCCTTATGGTGGATCACAGATGTGGAATGAGGTATACATTGTCAGAGTTGGCTAAAGTGTTGGTTTTGTTTTGCTTAACTATATATTTTTTTCTTACAAGGGAGGGGTCCCTGATGGGTGGGTGAGGGTAATTGAGAAGTGACGGATATTTATTTGGAAAAAGAAAGATTTGATCCCTCAACTCTTGAAAAATTGTTCTTCCTCTACCAGAAACCTCTTTGTCCATTCTTAGTGATGTTCTTAAATCCTATTTCTACTTCCTCATGCAGCACACAGGGGATTGTTTTCTGACTCCATTATAATAATTATACACTTCATGGTGATTTAATAACATCTCACACAGAGATCTGTAATAGTCTGTTGGTTTTCCTTCCTGGGGAAGGAAGTCACACACACACTATCTGAAAAACAAAAAACATGTTATTATTATTTCTGCTAGGGATAGAGTTAGAATATTTGTGTAATTCTTGGCCTGGCACCCTGATATCTGATCTTATAGAGATTTGCAGCAGGGAATAGAGAGACTACCCCAAAATCTTTTGTTCATTTTTTCCTTACCCAAGCTTCCCCTGCTAATCTCATAATGTTCTTCATTTCTAGGTCTTCACAGATAGGGTTAAAGAGTTCTCAACTCCCATGCAGGCAACCAGAATAAAATTTGTTTAGGATATAAAACAGTCTTTATTTCACTTCTACAGAAAGTACAAAACATGAAGGACTCTCAGTTGCCCATGAGCAATAAAAGCAATTCTTCTTTCTGTTGGTAATTTCCACCTTCCCACTGGGAAGGTCTCCAACCTTATTGCACTACCCTAAAGGTTTTGAGTTTGCCAAGAAAGGAAATGAATTTGGGGTTGCTGGAAACCATATCCCTTTCCTTGTAGACCTTCACTGTCTAGTTATTTGCTCGCCACTATCATAGCTCAGTCCTTTGCTGTTCCTCTAGCTTCGTGACCACATCCTTGCTCCTTTTCTTTCCAACTGGTTGGGTCCAGGGTCTTTCCTCTTCTATTGTCTCTAATTGCTCTCAGCTCTTGGATTGAGAGATGGCCACATTGCTTTTTCATAGCTGCGTCCTAGGATCAACTTGGTTCTTGAGGGGACTTCAGAGGCTGTCTAGTTCAGTCCTCCCATTTTACAGATGAAGAGACTGAGGCCAAGAGAAGGGAAATTATTTGCCCAAGGCTGTGCAAATAGTAAAAAAAGTCAGGATTTTAATCCAGATTTTCTGACTCCAACCTTGGCCCATATTCTAGGTTCTTCTCTTCCCTCTTCTGCAATCTTAGAAAGCTTAACACTCTTCTAGAAGACTGAGTTCAGGCTGCTCCACCACAGCTGCCTCTTGGGCCTACTTGGTTATGAGGCTCTCTACTTCTTTGGGTCTGCAATTAGTAACCAGTGGGAGTATGGAGAATTTGGGCAGATAGATGTACAGCTTTCACACTTGTTAGGGATCCAGCTCCATTCTTAGCTCTGCCTCAGACTTAGCTTTCTTGTACTGACCTTGGCAGGTTTTTCTGCCTCCTTCCTGAGAACTTTAATCCACAATGATCTCTTCCAATCAAATCCTCAGTGCATAAATTCAGTCCTCATCATTAACCATACCTAGGGATTTTAACAAGCAGGGCAAAAGGGAGGAGGAAAAAGTGGGATGGGAGGGAAGCTCACTTGTAACACAGCAGTTGAGGTAGTGGGGGAGAAGGAAGCCCAAGCACACTATCAAGGTTCTATGGGGCTGAAAGATTACTTACCTCTTCGTAGGTAGCAGGAAGGTTGGGGTGAGGAGGACCAGAGACTGGGAGTGTCCATATTGGAGGGTAAGTGGAGTGGAGAGGAAAAACACACTGGGATAGGACTTTGGAGTCCTCTAAATTTCTATGTCTTGTGCAACGTCATTATTGCCCTCTCCTAGTTATGGCATTGGTCCATGGGAATATTTCTGCCTTCCTAGGAGTTCTCTTCACTTAATCAAAGCCCCCAAACAATGGTTTTACTCTTTTGGCTTCATCAAGTTGATCAGGCTCTCTGCTTAATCCTCTGTATTTGCTTTGGCCTTGGTGAAGTTTGGGAGTACTTGGTCAATAGACCTTATTTTCCAACAATAACCTGACTTTTCACTGTAAGCAAATATTTGTCTTATTTTTCAATATGAAAGATATCTTCTATGTTGAAAAAAAAGTTCTGGCAAATTTGTATTCAGTGAAAATTTCAAAGTGAGTGCAGTCCTCAAGGAAACAATTCCTTCCTCATGGTAAGGAATCCTTGATGACTTTTTTTTCCCAGTTTGACTTCAAACATGTACCAAACTCCCTGAAAATCTCAGTTTTCCCAGAGGACTTGTTTAAAGTTGTGCATTGGCCAATCACATGTTAAAGCTTTGATGCCTACCTTTTTTTTAAAAGTTAAAAAACCAATATTCAAAATTTCTAAAAAATGTAGATTTTTTCTCTCTCCCCATTTCCTTATGATATTATTTTTTTCTTTCTAACTTTTACAAAAGAGTATTTACTTAGAAGATATTTACTTAGAACAGTGGTTCTCACAACCTTCCTAATGCTGTGACCCTTTAATACTCATATGTGGGCATATCTGCATGTGAGTGGACCTGCCTGGAGATGGATAGAGGAGTGGTGTCTCGGGTTCCTAAGACCATTGGAAATAAGTGTTTTCCAATGATCTTAGGCAACCCCTGTGATCCCTGTGAAAGGGTTGTTTGACCCCCAAAGGGGTCGTGACCCGCAGGTTGAGAACCGCTGACTTAGAAGAAGGAAGAACAGAAGTGTAACCATTTTCTCCCATTGCTTGGGGGCTCAAACAATGTCTTTCATCCACCCTACTTTGATGACCTAGGTCAAGGAAGCTGAGACTTCACTCCTGATAATCTGACTCTGGACTATTTTGGAACAGACTCTGCTCCAAGACCTCTCATAGCTCTCTCTCCTGACCTGTTGAAGCTCACATCATTTCACCTAAACTCAGCAAAAAAATCACACAGTAGATAGAGAAGCAACAACAGAGTTATGAGCTTATGGGGCACTCATGGTGGGAAGATAAAGATCTGACACCTCTCTTCCCTCTAAGTGCCCCCTCTGGTCTCTGGGCATTTTCTCTGACTGTTCCCCCATACCTGGAAGTCTCGCCCTCCTCAATCCTGCCTATAGACTCCCCTGGCTTTCTTTAAGTCCCGGATAAAATCCTACCTTTTCGCGGAGCCTGCCTAGCCCCTCTTAATTCCAGTGCCTTCCCTTTGTTAATTATTTCCTATTTATCTTGTATACAGCTTGCTTTGTATATATTTATTTCTATGTTTTCTCTCACACTATATTATAAACTCCTTGAGGTCAGGGACTGTCTTTTGCCTCTTTTTGTATCTTTAGTGCTTAGCACAATGCCTGGTATGTAGTAGGTGCTTACTAAATGCTTACTGACTGGTTTTTTTGGAAGTCCTTGTCACCTCACTTGACCTCAACCAGACAGTAATCTTGTTCTCTGTTCTAATAGAAACACCTAAGAAAAAACCAAACCAAAACAAGACAATTACCTGGTTGGAGATATACTGTGGAGAAGTATCTTATTTCGAGATTCACTTTATGCCCTCATTTTAACAGCCACATTGGCTTATCGATGCTATTCTCTGAATTCAGCTGCCATGCATTTGCTCAGGCCATGCCCAGCATCCTAAGTGCTCTTTCTTTTTCCTCTCCTCTCTTTTAGAATCCTTTGGTTTTTCTTTGGGGCTCAGCCTAGTGCTTCTCTATTCTGGGAAGTTTTCCCTAATGCCCTCTCACTTTCTTCAAATTATCTCACATTTACTAATAGGGGTAAATGTTCTGTCCTCCAGTAGAACAGAAAGGCCTTAAGGACAAGGGATGCCAAGTGTGATGCCTTGTTTAGACACAATTTAGATTGAAAATCAAATAGGACAGTCCTAAACTTTAGCAATGGCTTAAACACAAGTTTGATCAATGCTTATCGGACTGACTTCAGAAACAATATTTACATGTTATCATTTGTCTGACTACCATTCCAATACTCTTCTATATTAATTTCCATCGTCTATGGAGAAAACCTGAGGTAACACCATTCATCTCCCTCTTTGGATTTACAGGCTTATATGTCTGGTCCAACCCCTTCATTTTACAGACAAGGAAACTGAGGACCTTGAGATCCATGTCCAAAGACATGGAAAGTTTGACTCCAGGTTCTCTGAGTCCATAACTAGTGACCTTTCCCCTGTGTCACACACGACACATTTAATAATAATTCATATTTACAGTGTTTTACAGTTTGCAATGCACTTTACATGCATTATCTAACTGATTTATATTCAGTGAAGTCAGGAAGAGTTTAAAACATCTGTATGGGTGCTCATTAATTCTGTCCTTATCATTTGCCTCTGAGCTCTCTCCTTCTTTGGAGTTTAAGCAAAATGAACTAATTCATAGGCCGTAGCTGACAATGCAAGCTTATACAAAGTTTTAATAAATAACTAACACTTAAACTAAAACAACACTTAATCCAATGTGTGTTGTCTAGTTGACTACATAAGATAGTTTTGTATTTTCTGGTCTATGTTAATAAATATCAATGTATTTATTAAGTACTTACTGTATGCAAGGCAATATGCTAAGCTTACCTACCCCTTGAAACCCACATTGGCACCACTCACATTAACTAAGAGGGTCTTCTTACCCTTCTATCCATGTCTATCTCTACCTTTTGCTGTTTCCATCTTGGCCTTCATTCTGTAACAGGCAACCTCAGAACCTTAATATGTTTAAAAATTTAAATCCAGTAGGGACCCTACAGTTCATCTAGTCTTCATTTTTAAATTGGTGAAATTTGTCCAGGGAAGTGAATTACCTTGTCTGAGGTAGTGACAGAGCTGTCATATGCACCCAGGTCCCATGACTCAAAACCCTCTGTTTTTCAACATCAATAATGATGTTTGGAGAGGAGAGACAGATCACAGATAATCAATCGTAAATCCCACTTTCATTTCTCTTGGACCCCAGCGCATGGGTGTCATTGCTAAAGTTTAGGACTGTCCTATTTTATTTTCAATCTAAAGGCTCTAGTCAGGGTAAATTTTCAGTGTGGTTTACAGGAAGCCTCAGTAACTGAGAGGCAGAAAAATCCCCACATGGGTATTTAATGAACATGAAATAAAAACATCATCCAAGCTAGGAGGATATTGGGACAAATTTCTTGTGTTTTGTTGTTTCGAACTCTTCGTGACCCCTTTTGGGTTTTCTTGGCAAAGATCCTGGAGTGGCTTGCCATTTCCTTCTTCAGGTCATTTTGTAGATGAGGAAACTGAGGTAGACAAGGCTAAGCGATTTGCCCAGGGTCACACAGCTTTTAAGTGTCTGAGCTCAGATTTGAACTCAGGTCTTCCTGACTCCAGGCCACCATTATCCACTGTGCCACCTAGCTGCCCTTAACGCATTTCTTAACATCATTCAAAACAGTATTGGAATGAACACAGGGATTGGCTTTTTTTTTTTAAGCCAACAACAAAACACTTTGTGCACTTAAATGATAATGCAACTTCTTGCTAGTATCCTCTGGGCCTGCCAGTTTTCATTTTCTGTCAGCAACTCCATCCTCATCATCCTCATCCTCACTGAACATATTTATTAACACATAGTTCTTTATAAAAGCTCTGTAAGACTGGACAGAAAGAATACCAACTGATCCAGGAAAGTCATAGCTTTGCTGTTATCATAGCTCTTAAACATTTTATAACATGCTTTTGGCAAATTGAGCATTGTAAAATATATATCCTCACTGAGCTCATTGATGAAGAAGATAAAAAGATAGACCATGTACTTTAGGGGAGGAAAGTGGGTACATCAGATTGTCTGTTAGGTGGTGAAAAATACTGGTTTTTTTTTGGAAGGATTAGATCTGAAGCAACTTTGTATAGAGGAATTGGCTTCAGACTCAGATGACTTTTGTTCACATCCCACCTCTGATACACAGCTGTATACCCTTGGTCAAATTTTTTAATTTCCCTGGTACTCAATTCCCTCATCTATAATGTGGGGGATTGAAAAAAGGTGGTGTCTGTGGTCAATCTCTTCTTCTGCAGGCAAGTCCACACTTACATTCTAATAGGAGAAGACGGCAAAAAAGGGAGCTAGGAATGGGGAGAGGTACATGTTTGCTGCAGACTCAGAGCTGTGCTGGAGCCAGCTCATGCCATGTGTGAGCATTTATATTGGGAAACAGGAATTACCCCAAATCAGGGCTTAATTTATTGCTTTGTTGATTGTATAGGCTTAAGAAAGCAATGGAGAAAATGATAATAATGCAGATTATTAACAGAAAAAATGTGCCCTGCCCGTAAGCTGATTGTTAAATATTTACCAGCATACCGGAATGATATAGTTCGGAAATGTCAAGAAAGTAAATGTGGAGAGCTAATTTTGGACAAATTAGATGAAGGTTTACATGTCAGAGGTAAGGGTCCCAGGGGCAGAGTTTGGGTTCAGGGGGACAGGGAGGATGTCCAGAAATTCTGGAGCCAAAGAAAGAATGAGTCTCAGCACTTTTCCTTTGAAAAGAATATCCAGGTTTGTAAAAAAGACTTTATAGCATGAAAATGAAAGGCCCACTGTCTTTAGAAAGGTGGTTCCTTGTTGGAACTGTGATTTTCTGCAGGCTACATGTTCCCAGTAATTGTGAACAGACCACCACCTCTCCTTGGCTCAGCATGTTTTCCTATATTACACTGCACAATCAATCTTTTTCCAACTCCAGGTTAATAATACCTTTCTCTATATGTCTGTTCCTTTGACACTTGGGATCCTATATGAACAGGTTTCCTGGAATGAAGTTATTACTGTTAGCATGGCCTATTTATAATCTTACAGAACTGGCAGCTGGTTTGAAATATAGGTACAGTGACATTAAGGAATAGATTCTGCTCCCTCTGTTGTCAAACACATAGGCCAAGTCAGCCATTTAAAGTAACTTAACTACTTATGGATGGTTTTTTTTGTATTGATTACATGTCGCTTCTTGGTCTTGGCCAACCCAACATCTTCTCAGTGCATGGTGGCGACAGACTGGATCCATGACCCCATTTCCTTGGGGATTTTAGAGGAGATGGAGTGGTCTCCTTGGGTCACAAGTGTTGGGAGTTCTTGGTGGTGATGTACTTCCTGGCTCTCATAATGGTTACTATTTGAAATAAATAGTGCTTGTTCTTTACTAAGTAGATGAAGTCTAAGTGATTTGTTAGAGATGGCTGATTTCAAAAGAGGGTAGAAGCTGCCAATGGGTCTAGACAAAAAGGAGCTAAAAAAGTATCTGGAGCTTGAAATTCCCAGGCATTAATTCTGTTACCCCACTTCACCCCAAAATTATATTTCTGGAAGGTCACTAGTGTTTCTATTTACCTGGCAACCAAATTCCCAAAATAAAAAAAAATAAAATAAAATCAGGATATGCAGGCGTTCAGTCTTTTTGAGCCACCATGAAGGACGATAAATTGTTTAGCTTCACTCAGCTTAGATAAACACTTGGCTACAGTGCCAATATCATGTCAGTGGGTTGGCTTTATCTTCATAACTGTAAAAAATCTAGATGCTTTGACTAAAGAAGAAGATACACAGAGAAATGAAGCATTATTTTTTGGAGGGGGGAGGGCAGGGCAATTGGGGTCGAGTGACTTGCTCAAGGTCATACAATTAGTAAGTGTTGTGTCTGTGGTCATATTTGAACTCAGATCCTCCTAACTCCAGGGCCAGTGCCATATTTACTGTGCTACCTAGCTGCCCCAAAATGAATAATTTATTTGATGTGGGGTAGTCTGTTCTCTGTAGTTCTCCTAACCTTCCTAGTGGAGAAAACTTTCTCTTCCTTTTGGTAACCTCAATGTCAGCTTAATACTGTGTAGGACTCATCTCTATTTCTACTCCGTTAGATGGTGAACTTCTTGAGGGCAGATACCTCTCTGTCTGCAAAAAGGGAAGTTAGCTCTCTTTGCCTCTCTGTCTCTCTCTCAACATTGAGTGCAGGGCCTGGCACATGATAGGGGCAGCTAAGTGATACAGTGGATAGAGGGCCAGGTTTGGAGTCAAGAAGATATGAGTTCAAATCTAGCCTCAAACAGGTACTATGTGTGGGCCTTGGTGAGTCACTTAACCCTATTTGTCTCAATTTCCTTAACTGTAAAATGAACTGGAGAAGGAAGTGGTAAACCACTTCAGTATCTTTGCCAACAAAGATTTTTTGTTAGTATAGGAAAATATGCTGAGCCAAGGAGAGGCAGTGGTCTGTTCACAATTACTGGGAACATGTAGCCTACAGAAAATCACAGCTGCAACAAGGGACCACCTTTCTAAAGAAAGTGGGTCTTTCATTTTCATGCTATAAAGTCTTTGCCTCTCCCCCCAAAAGGGTCATGAAGAGTTGTACACGATTGAAAAATGATTGAACAACAATTGGTGCTAATATTTGTTTAATAGAGTTGATTGGCTGAATGCTTGAGGTTAACAGTTGCTGAGGTAAGGGTAAGGATTTCCTAAGAGTTTTTACTAACTCTCTAATAGTAAATAACAGAAAACTAGTTCCAAAAGCGTAGGAACTGAACACTTTACAGAGTCATCCAATTCAATTTAACAAACATTAATTGTTTGTTATGCATGAGCAAAAAAAAAAGTAGGATGGAATTCATTGCCTTCAAGGATCTTAAAATCTAATCAGGGGGTGGGAATATATAAAAGTAATAATAATATCTTATTTAATTTACAGAGAGGCCAATTAGAGCGGCTTAAAGGATTCCAGGAGAAAGAGATCCCTGCTAGCTGGGAGGATGTCAGGGAGGGGTCAGGGAGGGCGTCCTAGATGAGGAAGGGGCTGGACTGGGGTTTGAAGGAGAAGTATTTCAATAGGCTGAATTGTTAAAGATGCTGGTAGGGATGGACAAGGTCCTTTGTTTTAGGCAGGAATATTTAGTGTGTGCGTAGGGAAAGGAAAAGGCAAGATGAGATCAGGGAATAGTGTAGTCTGACTGGGACATAAAGTATATGAAAGGGAATCTCGTGAACTGAGGTTAAAGAAGAAAAGTAGGTTGGAGCCAGACTGGGGAGGGCTTTGGAATGCTGAGTAAGGAGTTTTAATTTTTATCTTATAGGTAATGAGGACTTACTGAAGTTTTTTGAGCAAAGGAGCGACGTTCCTATCTGTGCTTTAGGAAGATTACTCTGACAGCTTTGGGGAAGGAAAGATTAGACAAATAACTGACCAGAAGCTTAGGAACCAATTGAGAAACTTTTATGATAATCTAAGCAAGGTAATGAGAGCCTAAATTGGGGTAGCCGTAGGGGGACAAAAAGAGGATAGGTTCGAAAGCTATTGTGGGGATGGACACAACAGAGCTTAGCAACTGGTTAGATATGGGGAATCAAAGAGTAAGAAGAGTGAGATAAAGAAGACCCCAGGGTTTCCAGCTTATGTGCCTGGATGGTGATGGTGCCATCCACAGAAATGAATAAGGGGGAGGGTAAGGTTTTGGAGAGATGATGAATTTAGCTTTGAGCATGTTGACTTGGAAGTATCCAGTGGTCAATATGTTGGATAGTGATATTCATCAGGCTTTTGAAACTATAAGATTGCTCATATCTGAGTTAGAGATGTAGATATGGGAATCATTTGTACCAAGGTGATAATGAAACCTTGGGCATGGAGAAGACTGGGGAAAGAGTAAAGGCAGAAGAGAGAAGATGGCAGAAGGCAGAACCTCAGGGAACAAATAGCCCTATTTGGGTGGTGAAAAGATAAAGGAACAAAGGCAGAAAGCTGAGAAGCAGTCGTCAGGGAGCTAAGGGAAGCAGGTGGTAGTTGTGTAACAGAAGCCATGGGAGGAGAGATTATCCAGAAGTCATTAGCATCAAATGTCAAGGAGGATGAGGACTGAGAAAAGTCTTTGGATTAGGTAAAGTTAAGTGAACTTGGAAAGAAAAGGGGTAGGGACAGAAGGCAGATTGTGGGGGATTGAGACATCCAGGGTAGAATGCTTTTTAAAATCATTTAATGCTGAAGGAAAGGAAAGAGATATGGCAGTAACTTCATGGATTATTAGGGTTAGGAGACAAATTCCTTCCTTCTTTCCTTCTTTCCTTCCTTCCGTCCTTCCTTCCATCCTTCCATCTTTCCCTCCCTCCCTCCCTTTCTCCTTCTCTCCCTCTCTCCCTCCCTCCCTCTCTCTCCCCTTCTCTTTCTTTCTTTTGATAGGGGAGACCTAAACATATTTGTTTATAGGCAAAGGGGAAGGAGACAGAAGATGAAAACAAGAGAGAGATATTAATATATGGAAGACAAGAATTTTGTCCTAAAATAGCTACAATTTGGCCACAGCTCAGCTGGTCCACCTTTGAAGGGTAAACTTCCCCATTCCAAAAGAACACAATCACAAGGCCCCTTCTGCCCTCCCCCATTGGTTGCTTTCTTTTCCCGTAGAAGGAAAGTGAGAGGTGTTTGTCCAACAAGAATAAGACTTGTCCAAATGCCCAGAGCACTTTACACCCCCCACATTCAAAACTGAATTCATCATCTTTCCAGAAACCTGCTTCTCTTGCTTACTGCTCTGTGTCTGTGGATGACTTCATCATCCTCTTAGCCTTCTGGGCTTGAAAGCTCTGATTCATCTGTTAGTTTTTCCCTTGTCATTCAATCAGTTGCTAGTGCTATTGGTCCTACTTTTGCAGCATCTCCCCCATCTCTCCCCTCACTCTAGTTCCACCTTAGTTCAAATCCTCAGGGTGGTGGATCAGATGGAGCTTTTTTTTTTAACCTGATCAGCCTCAGATTGTTAAATTTTCAATGTGATCATTTACACCTCAAAAATCAGCAAATTCTACAAATCAGGGCTAGATTTGTTGTTTTTTTGATTGTCTAGACTTAAAAAGGTGGAGAAAATCTTAATACATATTAAATTTAAAAGTGTGTTGTGGAGATCTGGTTGTTTTAAACATTTACCAGTATGTCCTCAAATCCTAATCACTTCCTCCTTAGACTACTGTAAGAGCCTCCTAATTGGTCATTTTGCCTTTAGCCTCTCCTTTGTCTAGTCTGAAATAATAATGGCTTACATTTATACAATGCTTTGAGGTTTGACCTTATTTCCCATATCCTCATACTTTTCTGCACTAATGTTCTACCCTAGGCGAACTGGTTTCCACACCAATTATTTCTTTTATATGTTTGTCTTCATACCTTTCTTCATACTGTGCTCCTGCCTGGGATGCCCTCCTCCTCTCATCTCCTTGTATGAACTTCCTTTCAAGGTTCAATTCAATTTCCACTTCCTATGAGAAGTTTTGCTTGGCTGTTCCAGTTTGCTTATGATCTCTCTCCCTCCAGACTCTTATATTACTCAATCAATCAACAAGCATTTGGGCAGCTAAGTGGTGTGGTGGTGCTGGGCCTGTCGTCAGGAAGACCCATCTTCCTGAGTTCAAATCTGACCTGCGACACATCTTAGCTGTGTGACCCTGGGCAAGTCACTTAATCCAATTTCCCTCAGTTTCCTCACCTGTAAAATGATCTGGAGAAGGAGATGGCAAACCATTAAGTGTATGTATCTCTCCCCTCACAACAGGAAATGGCAAACCATTACAATATCTTTGCCAAGAAAACTCCAAATAGGGTCACAAAGAGTCAGACGTGACTGAAAATGACTGTAAAACAATGAAACTAGCATTTATTACATGCTACTGTGTGCTAGGTCTTGGAAATACAGATACAATGAATGGAGCAGTCTCAGTTGGAGACTGTATTATTATCTGTATCAACTATTTGGGGTTTATTGCCTACTTCCATTTATTGTTAGTCATCTTTTCTAAGTGTGTATTTTCCCCTCACAACTGGAGTTGAAGCATGTTGGAGGCAGAGTCCATGTATGATTTTGCTTTATGTCCCTCACGTTCTGTTTCACAGAGTCAGTGTGGTTGGAATGTTGAAAGAGCATTGAATTTGAGGCAGAGGAGATGAGGGTTTGAATCCTTACTTTGACACTTACCTGCTCCACGAATCTTGGCAAACTTTCTGTTCCTCTGTCTCATCATCTGTAAAATGGGAGAAAAATCTCATTAGCCTACCTACATCAAAGACTGTTGTGAAGAAAGTGCTTTTTAAATTTCACGGTGCTAGAGAAATGGACATTATTATGGTAGGCAAGCAAAATTATTTTTATTGATTGAAGTAAGGAATTCCAAGGCTAGGTAAAGGACAAAGAATATAAAAGAATGGAACATTAATGATGGCCAGTCTTGATATAGTACTTTAAAGTTTGCAATGAACTTTAGAAATAATTTCTCACTTTGTCCTCATGACAACTCTGGGAGGTGGGTGCTATTAATCTCCCCATTGTATGGATAAGATAATTGAGGCATCCAGAGATTAAATGACAAGGTCACCCCAGTAATTTTATTTGAAGTCAGGTCCTCTCTGACTCCAAGTGCAGGAATCTATCCACTGAGACACCTAACTGCCTCTGTTAAAACATAGGTTAGAGAGAGAGACCACAAGAATCTATAGTACTTTGCTATTTACAAAGTACAGCATGGGGTTCTAAATCTTTTTAATGGGTATGACTTAATGTTACCCAAACACTGGAAACAAAAAACTGGAAACAAAGTGGGTGTCTATCCATTGAAAAATAGCCGAACAAGTCACGGCATATGTGTGTAATGGAATATTGCTCTGCCATAAGAAACGATCCATCTGAGTAATTGAAAGAAACATGGGAATATTTGCATGAACTAATGCAGAATGAAGTAAGCAGAAGGAGAAAAACAAAATTACCGCAATGTAAATACAAGAATATTAAAATGAAGCCAAATTGAGTAATTATGAAGACTGATCTTGTGAACAGATAATGAAACATGGCTTGATAAAGAAGTGGGGGGCTTCGGGTGGGGAGTGTTGCATACACGTACCATCAGAGGTGATGACTGTGTCAGCTGGTTTTGCTTAACAATTTTTCGTTGTTGTAAGGGAAGGTTCTGAGGGAGGAAGGGCAGGGGCCTGTACAGGGAGATGGATGCAATAGAGACAAAAGGCATCCATAGAACTGGTTTTAATAATAATAGCTATCACTTATATAGTACTTTAAGATTTACAAAACACTTTATATGTGTTACCTCATTTGATCTCCACAACAACCCTGGGAGGTAGATGCTGTTATTATACTTGTTTTATAGTTAAGGAAATAGAGATGGAAGTGACTTGCCCAGGGTCACACAGCTAGTAAATGTCAAAGGCAGGATTTGAACCCAGGTCCTCCTCTTTCCAGGTCCAGTGCCATTTAGCTGCCAAAACGAAGTAAAGTGCTGGCGAGATAAAAGGAACTTTCTGATTCTGATACTAATATTCTGGAGAAGAAAGAGTGTGAACACTCATGTACTGAGCATTTGGCAGAATAAACCATCGATGAGGACATTTATCTAGCTCCCTTCACGCATTTGCCCTTTTGAAAGATAGTTACTTGATATCAGGCATGCTAATATCTTCACTCCATTTCTTTAATAGAATGGATGTACAATTTTAATATTTGATAACAATACCTTCGTGTCTCTTGCTCAATTGGACTGTTGTAACTGTCCTGCCAAGTGTGGTTATTAGCACAGGGTAAGAGTTTCCATTGCATCATCTACTGGGTTCTTTGCACCCAGAGGGTGACCAGATAAGCACTAGATTGGGCCTTACATAATCATCCACTTCCTCTTCTCTCCAAAGGAGTTGAATTGTTCCTTCCTTCTAGCTGAGAAATGTTCTTCTGTACTCTAACATTCCATAACATGTGAGCACTGGATTACATCTGTGATATTTTTTGCAGATGAAGATAATGCTACTGAACCCTGATGAGTGGAACATATGCCTTAGAGGTGATGATTTTAAACCTTTCTGCTGATGGACTTTTCACTTTTGACCAGGGACAATCAGTCTTTTCCTATTTCAGGACCTTGAGGATCTGTGATTTCATTAATGCTAGGACCCCTTCTCCTCTAAAAGGCTCTGAAGAGGCTTGTGGAAGGTATGAGTAGGCTGCTACACATTACAAATGAGAAGACATTGCATAAAGGATGTGTTATCAAAAAAGTTGATGGACTGATGATGTGGTGGGAGTGAGGGATGACCTATAGACAGCCAATGTGCTCTGTTGTTATCCCTCTGACGTCAAGGGAACTCGAAGAAGGTCCCAAGTTGGTTGGGGAGACCTCCTATGGATATGAAAAAGAGTATCCCCAACAGAGATTGGCATTATTAGTGAAAAACCACAGCGTTGAGTACAAAGATCCATTTGAGTATTAGAGAGATTCTTTTTACTAATGCTGATCTCAATCCTTCTGTAATTTAGTTGTCTGTCTTCCAGAGTTTCTGTGGCCAACAAATGCACTACCCCGAGTCCAACCTGCAATACTCCCCACTCTGAACTTAGCTAGTTTGGTCCTCTGGCTATAGACCCAAAGTGCATTATCACAACTCTTTCAGTTGGGGAAAATTTGCCAGAGCTTTTCCTCTATTGGCATAGACATTGAGAACCCAGGGTGACCTCCACAACCACGCTAAGGTGTTGGAGGAGGACGTTAGAGGAACCACCTCAGAAAAGATGATACTTAGTAAGAATACATTTTAAGTGTGCTCATTAATGTGATGATGGAGTCATAGAAGGAGAAAGAAGTAGGTGGGTTAGTGGAAAGAACCCTGGATTTGGAGTCCGGAGACATGGGTTTAGTAGACATGTTCCATTGGGCAAATCATTTTATTTCTCCAGACTTTGGTTTCCTTATATGTAAAATGAGAAGCATGTCTGAGAGCCAAGGATACAGCTAAGAATTGTTGATGACCAAAATCTAGTTCAACCATTGCATGGGTGATAACTTACCTTTCTAACTCTTCAGTGTGTCAGGATCTCATAGTATCTTAATCTGGATGATTAAATTTTAGTTCCGAAGAATTCATTCTAAATTGCCCAATAACAGAACTAACATCTTTATCAAAGACTTATGTAACATTTGGGGTTCTCTCTCCCAACCCCCACTTGAACTAGAAGGTCTGTTCTTCAGAGTTGTTCTTTTTGTCATTGACCTCTTTGGAGTATATACCTAACCCTTGAACCTCTGGGGTCAACGGATATGGACATACTAACCTCCTTCATTGCATAATTTTAAATTGATTTCCAGAATAGTTGGACCGATTCATGGCTCCTATCTTCCTACAACCCCTCCTTTATTAACTACATCCATTTTTTGTTATTTTTGCCAATTTTCTGAGTGTGAAGGGTACCTTTAGGATAATTTGCTATGTATTTCTCTTATTAAAAGAGACTTGGAGCAGTATTTCAGATGGTTGTCAAAAATGTGCTGTTCTACTTTTGAAAAATATTTGTTCATATCCTTTGGGCATGATTTAATCTTAAAGGATACAAGAAAGATAGGAGGTATGGGCAAATAATGCAAGAAAAGTGTGGCCTTGGAATCCGAGCTCCTGAATGCTCTTTTTATCTTTGCTATTCTCTTGCTATAAGTGATGCAAACAAATTTCTTTTCTCTTTCGGACCTTAATCATGTGATGATAAGATTGACAAGATTTTTGAAAGATCAGCTAGTTGAGACGCTACAGGGGTGGAGAATCTGTGGCCTCAGACCACATGTGGCCTTCTGGGTCCTCAAGTGCCTCAAGCTTCACAGAAAAAATCCCAATTTTATGAAGTTGTAAAATTATCTCTGTTTCTGCCTATTCAGAATTTACTTTGGGAAAATAACCTGATATAGCTGAAGTATGCTTATTTTTTTTTCACTTGTCTCCTGATTTCCCCAAATACTGGTAATGGCATCTTTGACTTCTATACAAGTACTCAAGGTAACAAATACATACACGTAGAGGACAGCTTTCACTGTATCTCACAGAAAGTTCAGAAGGCAAACAGAAGACCACAAAAATACAGAAAACACATCAAATAGCAGATAAGCTCCATTCAGAAGGGACCTTAACTTGAGATTGCCAATACATTAATCCCTTGACACGGTGGCGGGTCCCACCTTCCTTTGGGACGATGGCCAAAGGAATGGTGAGGAAAATATTTAGGCAACATGTCAAATTGCCTTATGTTTGGATTCAGGCACGTTTACCTTGTTATTGTAATTATCTTATCTGAAACTGGTTTGTTTGTGGGGAGAAATAGCAGCTGGTTGTATTTTATTCTCATCCTTTATCTCAGTCTCCCTTCTCATGGAAGCATAAAGTTGTTGGTTTCTCAGTGAAGTGCTAACCTTTTTAGAAGACTATTGGGTTTGTAGCAACCATCTGGTCTTATTTCTATGGCATTAAAGGGACGTAGGGCCTCATCTTTCCCTCAAACCTAAAACTTGATAGCAAAAGAAAATTCTAAATGTAAATGCTGCCTTCCAAGGACTTGCAAACTATCCCCCTTCTCTATGTAAAAATACCTGTGCTATAGCGACTATTGAACAGTTTTTGGTCCTAAGTATGAAATTGCTGAAGGAAAGGAGAAAGGTTAGGAAACTAAGATTCCAGACTTAGTCCTGGACTGTTGTGCAATCCTGAATGAGTCACTGTTCTTTAGTAAGAGAGGGTGAGAACACCCAAGATTAACAGAGGTAACAGGGCTTGGCCACGGGACAGGACTCATACTCACATGGTTCTGCTCCATTCAGACTTTACAGTAAAAGGAGAAAGGTGCCTCTCTAAATATGGCATGTTGAGAGTTAACTCCTTGATTTTCTTCATGAGAAATCTGAAACCTAGAAACCATAGTACTTACCAGCCTAAAGTGTAGCCAGCATCTAATAAATATATGTTCCCTAATAATCTGTGCCACCGTGAGAAAGGTATTTTATCCTGCTTGTGTCACAGATACTGGGCCAATCAGTGAGACGATGTGATGAGATGGTTTTACACAATGGCTTTTTTTTTTTGAGCTGGAAGGGACGTTAGTAGTCATTTGATCCATCTGTTCCCACCTCCCCCCAAAGCCCCATTTCACAGATGAAGAGACTGAGGCCCAAGAAAGTCTAAGGTCACATAGGTAATAAATAACAGAATAGGGATTCGAACCCAGTTCTTTTAATTTTACCTTCATTATCTTTTCCTCTATATCACTGAGTTTGTCTGTGAAACTCACTCCCCCCCCCTTTGGTTGGAAAAAATATATTTTTTAGTTTTATTTTTAATTTGTGGAATAAAGCAAGTGTTTCTATAACTTATTAAAGTAGTCCTTGAAACATCTTGCCCTTTCTTCTTTTAGACACAGGAATTAGGGAAAAAAGAGTCAAGTTCTAGCTTAGTTATTGGAAGTATATCTAGAAAAAAGATCATCAACAAAATATTTCTTTCCTCAACCATTTATTAAGCACCTATTGTGTGCTGGCCACAGTACTAAGAGCTTTCTAAATATTATTTCATTTCAGCCTCCCAACAACCCTATGAGATAGGTGCTGTTATCCACAGTTTTCATTTGAGGAAACTGAGACAGACAAAAGTTAAGTGACTTGTCCAAGGTCACATAGTAACTAGTATCTGAGGCTGGATTTGAACTCAGGTCTATCCTGACTCCATGCCTAACACTCAATTCCCTATACCACCTAGGTTCCTCTTTAGCAATGAGGGCTGCCAGCAGGGGATATTCAAATGGGTGCATTAGACTGATTTGAACTAGGAATAGAAAAAGGAGAAGGAAAAAAGAGATAAGGAAGAAAAGAAAAATAAAAAGAAAGACTGGGTTGGGGGAAAAAGTGAGTACTAAGACAACTTCACTGTAGGATAGAGAGCTAGAAAGCGCATTAGAAGAAATGAGAGGGAGAATGGTGTGGTCAAAAGCTCCCTGGAGCTAGGCTCAGAGGACTTGGGTATCAAACTAGCCTCTCTTCTTTACCTAAATGACTTTGGGCAGGTCACTTAATCTCTCTAGGCCCTTGTGTCCTCATCTGTGAAATAAACGGATTGGACCATATGACCTTAAGGTTCCTTCCAGTTCTAAATCTCTGATTTGTTCCAGTTGCCCCATTTTGCAGATGTCTTCATCTGAGGTCCAGAGAACAGAGTGACCTATCTGCATAATCCAATGCTAACAGAATTTGACTTCACACTGAGGCTTGCTGCCTCCAAACCTGGCGTTCTTTGCACTGCGCCCAAATAAGTACATTTTAGCCTAGGTAACCTCTCCAGCCTGGGCAGAGTAGATTGATGCTGGCCCGAGACTCAATTTCTGAGCCTCTGAACTCATTCGTTTCTATCTCCTATCTATACACAATTCATTAGAATTTTTGAGAAAATCCATACCCATCCTCTCCATTCTCTTCTCCAGTGGTCTCCAAGGTGAGGAGCTGTGGTATCTGTTGTTCATGAGAATAAACTCCAAAACCTGAAAAAATGCTAGAAAGAAATTTATTAGATTATTTGGGAGAGAGAGAGAGAGAGAGAGAGAGAGAGAGAGAGAGAGAGAGAGAGAGAGAGAGAGAGAGAGAGAGTGAGAACTGGAAAGAAGGGGAGGGGAACTCCCTCTCCCCAGGTTCTGGAAGGTTTACATTATGTATAATACTCAAGTCACACATGAATCACCTAAGCTTGGGTGGGCCCAGAACAAGACCTGGGTGTGGGGCCCCAAAACAAGGATGTTTTGGGTGGATCTAGGACCTGGAGGAGCCCCAAATACCTTATAGCCATTTCTAGCATTCCTGGAGAGTTATGGGTGTTAGGATGACATTCTGGGGTACAGTCTCTAAGCACATAAATTTAGTTTCAGACAATGTTGATAAATGATAAATAATAATCCATGTGCCATCCCAAGGGAGTCTGGGTCTGATCCCAAGAGGTTTGAGATCAAGGTTTGAGGAGGGGAAGGTAGGTGAAATCCCACTTTCACTGAGAGCTAATCGATAGCCAGTTGTGGGGATTTATCTCCAACATAATCACAGCTACCCTTATTTTCTCATAATGTCCTCTCCTTCTTCTGGGCCAGCCCCCGTCCTCCTTTCTGAGTCTGGCATTGGCCCCTCAGGGTCATTATAACATAAACTAATTTCTACTTATCTTAGCTGCATACAAGTTTTTGGGAAAATTTTGCCCCCATTCCACATCCCCTTCCCTCCTACTTCCACCGCATTATCTTGTGGCTCTAGAAGAAACCTCTTAGATGATAGAGTCTGTATTCTGGGGCGGTGACTGGTGAGTAAGAAGAACTTGGATCTTGTTCCCCTAATTCCTGAATCTAAGAGAAGAGATAGTGAGGTTATTTGAAGATTGCTTTACTAAGTGAGTTTCACACACACAAAAAATCAGCGTTTCAGTGGAAAGGATAGTGAAGGTAAAATTAATAAAACTGTGTTTGAATATGTCAACCTGAATGACTTTGGGCAAGATACAAAACTTCCTGGAGGTTCATTTTCCTTATCTGTAAAAAGTGGAGGGGATGGTCTATGTGAATACTTAGATGCTTTACAGTGTTAAAAAATGTTTTGTTTTCTTCTTTTTCATTTGGGTGAGTTGAACAGTATGAGTAATCATGGATAGGTTATGACTTGGCTCACAGCGATCTATAAATGATCTATCCACCCATCTTTTCAACTTCCCTATTACTATCAGGGACATCACCATCTTTCCAGTCACCAGGTTCTTACAACCATGATGTCATCTTCCACTCCTCCCTTTCCAACACCCCCATATCTCCGTCCCCAATAAGGTGCTAAGTCTTGTTGGTTTTCCTTCCCCATCTTTCACACTTGTTCCCCCTCTCTCTTCCTCATACAGCTACCATGCTAGCTCAAGCCCTCTTCACCTCTCACACAGACCAAGAGACTAACTTTTAATTGGCCTCCTCCCAGCCCATCCATCTTCCCTACAGCTGCCAAAGAGATTTTCCTAACACTCAATTCTGACCATGACTTGTTACTGCTCTATAAGACCTAGTAACTCCATATTGACTCGAGTCAAATATTGTTTCATCTTTAGCTTATATTTTTAACTTTAATTTTTAAGTAAGTTTATTTTACATATAACTATTTCTTTTTTTTTCCCTTATAATTGATCTTTAATGTTTACGTTATATTTCTCCTGGATGTTATATGTCAAAATTTCCCTTGAGTTCTGGGGTTTTTCTCACAAAAACCTGAAAGTCTTCTAGTTTATTAAATATTCATTTCTTTTATTTGGGAGTATACTTAGCTTTGCTGGGTAAGTTACTGTTGGTGGCAACCTCAGCTCTTTTTCTTTAAAAATTGATTTGTTTATTTACTTTTAGCATATAATTCTTTCTTCATGCCCCTGATGATAATGCAAGTATTTGTACGGTGTTTTAAGGTTTACACTTTTTTTTGGTTGAGTTATTGCAATTGTGTCTGACTCTTTGTGACCCCATTTAAGGTTTTTTTGGCCATTTGAGGTTTTCTTGGAAAAGATGTTGGAATAGTTTGCCATTTTCTTCTCCTGCTCATTTTTATAGATAAGGAAACTGAGGCAAACAGGGTTAAGTGACCTGCCTAGGATCACACAGTTAAAAAGTATCTGAGGCTAGATTTGAACTCAGGAAGATGAGTCTTCCTGATTCCAGGCCAGGCACTCTATCCACTGCACCACCTAGTCGTGTTAAGGTTACACAGGATTTTTGTAATATTATCTCATTTTATTCTTATAACAATTCTGGGTGCTATTATTAATCCCCTTTTAAAGATGAGGGAATTGGGGCAGCTAGGTGGTGCAGTGAATAGAGCACCGGCCCTGGAGTCAGGAAGACTTGAATTCAAATCCAGCCTCAGACACTTGACACACTTACTAGCTGTGTGACCTTGGGCAAGTCACTTAACCCTAACTGCCTTGCCTTTCACCCTCCAAAAAAAAAAAGATGAGGGAGCTGAGGCAGACAGAGGGTTAAGTGGCTTGCCCAGGGTCACTCAGCTAGTTAGTGTTTGAGGCCAGATTTGAACTAAGATCTTACTCCAGGACCAGTGGTCTATCCATGGCCCTATCTAGCCACTTCTAATGTTTTATCTACATCATTTATAGGCATACACAATTTATAGGTATACACAGATATGGGTATACACAATATAAGAATGCACAGTTTTTAAAATAATAGTGGTCCATAATCAAAAAAGTTTGGAGATATCTGAGCCACAACGTTCTGGAGCATTTATTTATTATCCGTGTGGCTACTGTGTGAAATGATGTATTGAGTTACCTAGACACAAACCTGACATGAAGCTTGCATGCAGGCTGGGTGTGCTCTCTCTCTCTCTCGCTCCCTTTCTGGTTATTTGGGTTACTGGATGGTATTATTTTCCATGCATAGCTTGGCCCATAGGCTACCCTATGTGACCTTTAGGGAGGCCTTCCAAAGTTGCTTTCAGGGCTGCCTGTAGGATATCTAAGCTGACTCAGCACTGGCTTCTAAATACTCTCTGTGCCCTGCAATAGAGAGGAAAGGTTCTCCTTTGGAACTGAAGAACATAATCTACATGGATTTGACAAGGCGTGTAACTCCACTCATGTAACAAACTCAACTTTGCCAGTTGTTCAACTGCTTTCAGCATCCTGACAGCACAGGCTGATGGCCCAGGGAGGGTCCAGTACTATTTTTAATGGTGTGATCTTGACTCGAGCAAAGCAGATATGGTATGAGCACGGATATTGATCTCTAAGGAGTCGTAAATGGCAATCAGGTGAACAGCTGATGGACCTTGGCCTTTTGTATAGATCTCTCAAGATCTGTCCAGGCTGGAAGGGACTTTAGAAGTCATCAGGTTCAAATCCCTCATTTAAAGAGGAGAAAACTGAGACCTAAAGAGGGGAAGAAATTTGCTGAAAGTCATAGTATCCTAAGATTTATAGCTGGAATGGTCCTTAGAGGTCACTTAGCACAACCCCTTCATATCTATTTAATATCTATCTGTCATTTCTCCATCTGTCTATCAATCTATTATCTATCATTCACCTATCTACCTATCATCGATCTACCTATCTATCTGTCATCTACCTATTTTCTATTATCTATCATTTATCCATCTATCAATCTATATATTACCTATCATCTATCCACTTGTTTATGTACCTATCCACCTATTATCTATGTATGCATGTATCTATCTATCATCTATCCATCCATCTACCTATCATTTATCTATCCATATATCTACTTATTATCTATCTGCCTATCATTTCTCTCTCTCCCTCTCTCTCATCTATCATCTATTCACTTGTCTGTTTATGTATCCATCCATCAGTCACCTATCTCTCCCTCTCCCTACCTCTCTCTCTCTCTCTTTCTCTCTTTCTCTTTGTCTCTGTCTCACTGTCTGTCTCTCTGTCTGTCTCTCTGTCTCTCTCTTTCTCTGTCTCTCTCTCTCTGTCTCCTTGCCTACTTTCCCATATTCAGCTATCCACACAGCTACCATCTATTTCTCCATTTTGACTTCACTAACCATCAATAAGAGGCAGCTGGTGAACAGTGGATAAAGAGCAGCCTCAGAGTCAGGACTTGGGTTTGAGTCTCACCTCTGAAATATACTGGCTGTGTGACTCTGGGCAAGTTATTTCCTCTCTCAGTGTTTCCAGGAAAGTCTCTAAGATGACACACTATGGAATAGTGGTGGGTTTACGTTGGTAGCAGTAGTTTCATCACAGGGAACTCTTTATGTATCAGATCACAGGTTCTGATCAAACCCCACAACCTCTTCCCTTCTCCTATCCCACGGTAGAAATATAAAATCCTTCTGCTTTTGTGAGCCCACCCTTTTTGTGATGTGCTGTCCTTGCTCTGTCCTGGTGGCTCTCTTCAGCTTCCCAGCTGATCGGCACCCTCACCTGTCTGGGACATCATGGTGGGGAACACACCAAAGGCCCCTGCAGGACTCTCCCACTTCCCATCTTGGATCTGTCCTCTTCTTCATTCCTCGCAGCCTCCTTCTGTAGGCTCAAAGCCAGGTGTGCCTGTGAGAGCCTGGTACAAACACATGGAAGCTGGGTAAGGATGCCGTTATCTGACCTGCTTCAACTTCCTCTCACATACCGGAGAGCATGATCACCAGAGCACCAGAGGCCTCTGAGTAAGGAGGGAAGATACGCTTGCATGTCTTCTCATAGGCCATCTGGGTTATACCCAGAAGGGAGACAAATACTCAGGTAGCAACTAGAAACACACAGCAAGAGATCTTGGGTGGTAATGATAGGGTCATAGTTATGGTATGGGAGAAAGAGCATTGGGTTTGGGGTCAGAGCATCTGCGTTGGAAACCCAGCAATGCAATTTATTACACTATTGCTGAGGGTCCAGAACTAGTCTAACCAGCACATACTTGGGTCCTGAGAACTTTATGGGACTAGGTAAGTGGTTGTACACTCCCATGATGCTACCCAGTAGTCACATGTAACCCAGTAGGGAAGGCAATGCAAGTCTGATCTCCAATGTACAGCTGGGGAAACTGAGGCTCAGAGAGGTTAAACATTTTGTCTAGGGTCACATACCTAGTAAATCTTAAGATTCAAAGCTAAATTTTAAGCAGGCTATGCTTGTATACAAAGATGGAAAAAATGAGAAATTTTAATTATAATTAGTACAATTATATTATATATAATTATATTAATTGATAATTTAATGCATAAAAATTTTAATTCATACTTTTTTTCCTCAATAGTGACTTTTAGTAAATGCAAATGTTTCTATTTCACAAATGTAGACATACCACACGCCCTCAGTTGAACGAAGCTTTCTGTGTTTTAGGTTACTTTTCCTCCATTAGCCCAGAGCTGAGTTTGAGTGTTTCTTCACTTTTCAGCTGCTCCTTCCCCCAACCCAAGGTGAAAGTCACTGTTCTTTGCTTGTGAAATAATAATGGCTAACATTTATGTAGCATCTCAAGGTTTTGAGAGCATTATACACATATTAGGGCATCTAAGTAGCCCAGTGGATAGAGCACTATGCCTAGAGTCAGGAAGATCTGAGTTCAAATCCAGTTTTAGGCACTTATTAACTGTATAACCAGGGACAAATAACTTCACCCTCTTTGCCTATGTTTCCTCATCTGTAAAATAAACTGGAGAAGGAAATGGCAAACTGGTCTATCTTTGCCAAGAAAACTCCAAATGAGGTCACGAAGAGTCAGATGTGACTGAAATGACTGAACAATAGAACATTACATATATTATCTCATAAACAGTAAGGTAAGTGCTGTTCTGATCCCCCTTTACAGAGAAGGAAACTGAAGCTGAGAAAGATGAAATGATATGCTCAGGGGAAATACAGCTGGGTGGCGTCTGAGGACGGATTTGAAGTCAGTGCTCCTGACCCAAGGCTGATTTTTCTAGTGACTGTGCCTCCTAATTGTTACAAAAAACTAAGATAGAAACGTCTGTCTGATGGACAATACATATCATATCTCTGAAATAATTAAAGATCACAACTACTTTGGTGTTAAAAGTCACAAAGATGGTTCAAGCATTTATTAAACCCCCAAACTTCCATTTGTAGTAGGGGTGATGTTAATTTTAGGCAAGAGACTGGCCTGCAAGGATCTTCTAGTCTTTGTATAGGGCAAAACACTCAGCATTAGCCTAACATAATCAGTTTGGTTTATAACAGAGCCATCAAATTAGTGTGGCTGCTCTACTTAGACATTCCTAGAGTAAAGGAAAAGGAAAAGAAAAGAAATCTGAATTTAAAAAATAATTTTAAATTGAGCCCAAGTTTCTTGGTTCTAAAATCTCTGGGCTTAGTTCTCCTTTTGGAGTTTAAAGTCATTTTCAATTTAGTTACACTAGTCCTTCTCAAATGAGGAAACAGGGGAAGAAATTTAACTTCCACCCACCCAGGCTTCAGTTGTAATCAATCACCTTTGTCCTCCCATAAGTCGAACTAGGACTTATTGGTTTGGATACGATGCTTCGTAAAGAATGAAGGGTATGGAGTCAGGAGACTAGATGTACTGTTAGGTTCTTTTTGGTTCTGAATCTATGAGCAATATCTTTTTTCACTCCACCATACTGACTCTCTGAGTATAATTTTAAGGGTCAATAACAAAGCACAGTTGATTTCCTCTCACTTTACTCTAAAAGTTCAAGCAACCCAACAGATCATGAGGCACAAGGTTCAATTGTATTTTTGGGCTAATCTGCCCCTATATTGCCCCTCTTTGGGACCTTAATGAACAAACATAACTTGAGAAGAAATTTTGGGATATCCAATTGGACATTAGCCAAAAAACAAACAAACCTTAAAATGAGTAGTAACATATGTATTTTTTAAAACTCATGCATATAGCCTCTTTTATGACCTGCCATGAAGCGAATTCTGTGTATGATAAAAGGAGACATCAACATGGGTAAGTATGCTTGGAAAAGGATGTGAGCAACTCACACAATGAGATTGGGAGACATTAGATGGATGGTCTGAATGTTATATTGGCACCTCTGATGAAAAAAAATATACATGTGTATGTGTATGTGTGTGTAAGTATATATATGTAAATGTGTGGATATATGAATATAAAATTTTTAATTAGAGGAAGACCACCAGCAGGTTGGGTAGATCTTCTGTGGAGGCTCTATGGAAAATTTTGGGCAAGTGATCTTACAGAATGAAGAGGCTTGGGAAGGTTGTAATCTGTTTGCCTTTGGCTAAATTGTCTCCCATGTCTAGAATACATTTTCTTCTCACTTCTGCTTCTTCAAATGTCTAGACTTTTACGTATTAATTAATACATATTTATAATATTTATATAGAATATCATATATAATATAGTTTATATATTAACTGATAAATAGAAGTATGTATAGAATAATTTTGCATGTATATCTATTTGTGTCTAATGTTAGATGCCTCTAGGGTAGGGAGGGGAGGGAAGAAAAAAAGAGTTAATTTACATGATAACTTTGTTGCATATTTGGAGGGAATAGCAAGTTGTACATGGTAGATTTGCAGTTTCATGTGCAATAATTTTTTTTATTGTACTGTGTTATGGAAATGTGTGTTTTGTTCCATGAATTGAAAACAAAATAAATAACTTTTAAAAATATCTAGCCTTATTTTTACAGCTTAGGTGTTGTCTCCTATATATTGCCTTTTCTGGTCTTCCCAGTTGTTGAGATCAGAGATTTAGAGAGACAGAGGTAAAGAGAAAAAGACAGAGAAACAGAGACAAAGACAGACAGAGAGACAGGTGGAGAGAGGGAGAGAGAGAGAAAGAGAGAGAGAGACTGACAGAGAGACAGAGAGATAGAGAAAGAGAGAGAGAGAGAGAGACAGAGACAGAGATCAATCCAGCTGCACACCTGTCTAAATTCCCCCTTGCCAAGGGTTTGGACCCTGAAAAGACTGCCACAGGCTTCATTCCTTTCTTTTAATGTGTTTTGAAGGGCTTTATTTTATCCAAGAAGTAATGAAAGTCTCTTGCAAATGTTAAGGGGAAAAATGTTCCCCTTGGGAATATGATTTTAGGTGATCATTGAACCCATTTTAATCTACTAGTGACATTCATTTGGTATTTAGATATCAAGAGAACTTGAAAAAGGCCTCCTTAGGCAGATTCTGTGAGGTGCATTTGGGGGAGGTCCTAGGCAAGAGTCACAAAAAAATGGGCAATTGTGGTTAGGTTGTGATTTGCAACACTAAAGGCAACCTCTCTTTGAACTTGGGTTCAAATCTTGGTTCTTCCACTTATGGTCTATCAGGATCATATGAAATAGTCATATCAGGATCTTGGCACATAGTAGGGGCTTAATACCTTCCCAGCATGACATTGGGCAAGTCAGTCACTGCAGTCCTCTAGGTCTCTTTTCTTTTTGGTAAAATGAGGGAGTGAGACTACATATCCTCTAAGGTTCTTTCTTGGTTCTAAATGCATGATTCTATGATCAATGATCCATTGTTTCAGTGGAGAATTGGCTTGTTGGAATGATGCCATTATCTTGTTAGATGATAAAATAACCAAGTGCTGTCTTCTTGTACTGCTGAATTTGGGGGTGGCTACAGTCTGTTTGAAACTTAGCACGCCAAAGTCCCCTCTTTCCTCCTACTGCAGGTCGATGAATTTTGTGTGGTGTTTTGGAAGGAAGGCATTTTCGGTTTGGGCACTAGATGTCACTCTCTCTCCAGGAAATTTTCACAGCTGGTGGATGCTGTGAGTTAATTAGAAAAGAAAGCTATTTGGAAAGGTTTGTAAGTGGCTGCGAAACATATTTTCAATTACTTTCAAATAGGAACATTTTTCCCCTTACCGTTTGCAAGAGACCTTCATTACTTCTTGGGTAAAGTGAAGCCCTTCAAAGCCCATTAAAAGAAAGGAGTGAAGCCTGTGGCAATCTTTCCAGGGTCCAAACCCTTGGCAATGGGGAATTTAGACAGGTGTGCTGCTGGATTGATCTCTCTCTCTCTCTCTGTTTCTCTGTTTGTCTGTCTCCTGATAATCACTATCTTTGTCTCTGTCTCTCTCTCCTCCTCCCTCTTCATCTGTGTTTTTTTCTGTCTCTTTGTCTCTCTCTTTCTTTCTCTTCCCTCTTCCTCCCTCCCTCCCTTTCTCTCCGTCCCTCTCTCTCTCCCTCTCTCCATCTATCTCTCTGTGTCTGTCTGTCTTTGTCTCTGTGTCTCTGTTTCTCTTTGTCTCTGTCTGTTTCTCTCTCTCTTTCTCTATCTGTCTCTCTTGTCTGTCTCTCTCTTTTTCTCTCTGCCTCTGCTGTTCTCTGTTTCTGTCTGTCTCATTATTTTTAATCTTGGTGCAGAATATATGTATTGGGTGGGGAAGGGTTATGATATGTGAACTTTATTTCTCAGAGGGCATGGGAGTACAAAAAAGAATCAGCCCTTGGACTATGCAAGTAAGGAGCCTTAGCATAATTTAAATATTCTTTTTAGACTGCCATCTTTTTTAAATGATGAAGAATCTCTCTGAACTTTCCTCAGGTCACTAGGGTGAAGAAAACACAGAAGACCACTGTGTCCTAGGCCAGGTCTTTGTTCTGAGGTGGCCAGAACAGAAGCTAGTCTCCTGGCTTACTGCTGTTCTCCTTTGCTGCTGTGAGACAGGCCAGGCATTTAGTAATGACAGAAATAAATAGCGGTTTGCTCAGAATTGATAGCCAGGCAAATTTGCCTTTTTATTACTGTATATTCTTTTGTGATCTCTATCATCACAGATGTCCCTTCAATTATAGGACTTCCTTCCTTCTTACTTCGAGCCTATCATGCTTAGTAGTGTACTATGTGGGGCAACACAGGAAATATGGCGTCTCAGGTGAGGTGGTCTTGAGATGGGAATGATATGTGTGGAGAGAGTCTTGGACTTGGACCTAGAACAGGGTTCTATAGTCTACCATTTACTATCCAAATTCATTTGGTTGAAGAAACACACAATTGTGGTTTTTTTTCCAAACCACTTCCCAAATTTTCTTTATTAAGGGCCCAGAAGCATGCCAAGGCAGAGTCAGCGTCAGGCTAGCCCAAATATACAATTAGGCCTTCGCCAAGTGATGTGCAGCACAGCTTTGGCTTTTGAGTCTAGCCATGTGAATTTCGGCAAGACACCTCCCTTCCCTGAGCCTTAGACTTAGAATGATACAACTGGAAGGGACCTTGGTGACTGAATGTTCACTATGACCTACCCTAGGGCATTTATTTTACCAATAAGTGGTAGTATTTTACCAATAAGTGAAAACTGAGGAAACCAGGAGAATGAAGGGCCTTGAGTCCATGGTGTATGAAGGATAGGTTGAATGCAGTGAGAATTTTTAGTTTTGGGAAGACGTAGGATGAACATGAGAGGTGCCTTCAAATATTTGAAGGAATATCCCATGGAAGAGGTATTAGATCTGTCCTGCTTGGCCCCAGAAGATAGAACTAAGAATACTTAGTGGCCATTGCAAAGAGACAAATTTAGGCCCAATGTCAGGAAAGACTTCCTAACAATTAATCCTGTGCAAAAGTGAAATTGACTGTTTATAACTTAATAGTGGGAGATAACAACCCATTGAGGAAGAGTGGTCAGAGAGGGACATTTTGCCTGCGAAAGGTCCTGGGATGGTGAATGGGGCCAGAGGAGAGTAGGTTGATACACTAGTTCCAGGAACAATGGCAGGTTGTTTTAATCATGGATGCAGAACTGGTTGGAACCGAGACTAATGGGGATACTTTGGAAGGGATGGCTGGGAAGTAGGGGATGAAGTGAGGCATGGTGGTCAGCCTAAAATAACGGATGAGAGTTAGGCAGACTAGGATCATGGACTTGACTTGGATCTTGAGGGACTATCTTATCTAATGAGCAACTTATTTAATTTCCTTATTTTGTAGAGGAAGAAACTGAGGGCCAGAGAGGTTATATGACTTACCCAAGGTCACACAGGAAGTCACAGAATTAGGTAGCCCAGTGGATGGAGCACTGAGTCTGGAGTCAAGAAGACCTGAGTGTCACATTTTCTCCCTTCCTCCCTCCCCACCCCATCCTCGCTGAGATGGCAAGTAATTTAATATAGGTTATACATGTGTAGTCATGCAAAAATATCCACAATAGTCATGTTGTGTAAGAAAACATAGACAAAAAAAAACTCAAGGAAAATAACGTTAAAAAAAAGTAAGCTTCAATCTGTATTCAGACACCATCAGTTCTTTCTCTGGGGATAGATAGCCTTTTTCATCATTGGTCTTTCAGAGTTGTCCTGGATCATTATATTGCTGTGAATAGCTAAGTCATTCATGGCTGATCATCTCACAATATTCCTGTTACTTTGTACACAGTGTATTTTACTTTGCATCAGCCCATACAAGTCTTTTCAGGTTTTTCTGAGAGCATTTCTTATGGTACAGTAGTATTCCATCATAATCACATACCACAACTTGTTCAGTCATTGCCCAATTGATGGACATCCTTTGATTTCTAATTTTTTAGCTGCTATAAATATTTTTGTATAAATAGTTCCTTTTCCTTTTTTTTAATCTCTTTTGGGATATGGAACTAGTAAAAACATCATTATTTTAAAAAGTTTTATTGCTTTCTGTCTTTTGTTCCCCAGTAGTTTTCCAGTACACTATCTCCACTGAGCCCCTCCTTGTAAGAAAGAAAAACAGTTAAGAAAAACTGAACTACCAAATGATAGTGTCTGATGATCATAGCATAACTTTCTCCTCTGTAGTCTCCCACCTTTCTACAGAGAGGAGGGAGATGTGTTTAACCAGCTGTCTTCTAGGATGTTGATTTGTCTGTGAATAATGTCTTAACCTCCCCCTGACTTTGTAGCTTTTCATACACCTAAATCTTTATTTGAAATGATAAACTACTCATTTGGGCAGGCCACTCCTGGGCAATGGTTTGTGATGTCATCTTGCAGACAAAGGCACCAGATAATGACAGTCCAAAGAGAAATGCCAGAGGACATTAGCAAAGGGAGCCTTGTGGCAGATGAGGGAGTTAGCAAAGCAACGCCATAAGCAATCGTATACTGTTTTGCCCAACTGAGCTCTGTGTGCTTCCCATAACAAGAGCAGTTTAGTTTTAATTACTGGTGATAATACCTCATCGTACACCAATAAATACCGTGTAGTATATTTTGAAAAGGCAATGAACTCCTAGTCAGAGGAGAATTCACTATAGTTCTCTGCCATTAAATCTCAGGTGAATTGAAGGATAAACCTGCCCATTTTTCTGGGTTAAGAATTATTGTATTGGAAGAGCGGGGAAGTGAGACTTGTCAGGAAGCTGAAATAATTACTGGCACCTGAACAAATTGGGGAAAATAAACATGCCTCATTAATAGGAGATTAACAGATATTGGATCAGTTAGTCTTGGAGAATACATTTTGCACTGTTACAGTTCCTCATTAAAAGAGTGTAAAGGCAATTAAGAAAAAGCGTGAGGGTTCAGAACAAGACAATGTTAAGATGCTGTTCTATTTGAGTAAAAGATGAGTATGATCGTCTAAAAGGCAACTGGATTAGGTCTTACCTTGGACTTTTTGGGGCATACGCTAATCACTTGTAGTAGAGAAGGAATTCTGCAGAAAGGTTTATTTATTTCAAGACACATTGAATGAGAGGTTTCTTTTGGTTTTAGACATGCCTTTTCCTGAACTTAGCCATGGGAATCCCCTTATTTGTCCTTATGTTTTTATGACATTCAAGCACTCAGCCAATGGGTGTCATCTGTTGCACAAGACCTAGTAGCTGAACTGGTTCTCAGACAAAGAGCTCAATTTTATATAAAAAGTATTACCATGGCTTAGCTCAGTGAGGCATCTATCCAGATCAAACTCATGATACTGGGAGCTTCCCATTCTGCTACCACATTCCACAGGGATATTATCAGGGCCTCTCGCAATGTTAGAAGTGTAATCTTCCTCTCAGTTATCTTTTCTATTAATAAAATAATTTTTGCCAAAATAGTATGTTGTGGCTATATTGCCCTGGCATTCTCTACAATCCCAGCTTTATGACCCTGTCCCTGGTGAAATGTACACAATCCCTCTTAGCAAACCACTTGAAATGGTGGAAAATCCTTTCAAATTAGGAAATATTCATATATTCAAAAGGTTCTAGGATCTCCTTCACCTGCATGTTCCTGCCAGTGATTTCACTTGCAACCTAGAGGATGCCTGTCCATCCTCTGTTACTTTTGTCCATGATGTCCCCTAAATTTGCCCCATGGTGCCCACCTGACATGTTGGAGCCCTTCTTCATTTCAGCTGTCATTGCAAGGATACCAATGGTGGCAAGGAGAGGTTAAGTAACTTGCCCAGGTCAATGTGGTTAGTAAATAAATGTCAGAAATGGGATTCAAACTCAGGTCTTCCTGAATCCAAGTCCCACACATTACCTACTACATTGTACCACCTCTTTGCACCTATTTCAATCAATGTTTGTTGAGTTGGAAGATTAGGAAGGCATTCTTTTCAAAGCATTCAATACATCACTTAATTTTCTTATTCTCTTTTTTTTTGGCTCTACTCTGTCCAGATGCATTTCCTAACTGAAAATAAACCACAAGGCTAGCTGCCTGCTTCAAAAACCCTCAGAGGGGGAGTGGCCTTGACTCTTCTTGCCTCTAAGCATTTGCTATTCATAAGTCAAGTATGTTTTTAAGAAGCAGCTCCAATTTGCATTCTTTACTCTTTAAAAATCAGATTTTTTATTACTCCGTATTGGGATGAAGTGTCTCACTGTGATTTATGAAGGGGCTAGTAGTACCTTCTTAAGCAAAATGTAAAGTGATGCTTTCCCAAGAATAAGTCTGGTTGGAGAGAAGAGTAAATTCAGAACATGGAGGGGGTGTTTTGTTACATCTGGCCTGGGAGGAGGATGTGTGGAAATTGGAACTGGATAGCAGCAACAAAAGCCAGTGACATATGGCTTGTGAGGTGATGGGAAAATGCATCAATAAAATATTAATTTAAATTTTGAAAAAAAGTTCCAAAAGATGTAAAAGACAGAAGAACCTCACATATGCATTTTTTGTGGTAACGAAAAACTGGAAACAAAATGGATGCTCATTGATTGGGGCATGGCTGTACAAATTTTGGCAAACAAATACGATGGAATATTGTTGCAGAGTAAGAAGTAATAGATATGAAGAATGTAGAGAAATTTAGAAAGACTTGTAGGAAGTGATACAGAAAGAAGAAAAAGGACCAGAAAATCAATATACACGTTTTTCTGTAAGTATGCAAAAGAAAACAGCACAAAAAGAAAGCTGAATTTGGATTGATTGCAATAATCAGCCAATCTTGAACTTGGAAGACAGATGATGAAACATATTTCCTTCATCTCAATTGAGAGATGGGGGCAGGGGGAGGAGGGCTTTGAGATAGATAGCTTGTGTCCAGCGTGCTGTCAGACTTCAGAGGACAGTTTTTTGTTCAGTTTTGCTTAATTGTTTTCCTTTGTTGTGAGTATGTGGGATAAATCAGGAAATGTCTCTGTTGTAAAAAACAACGAACATAAACGAAGCTAAAAACCCCAAACAAACCACAAGGTTTTTTCACGAGCCCTACTTTTCTAGGGCACTTAGGATGTGATGAATGGCAGCAATTGTCCTGCTTCTCCCACCCCCACCCCGCCACCCTCTTGTCCAAATTTGCTTCCTAATACAAGTGGCCAGAAAGTGTTTCAGTTGGAACTCAAAATTAAAAAAAAAAGAATGTTAAAAATAGTTTTTACATGTAAGTGGGGAAAAAATAAAATATTAAATAAGTAGAAAAAAAAAAGAAAATATCTCAGGAATGCAGTTATTGGAAGAGAAGGAGCTGGCATTGTACCAACTGTTTCCAAGGAAGAGAATAAGATTACTCCTTCCCTACCCTGAAATTTCCCTTCAAGGTCCCCTCAGTTATTTTAACCCTTTTGTCTCTGTCCTTTCTTCTCTTTTTCAAAGTGGTACTTGATCCCTCTTTTAAGACATATAAAACAGTTGGAGTGAGAGGCATCAGAAGCGTTATTTACCCTGTATCTGTTGGATGGGTGTCCCTGGACCCTCAGTAAAGCATATGGAACTGTGAGAATTAGAGATTTTTCAACCCTAAATAATTTCAGAATTTACATCAATGCAATGACCAATCTTGCCTCCAGAGAAACGATGATGAAACAGAACTCTTCTTCTCTTACAAAAGAGATGGTAGATGATGGATGAGAAGGGAGGCATATGTACATTCTCAGATGTGGTCAGTCGGTTGTTTGCTTAACCATGTTGTGAGACTTCTGTTGTTGGGTGTTGGCACTGGGAAATGATGGTGCTATAAAAATATCGATAAGACATTAAAATAGTTATTTTATAAACAGTAGTAGGAACAATACAACTAATTAAATTCAATATATAATGAAAAAAGAATTGAAATTTTTATGGCTTATGTGCACGCAAAATAATTTTCTGTTCTCAATAGATATTAACTTTCTGGCAGACAACTACTGCCTTTATTCACCCTCAAAAGTGGCTGTATTCCAATGGTTAGTGAACACATATATATTGTCTATAGTTTTTAAAAGGTTCCAGGACATTTCTGGGAAAGAAGGTACCAAGTATGGGGTATTCTTATTATTACCTGCTGACTCATGTCTTAGATTTTGTTACAAGGCACTCCCTCCACCCTCAGCAAAGGTCACGTGTGGCTCATTATATTCTTATCACAAGTCTGTAGAGGGCCCTGGTCTCACTGATTCAACATCAGGCTGAAACCATCGGTAAAAGTCCTAGGAAGCATGCAGCAGGGCATTGGGGATTATTTTGCCCCTACCAGCAAGTGAAGAATCAAATTTCTTAATCCATCAGAGCTCTCTGACAGAAACCACAAATCTTATTTGTTTTGCTCAGCATATTGGTTTGGGCGACAAGTTCATATTTTACTCTGTCTAGAGCCTTGCAGAGTCACCAGGCCTCACCCATAGAACTATTGAGGCGAAGAGCCCTGGAATGTGGATGTTTGTTTACTTCTGTACTTACCTTGTTATACACCATTCTACAGCCAAGGCCTTTCCAGAAGAGTTTCATAAAAAGTAACAGCCACTGACATTCATCACATGCTTGGCCTCTTTTTCCATTTCCTCTTTGTTTAATAGATCCCCACAGAGGGTGGGAAAGAAAGCTCCTGTTATAGCCAGCTGAGCCTATGGCCTCATACTTTCCAAGCTCATCAAAAAAAAAAAAATCCTTTTTTTTCTTTTTCTGGTAGAGGAGAAGCATTTTATTGAAAAGATGACACAGGCATCATTGCTGGGTGTCTTTGCCAGCATTTAGCCCCCATTCCACTTCACCCTCATACCTTTCTAATCCATTCCCAATATTCATTATTCTTCTGAGAATGACTTGTAGACCAGGGAAATGAGGAGGGGGTGTATAATAATACCTCCTTCCACTTAACGTCTCTGGTCTGAAAATTTCAAAGCACTTACCAGTGTCAGCCTCTTCTATTTCACTGATAAAAATAATGAAAAGTGCTCTGATGTTATGATGATGGGCTCTTGGTAAATGCTGATTAATTTAGACAGGTAGACAGAGTTAGTTACTGGGTAGAAGAAATCTTTCTGTGTAAAGTAATATTTCAATTCTTCCTTATTGGAGGGACCTTTTTGACCTTAAAACTTTTTTTATTTGCTTTAAAGAAAAAAACCTTAGAAACCATCCATGGTGTCTGGAATATCAGACAAAGATGACTAAATTTTTTTTAGAAGCCAGCCTCTGCCACCATGATACCCATCTCTCTAGAGTGGAACTTAGTTCTGGTCTAGGACTCTTCTATTTCTTTTGCATTCTCATCTTGTACACTCATCTATGCACACAATAATATTCCAGAATTCTAATAGAATGTAAGCTCCTTGAGGGCAGGGAATGGTTCAAGTTTTGTTTTTGTTTGCAAATTCCCTAGCTTGCCACCTGGTATAGAATAGATGGTTAACAAATGTTGTTTGAATTGAATTGAATCACTTTGCTCTTAGTGGTAGTTCAGGAGACATTTTTGACTGTGTAATTAGCTAGTACCAGGGTAAATCCCAACAAATCCAGATTAGAATTCCAGAACTATTGGAGCATGGGTAACATTGTGTTAGACATCTCTAGGAAGGCAATGTTCAAATGAGGACAGAGGAGGCAGATACTCAGGTCAAATGTCCATTGTTTTACCTAAATACCCTAGAAAAATACTGAAGACTGCCTAGGTCATTGTAGAAACATCCAAATAGCTTGTGAGTTAGAACAACCATTCTTCTTGTTTCTGTTCTAATTATGTAACCAACCATGGTTGCTCTCCTGGAGTGGAGTATGATGGGGACAATCTTTTTGTGCCCTTGTATTTGTCCCTGGGAGCACAAGATCACTGACTGAATTAGTAGGGACTTTAGATACACTCTGGTCCATAACCCTCATTTTATGGATGGAAAAATTGAAGTCCAGGTCCCTGTGGTGTTTCACCCTTGTTTCTTACAAACAGTAAGTGGAAGTAAGTCCAGTTCCTTTGACTCTAATGTCCAGTGCTCTCTCCCCTGCTCCTGTTGGACTCTTTGGAGTCAATCTCATTGGATTGCCAACTATGATCTCCTTTAGGAGCCTTTGTCTTGGAAAGTTTTTATTCCTTACTTGTCCTCATGCATTTGAAACTCCTCCATAGATTTCCATGGATCCCAATGGTAAATAGTCTGTCCTTTGGGGAAGGATTAGATTTGTTTTCTCTTGGTCCTAGAGGGCAAAACTAGAAGGTGCAGAGGTAAATTTCAGCTTGGAAAAACTTTCTAACAGATATCCAGAAGTGGAATGGATTGGTTTGAGAGATAGTGAGCTTCTCATTATAGGAAGCACGCAAGTGGAGGCTGGATTACCACTCGTGGCCAATGTTAGAGAGGCAATTCTGTCCCAAAGCTGCTGAGGTTTGGGCTGGCTCAGGTGATCTCTCAATGCCCTTCCACCTCTGAGCTTGACTCTTTTAGAAAGCAGATTATCCTCTGGATATGGATAGATTTATGTGTTCTCTTTCTATCAGAATCACTGCTTCAGCCTCAGAAACTTACCTTTCTAGGGAAGACACACAGCCTCCCACTGTAGGTTTTCATATTATATTGCCTGAAAGGTTCAGAGATAGCTTTATTACTATGATTTGAGTCTTGCTCATTATGCTCGCTCATCCTGAATAGTTCAAGTGACATTTCTTCCTTTGTCCATTCTGGTATGGAAGGACATACCTTAGCAGGAATGTCACCCGTTTCCTGATGTATGGAATAGAGAATAATAAAAGTCATTAAGTCCCCCCCTTACCTACCCCCCAGCCATTTTCACTCAACCCTATGTTTCTATCTTGAGCTATACTAGACTGACAGAACATTATACAAATAGCTCTCCATCCTTTCTTGGCAAACTGTTTGAGGGAGTTTAAATAGTGATGAGGAAGCAGGAGGCATTTTTTTTTTCCCATTTAGAGTCTATTGCTGGAGAATTGATAAAGTCATCACAGTACAATGGGCCTCTGACCCTGATCTGACAAAAGAGATTGAAAGTGCCTTGTAGCAAGACAAGGACAATGTGCAGGACTCATCGGGCCATCAGAGGTGGAGTGGAAAAGATAGATTTCTGTATGTGGATTTAACTATGTGTGTGTGTGTGTGTGTGTGTGTGTGTGTGTGTGTGTGTGTGTGTGTGTGTATTTATATATCTCAGCTCAAGACTGCCAATCAGGTTTTCAGGCAAAGTGTGTTTAATAACTAAATAAATGATGAAAGGGTAGTCAATAAACAATTTTATGGTTTAATAAATTATTCATTTTAACAACACTCCCTATGTTTGCCCAGAGATGGGAAGATGCCTGTATGTCAATTTCCAAGGATGCTCAGTGCTCAGCATCTAGGCTTCAGAGGTGTTTATTCACCGCTTTTCCAACAGAGGGTGCTTGTGTTACACCAAAGAAAGAGAATTTTTTGCTTTCTGTTGGCCATTTGCTTTATTTAAAAAAATAGTTTATTTTTAAAACAATTAATAAGCATTTATTTTCTCTCCTCCATCACTATCTCCAGCTCTTGAAAAAAACCAAACCCTCGTAACAAATACGGATAGTCAAATAAATCAAATTCCCATGTTGACCATGTACAAAAATGTGTGCTTCATTCCGTGTATTTAGACCATCACATCTCTTTGTCAGGAGGTAGATAGGATTCTTCATTACCTCATTAGGACAAGGGTTCCATTATCTTGATCATTGCAACAGGAAAACTATTCTCTTCAAGGAGAGAGACAGAGAAAGAGAGAGAAGAGAGAGAGAGGGAGAGGAGGGGGGAGAGAGAGAGAGAGGAGAGGGGGGAGAGAGAGAGAGAGAGAGAGGGAAAAGGAGGGAGGGAGGGAGAGATAGAAGAGAGAGAGAGAGAAGAGGAGAGAGGAGAAAGAAGGGGGGAAAGAGAGAGAAAGAGAGAGGAGAGAAGAGACAGAGGAGAGAGGAGAGACAGAGAAGAGAGAGAGGGAGAGAGGGGAGGAGACAGAGAAGAAGAGAGACAGAGAGAAGCAGAGACAGAGACAGACAGAGATACTGAATGTGAGAGAGAGAGACAGAGAAAGGCAGAGGGAGAGAAACAGAGAGAAAGAAAACAGTGTTCACATGGTGGTCAATTTTAACCCAATACTGACACAAAGCCCAAGGAAACAAGTAGACAACAAAAAGAACACCTCATTTCTTTTATATTCATTACTTTAAAATAATTTGCTTATGTGAATACTATAGCACATCAGATTGGGGGCACTCTGGGCATGGACAGTGAAAAATCGAACTGCGCTCCTGCCCCCCCTCCCTTGGAAATAAACCTCTGGTACTGACAAGGGGCCCTCAGGATGTAGACAGTCCTCTAGGGTCTCCCTGTTAGTTAGCCATCAAGATACATGCGTGGCTGCTGCTGTCTCCTGAGCCATCCAGAGTGAAGTTGGACCAAATATGAAAGTGTGCCCTTCATGGAAATGATTCTCAAGTATCAGTCAAGCTCTCTAAACATCTCTCCTCTCAGTGCTGCTCGACTGCCTTTTCTTACTTATGAGATTGTGGAATGGGAGGCAAAGCTGCTATTGTAGGTTGAGAAAGGTTGTTGTTCTCTGTGAGATGTTGACTGTACCTGAGGCATAATCTATCCTCTGCAGTAATGCAGGCTCGAAAATGAATGGGTATTTATTTATAATAATACACCAGGCGGCCCATGGGGAGGTGTCATTTCTTGGTAATCAATCCCAGTGTGAGGCTGGTGTTGCCACAGAATCAGGCTTTGCATTAAGTGACAAATTGGTTTAGTCTGTTGAGTCTGTCATCTTTCTTCAGTGGAGATGCATCATCTCTGTTACAAGGCCTCCGAGCTCAGTACCACACACAGTTACCGGCGGATTCTACCCCTCTGCTCCCCAACAAGGCCTGGGTATTCTCTTATGAAAGCAGTTAACACCAGCTACAAACAACACCCCAAGATATCCGTGCTACGGTCTGGGAGATATAATATGCTGAAAGAATGGGCCAAAGCAGGAGTAAGTTTTGCTCATAGTGAAGTAAACATTGATTTATCTGCCTGAAGTGGGTCATTATTGACCCAACATTGTATTTCCAGATTGATTTCACCTCAGAAGTTGATGACAGAGAGGATATTTTACTGCCAAATAAATGAAGCTGCTACCAGACTAAGCTGGCTAGCTATATTTTGAAGAAAGATTCTTTTGGGGATGGCTGCAAGCCCCATCGCCTCACACCTAACCTCCTGGTGGCTTTTCCCACCTACCCTTTATCTCCTGTTTTCTTGCTGATGACAGAATTGCTCTTAAAGGAGCTGAAGTTGTCAAGAGGACAGGTTGTTGGGAGGCAATGTGCCAGGGTGGTTAGAGTACTGGCCTACAGTTAGAAAGACTTGGATTCAAATACTAACTCTAATGTTGACTAGCTGGGTGAGCAGAGGTGAATCTGAGCCTTGGTCAGTTTTCTGCCATTAGAAGTCACACATAAATTCTTAATTGCAGATGGGTCATGATCTGAACTGTGGAAGGTGTTCCTGTTATGACGAAATTGCAGGTCCTTAGCCTATTGATAAAGGTTTTGCTCCCTGGGAGAAGATTTGCTTTACTTTAAAGGTTCTGTATTAAGGAGAAAAGAATTTAAGTTTAAACACAAAATAGACCTGTGTATTAAGGTGACATTTCTGTAGCACACTTTAAAGTTTAGCAAAGAGGTTTACATACAATATCTCATTTGCCTCCTTGTCTTCATCTGTAAAATAATAAATATTATCCAAACTGACATTTATATAATATATATGTATATATTTATCCATACACTGTTGTTGGTCAGTTGTTTCTCAACTGTGGCCCTATTTGGGTTTTTTTGGCAAAGATGCTAGGGTGGTTTGCCATTTCCTTCTCCAGCTTATTTTATGGATGTGGAAACAAAGGCAAACAGGGTGAAGTGACTTCCCTAGGGTCATATAGCTAGTAAGTATATGAGGTCAAATTTGAACTCAGCTCTTCCTGACTGCAGACCCTGTGGTCTATCAATTGTGCCACCTAACTGTCTTTCTCTATACACACATATGTGTAAATGACTAAAAGAACAAGGTATATATGTGGGGAGAGTCAAGTTGGCTGTGTCAGTATGGCAAAGCCAAGCCTACCGTAACAAGGGGAAGCTCTTTTTCTTGCTGCTGGGGATTCTGAATATCAATGAGTTGTCAACTCCTTGGGTGCTCTCCGACTCCTCCTCACCACTCCCTGGCTTCCCCAGAATGAATCAGCATCAGTCCCCAGGCCTGAGAACCCTACAAAAATCTACCATGCTTTATCCCCCAATACAGTTGTTTCCATTGTCCCTGAATACTTTTTATTGTATTTCCTCTCCATAAATATGGTTTGTTTAATGTTCTCTCTGTTAACTTTGTCTTGTGCTTAGTGCTTTGTTCTAATGAACCTTGGAATCTCAAACCTAACCCAAAGCATTATGGCATAGAGATATATGGACAGAACTAGGAGCACTGGGGGCAAGTCACAAAGATTCAAATTCAGAAAGGCTTCCTGACACTTAGAGCTGTCCAGAAGAGGAGTGGGATTTTCCTTGTCTTTGTAAGTCTTTGGGCTAGATTGGATAGATCCTTCTGTTGTATAGGGCATTCCTTTTGACTGATCTAGTTGGCTAATGGGGTTGTTTCCAACTCTAAAATGCTGTGATTTTTTTTTTTGGATGGTATTTTAATTCCTCTTTAGAATATCTCAGCAAGCCTGGAAGATAGTGATTACAGGTATCATTAGCCTCATTTTACAGGTGAGAGACAATCATTCAGAAATATTAAATGACTTGCTGATGGTTACTAGTCAATGTCTAAGGTAGGATTTGAACTCTTCTTCCTAACTTCAAATCCTCCACTTGAAGGACTTCAATAGATTACCTTTAACAACTAAGTGAATAATTGTGGAAAAGTAGAAGTAGAAAAGACTCTTCATTGGATTCTCTCATTTTGTGGATAAGGAAAATGAGTACCAGACCAATGACATGACTTGGTGAAGGTCACAGCAAGCTAATGGCATAACCAGCCTCTCTGATTCTCAGTTGAGTTGTCTTTTTCTTTTCTTTTTGTGGCTTGACAATGGAGAACAATAGAGATGGTAGCACCTAATTCAACCAGAAGCCTGCCGGGGGAAAGTGGCCTAGTCAGGAGCAGGTGGGCTATGCTATATGGTTGTACAACATTGGTTGTATGGAGAGACCAAAGGAAGAGAGAATTATGAGTAATTATTAGACTGGCCAACATATATATATATATATATGTGTGTGTGTGTGTGTGTGTGTGTGTGTGTATGTTTATATATTTGTACATATCTACATACATATATGTGAATATGTATTATATGCATATATAAACGCACACACATTAGTATATTGTATTCACTTATTTGTGGAAAATGATTTTAGAAAGTACTTCTAGACCTTGCAGTACCAACCTCACATGTAACCTACACATGTGCCTCACTACCATTATACTCTAAGTTTGGATCCACTGTTCCTATGGATAATGGGTATGTAGAATATAACCCGTTAAAATATTTTGTAGCTACTGTTTATACTATACTATCTTAGTAAATGAATTTTTTTAAGAGTTTGTAGCACCTATTGACTGATCATTAATGGGAAGCACACCAGTGGGGGCTAATGTAAACTCAGAGTTACTCTTAGAACCTGAGGTTGCAGCCAATCTCTGGGGTTACAACTTGCAAGTGTAAGGTGGGGGAGTAGACCCAGAGCAGCACTCTACTGTGCACATAAGCTCATTCAGGGCAAATACACCTTGTTTTTATCTCTGTATCCCCATTTCCTAGAAGTACTTTTCACATAATAGGAAGTTAATAAATGCCTGTTGAATTTAATGTTTGAGAGCTGCTTATGAAAGGAGGTAAGTTTTTCATTTTGTTTCTCCTACATTTCTTATATGAATTTTTCTTTTTGTCTTTGGTCTCTATACTGTAAACTCTCTGACTTCAAGGACTTTAGAACTCTTTTGTTTTCACAAAATGTGTGGATATAGTGAGGACTCAATAGCTAAGGGGTAATCATTGAGTGCTAGTTAACTGAAATTCAACCCCATAAATAGTGCCAGTCTGTCAAATGTGCATTTGCCATTCCTGCCCGTGTCTTTTTTGCTGCTAAGATGAATCTAATTAGAGCAAGTACCTCCATATATCACTTCCCAATGTGCATGCGTGTGTGCATGTGTGTGTTACACACATGCAAGCACTTCCCTTGTCTCCTTTGCCGAATCTTGTCATGTCTACATTTCAAAATAATTGGCTTAGTGTTTCTATCATGAATCCCACTTGTATAGTCAATTTCCCAAATAGCTATGAATGCGTGTCCATATATGTATAGAGAAGCAGCATGGCATAATGGATACACTCCTGAACCTAGTAAGACCTGAGTTCAAATCCTGCAGTTGACCCTCCACTAACTGTATGACTCCAGGCTAGTCACCTAACCCCTGTGAGATTCAGTTTCTTCAATGGTAAAATGGGGAGAGCAGTCCTATCATCCATGATTGTTATGAAATGGGAATAAGATAATGTATGTGATGCAGTAAGAGTAAGTAAATGTGTTATTATTATCTAGAAAATCACCACATTTTAAGCATTTATGTGTATGTTTTCTAAGTGCAACTTAATAGTGCAGATATGGCTGACTTCCTCTAGGAAGTGCCCATGATTACTTTGGTATCAAACTTCCCTATCTACTATCTCATTTTACTCATCAGCCAGACGAATATAGTCAATCTCTTTTTCCAGAGGGGAAAACTGAGATCTGGGGAGGTTTGTATGTAATTTGTTCTAAGTCCCATGGAAAATTGGAAGAGCTGGGACTGGTGCCCAACCTTTGGACGTTGGTCCAGCGTTCTCCTCAGTTACTCTACATGTGTTTCAACGTTCTCATTCTCAGCAGTATCAACAGCCATGAGGCTCTAGCTTTGAGTGTCTGAGCTCCCATAGTTCTCCCCATGTGGTTGAGACACTGAAGTTGTCCTGAGGTTAGCATGAGGAGCATTCTTCTCTCCTCTGGGGACTCTCTCATGTGCTACCACCTTGGGAAGTCTTCCTGGATCTCCCTAGTGGTTAGTAGTCTTTCTCTTCTCATATTATCTTTGACTTACTTCTCCATGTAAACACTATATCCTGAGAAGCTCCCTCAAGAGTAGCAACTATTTTTGTTGCTTCCTTTGTATCCCCAGTAAAAGCTTGTTGGATTGAGTTGGAGGGCATCTTATTTTAACATCCTATCAACTTTGGTGAGAGGCAATATAGCATAATGGATAGAGAACTAGCCTCAGAGCTGAGAAGACCTGGGTTCATGTCCTAATTCTCAATATAACTAGTAACAATGAACATTTATATAATGCTTACTTTGTGCCAGGCACTTTACAATTATTATTTCATTTGATCTTCACAACAACTCTGGAATGTTGGGCTATTATTAGCCTCTTTTTATAGATGAGGAAACTGAGGTTGGATGGCTTGCCCAGGGAGAGTATGAGGCTGGATTTGAACTCAGGTTTTCCTAAACTCCAGGTCCAGTACTCTATCCACTGATCCACCTAGCTGCTAACAAACAACTGTATCAGTTAGCCTCTAGACCAGAGCTGTCAAACTAAAGTAGAAGCAGATCCCTGCTGGCCACATATTGCCTTAGAAAACCACAAATTAACATCATCTATGTTGTATTGTATTTTTATTTATTTTTGTTAAACATTTCCAAAATATATTTTATTCTGGTTCTGGCTGGAACTTCCTTAAATGGGGAGAGAAGTCCTATCACCCAGGATTGTTATGAGATGGGAATGAGATAATGTATATGATGCACCAAGAGGAAGTAAATATCTGTTATTATTATCTAGAAAATCATCACATTTTAAATGTTTATGTGTATGTTTTCTAAGTGCAGCTTAATAATGCAAATATGTCTCACTTCCTCTATGATTACATTGAATGGGAAATGTTTTAGGCACTTGCTGCCCACAGGCCTGAGTTTGGTGAGTCTGATGCCTCTACTCTAGGCAACTCTCCAAGATTCTAAGTTGCTATTTGAATTGGTAGAAATTCTTCACCAGCAACTCCCTCTATAAATGAAATATGGACTAGCCCACATTCCATGTCTTATCAATCTCTTATGAAGTATTTTCTGTGCAACAACCTTGTGAGTTATGAACTTTGATATTTCAGGGATCTATGATTTTTTTGGTCAAAGGTTCACTGTCTCGGAGCTGAAAGAGATTTCAGAGATGGTCTAGACCAGGGTTTCTCAACATCTTTTGTTTCTAGGATCCTTTCGGCATTTGGGTGAGGCCTATGGGCCCTTTCTCAGAATAATGTTTTTGAAGGCATAAAATAAAATACACATAGTATTACAGAGGAAACCAATGATACTAAGATAGTTATCAAAATGTTTAAAAAACCCACCAGTTCACAGATCTGATATTAATAACTCCTGATTTAGACCTGTTAATTTTATAGATAAGAAGACTAAGGCCCTTATGCTTAACTGAGAAAGTTAAGTGGTTGCCCAGGGTCACACAGGTAGTACATAATAGAGAGGGCTATGGGTACTTCTTCCACTGGCATAGATTGAATCTTTTCTGTGATTTGATAATCTTCAAGAGTTGACATGGTTTATTGACTAATTATTGATTAGGATTATTGATAATCCTCTCTGAATTTAGGTGGGCTAAATTCAGCCCTCAGATGACATACACACCATCCTTTGCTAGCCTATGAGGTATGTGATATATAAAAAGTTCATGAGACATAGTTTCTGGGTAATCAATCATTTTCTTAATCATGCTAGCAATAATTAATAAAAGCATCAGTGGCACTCTTGAACGCCAAAGACCCCTCATGGAACTCACTCAATGCTTATATACCCTTGGAAGAATGGGTATTCCTGAGTGTGGCAATCAACTCTGATTGGTTGACAATTAATGAGAAAATGAACATTATAATGAGAGGTGGACCTGTTCTAATGAGGTACTGTGGGCTTTGTTTATGTCACTCACAGACAAAGAGAGACTATTTCAAGCCAGTCTAACCCCAGCCTGGGCAGTCTAGCCTTCTTGAGTTGAATACAATGGGTGAGAATTCACCTTAGATTAAATTCTTTGTAAGGTTCTCTTGTTGAATGGGGCAAGACTCCAAGATTTCATCTCATCATCTGCCCTGCCCCTCAGAGAACTAATGTTTGGCCTAATCTCAAAATGAGAAAGGGAAAACAGTCCCGGGTCTCCTCATTATTAACAATTAGTGATTTAATAATAATTTATCTCAAGTAGGTAGCATAATTATTATTATCCCCAATTTATAGATGAAGAAACTCAAACTTAGAGAATGAAATGATTTGCTAGTTAGCAAGTGTTAGAAGCAGGATTCGAACCCACAACTGATGCCAAGTCCTTTCTTTTTTGGGCACTCTGCATTGAGTTCCGCCTTGATGCTGATGCTATTGAACACCAAAACTGAGTTTATTTCATCTTTGGAAAGTGCTTAGAAAGAGTCATGATCACTTTCCATTTCTTGGTATTGGTGTAGAATAGCACAGGGTGACTGTGTCCTTTTCTAGAGAACTCTCTTCCCCGAACTTTTTATTTTTATTTTATTTAGCTGTTTTTTTTTGCCAAGAGGAATAGGGCACAGCTCTATAGAAGCTGGTAAGTGTGCCAGCAGTCTACCCATGGAGATTAAACGTGTCAGATTTTGACCTTTTCCTCAATGACCTTTGAGGTTGCAGGTACATTTGCTCTAAACCTATAGTCTAGGTTCAGTTGCAGCCCTCCCTGTACCTGTTACCTACCACCCAGAGCTGGGGCTGGGGTTATGACAAGTCAGCATCTTTCCAGGAAGCAACATAGGGGAGACAATGAGGAACATTTTTAAATATTATTTTTTTGTAAATGTACAGGATGCCTGTAAATCCCACTATTCACAACCTGTAGGCATTTATTTTTGTGACACTGCTTCATATTTTATAGTAAAATCTAAATCTCCCAGTGGATAGTAATAACCGAATGGTACCTTTTTCAATACAGGAAGGGCTGCCTAGGATCCATAAATGTTCTGCTCTGTCTCTGCTCCAACGATATCTCTCTCCTTTAAATTCTATGAGAAATCTGAGATTTTTTTCTTGGTTCATTTAAAATATCAGCTGTAGGTGAGGTCATCAATCATAGATCCAAATGCAATCAGCCAGAAAAAAATGTTTGCTGATCCAATTCCATTTTTGGTTAGGCACAGATATAACAAGACATGTCATTATCACAGATCTCATAGGACAAGGAGTAAAATAGAATAGTTGCATTTCATTTTATGTATCAGAAATATTGTGGTATAGTAGCAAAAGCTTTGGCCTTGGGAACAGGAAATTTTGAGTTCAGATCCATTCTCTTCTCCTGACTAGCTATGTGATTCTTGGTAAGTCACTTAACTAACCTCTTTGAACCTCATTTTCTTCATCAGTAAAATCAGTACTACTTATTTCACAGTTGTTGTGGTAGAAAAAAAAAGAAACCGAGTTTCATTCAGACAAATGATTTATTTAGTAATGCATGTGGTTGCAAAACAAACCTGGACCAAAGCTCTCAGTAGCCAAGCCCTGAAGCTTGGTTTCTACACAGTTAATATACAATTTGGAGAAAGTGAAAAATAGGAAAAACAGGATTATAGGGATTAAGACAACTGTTTTCTCATTGGGGGAAGTATTGGGATACACTGAGGTGAGAGGGAGAAGGGGCAGTTTTGTGAAATTCCTTAAACTGGGTAACCTTTGGGAGGGAAGTAACCTTGTGACTCCTCCAAAATCAGGCGACTTACAAGCAGCTGAAATATAGCTTCACAAAATGATGGATAAAGGCAAAATGGAGTAACTGATGCTATTTTTAATGCAACACATTGTTACTGACAGGATCAAATGAGATAATATTCATGGCTACAAAGCTTTACATAAATTGTAGCTCTTATTACAATGATTAGAATGTCAAGGTGATAGGCACAATGATAGCTATGATTTCTATAGCATTTTCAGGTTTATAAAGCTCTTTCCTAGACAAACCTGTGAGCTTTATAACCCTGAAAAAGCTAGAAATCATAGCTATATGTTATTCCCATTTTAGAGATAAGGAGCCTAAACCTCAGACGGGTTAGTGATTTTTCCATAGTTATAACAGCAAGAAAATTCTGAGATTGGGATTTGAATCTGGGTCTTCCAGTTCACGGTCTAGTGGCATCCCCTCTTCTCTACATTGGCAAATAGTTGCTGTCCCTACTTAGTATGCCCAGGGTGGATTAGGAAGGAGATGGGTATAGACTTTATGCCAAGGTAAGAATCGACATGAAAGTGAATTAAACATATTCTATTCTGGCTATAGGGGAGCTAGGTGGTGCAGTGGATAGAGAATCCAGCCTGGAGTCAGGAAGATCTGAGTTCAAATCTGGCTTCAGATGCTTCCTAACTGTGTGACCTTGGGCAAGTCACTTAACTCTGTTTGCCTCAGGTTCCTCATCTATAAAATGAACTGGAGAAGGAAATGGTAAACCACTCCAGCAGCTCTGCCAGGAAAACTCCTGAAAGGGGTCAGGAAGAGTTGGACATGACTGAAAACAACATGCTGGCTATGTTATAGCTTTAAAGAATTGGAGAAGAGTGTTAATAGCCTGTTAATAGCCAAAATAGCAAATAGAACAACTCAAAGGCTTCAACACAGAAATTGCATAGTTGAAGAGCATCATTGTCACCCACTTTCACCCACAGGAAGACCAGTCTCCAACAGCTAGGTGGGGAGGAGTAAGATCACCAATGTCCAGGACAGTAGAACTACTGTGCTCCGATTCAGTGCTCTTCCTCATTTAGAGATGACTTTGAAGAGACTTGATGAGGTCTAAGATTAACAAAGGTAGAAATAAATGTTTTTTAAAAATTAGAACAGACTCTTTTCATCAATACAATGATCTAAGATAATTCCAAAAGACTCACGATGGAAAACACTATCCACACTCAGAGAAAGAACTATGGAATCTGAATGCAGATCAAAGCATACTATTTTTACCTTTTGTTTTTGTTTCATCTTTCTCTTGGTTTTTTTTTTTCCTGATTCTTCTTTCACAACATGACCAATGTGGAAATGTTAAAAAAAATTAGAATGAATTCATAACAATGCCTCTCTCCTAGCCCGCAGAACTGTAAGTAGGGATTCTAGGTCAAGGCAAATTTAATTGTGGGCAGGGTAGGGACACGGACAGGTTGTCCCAGTTGGATGAAGATGTGCTAGGCATCTCCCGGGAGGAGGCGTAGGGGGAGGACAGCGTGTAAGGCACCTCAGGGTCAATGTCAGAGGTTCGGGACCTTTGTGACATTGTGTGACACGACGCTAGCAGAGGGCCATCGGTCCTGGAGACGGCAGAGAAGGAAGCATCCTGGATGTCAGCCCCGGAGGCAAAACTCTAGTTACCGCGCTCTGGCTCCTACCCGCTCCTAGCCCGTCTCCTTCACACACACGCTTTGCCAGCACAGATTCTTTCTGGTCTGTGAGCGGTTAGGTACTTTGAATTCAGCAGCCCTTTCTGACTCCACTCCCGGCTTTTCAGAAGTTGCCGGGAAATGAAAAAAGTAGACAGAGGGCTCCAGCTTCCCATGGCCCTGCCTGAGCCGGCCTAGCGCTTTGAAGAAATCACTTGTTTCAAAGCTTTACTTGAAAAGCCCTGGCATCCTGTACCTCCGCCCCCGACTCTGAGAGGTCGAAGCCTTCCCTGAGATCCTGGCCTGAGTACCTTTGGTTGTTCGAGTCAATTCCTATAATGTTTATCTGGTCCTCTCAGTGTACACTGCAGGCCAGAACAAAACAGCCCTGCTAAACAGCGCTGCTATGGAAACCGCAAACACCAGGCATTCCTGGACCCTGCACTTGGCAGCCAGGCAGAGAGAGAGATAATGGATTTTGTTGTTATCTATTGGATAGCGATGCTCAGTCAGTTATACCCTCAGGCCTTGGCGAGGGACGAGCTGATGAGGCTCTCCAAGAGGAAGCTTCCTCAGCCTCAGTGAAGTGGGCCAGTGCTAGCCCACGCAGCTGGGTCACTGGCTAATTATCTGAATGCAATCCCAGGCTTTCAGTTCTCAGGTGCTACAATATGTACAAGTCTGCAGCAAAGCCAGGCGAACAGAGAGAGCAGCTCCTTTTCCTACTTTCTTTCACTTTCAGATGCTCGCAAATTCTCACCGGAACCCACGCGACTAAAATGCACTCTACTGCAGAGAGAGCCGAAGGTCACCTGTTCCTCAGCGAATTCCTTAGTGGACTGAAAGTTTCTTGCACCCTGAAAATGCACTCCCGCCAGAGGGAGTAGTAGCCTATTCCCGGAGCAGATTACTTGACATTTTCCATTCTGGAATGTATACAGACTCTACAACTCTCCAAAAATATGCTTCATATGAGTCTCTGAGAATTATTAAAATCATGTGGTTGGCTGCAAAATGTAATAAGGGGGCACATTTACTATACTCAACATTAAAAATAATAACATGGAAATGGGAAGGCTCTGAGATTGAGTAATTGGATACAAGGCCTTTCACCTCAAGCTTGCCAGTTCAAATCAGATTGCTTGGCGGGGAGGAGGTGTGGACAAACACAGCCGTGTTTAGAATCTACTGAATGTCTCAGATAATTTTTTTTCTTCCAAATATTTGGAGTATGAAAAGTACCTTCTGCTTGAAATGCCCTCTTGGGTTTTGAACTTGCATGTGAAGTGGAATAGTTATTCCATTATGTCTGTGATATCTCAGCAGCTGGTTTATTTTTATGTTGGAAAGTTTCTTTTCTAACAACTCTGTTTTCTCCTGTTTCAGAGCTCCGTTTTCCAGAAGTAATTGTGGGAGAGTCTTTTCGTTTCTGATATTTTTGTCTTCATGTTCTTTGGTTTGGGAAAAAATAGATGCTATCATTCAGAAAGGCAATGGCATAGTGGGATGAAGACCAGACAGGGGTGGGAAGAACTCTAGAACTCAGCTGTATATCGATGGGCAAGTCACATAAGATCTGCAAACCGGTTTCTTTATCTCTGAAATAGGAATAGTAACACCTCTAATGCTTACCTCATTCTGCTATTGTGAGGTTCAGATGTAAGATATTTTGCCAGCCTTTAAACATTTTCTTAGCCCATGGTAGTTCTTGGGGAATTGGATGGGGGTGAGACTGTTTTCTCTTTGTGCTTAATTTGCACAATATACTCCTGCTGCTTTGTGAGAGTGAACTGGGAACCAAATGAAATAGTCAGTTGACTCCTAGAGAACCAGGCAATATTTTTTCCGTGGAAAGATCCCTTATCTTCTTCGATGTAGGTTTAGAAAGGCAACTGGATTGAGGTAAAACATGTAATCCTAAATTAATACTGAATTAGAGTTCAAGATCCTCACCCCAATGAGTAACAGGATAGATGAAAGTTCTATAGCAGATCTTAACCTGGGATATGTGTGTGTGTGTGTGTGTGCGTGTGTGTGTGTGTGTGTGTGATTAATTAATCATTTTAATACAATCAGCTTCCTTTGTAATCCTATATAGTTTGTTTTATGCATTTAAAAACATTATTCTGAGAAGGGGTCCACAAACGTCACCAGACTACCGAGATAATCCATGACAACACAAAAATGTTAAGACATTTCCCTGTTCTAGAGGGGGAGAAGCTCCAGAGATAGAGTTGTAAAGAAGAAACCATACTTTGCTTTGTACCAGTAATAGAAAGACATGTTCCCCAGTCATTTTAATAGAGGATGGGTTTGTTACTCTATAAAGTCAATAAAACAGATATGTTTTTTGATTAGTCTCCTCTGTATAGGTAGTGAACAGCAGATGCAGAGAATAAACCTGATTTAGCATTTCCTGTTAGCGTTATGAAATCTTCAAGATCTAGCTGTAACCACTGGCCAGACAGGAAAGGGATTCAGGTTTTCCCTACTAATATATGATGACAGCAAAGTTGTGGTCTCAGAAGAGTTCCTTTAGCAGAATCAGCACACCTGTGAGAGGATTCTTCATGTTGGAACTGTAAGTGAATAATATCCAAAGCTTTGACTATGGTACATTTTTTTTTTGCTGGAAAATAGACTGTTTTATGTTTTCCCTTTTTAAAAAAAAATTCCTTTAACACACTGTGGTCAAAACACTTGGAAGTCGGGGTGCTAGCTTCTGGGTGTCCAGCAGATTTGTGGAAGGGAGCTTAAACCATATGAAGCATGACACTCATATTTTCCCTGGGAAACATCAGAAACATCAGAATTATCTAGAACTCTACAGAAAAGGTAAAAAGCTCCCATGTAAGTAGGTTCTCAGGCCAATAGTTTCTTTGTTTCACGTAACAAAAATATAAAGACAAAAATGACTTGCACCTGAGACCATAAGGCAGTCAAGACAATTGTCTCCCTTCTTGTGAGTTACATGCTTGTGGTTGATGGTTTCCCGAAAGGGAAACTCATTTGGGGTTGCTAGAGCACCAATCACTGTGTCCCTGCCTCGAACCTTCACAGTTCATATAATTCCCATTCAGCAGGCTGCTGGAGATAGCTCATATAGGCTTATGAGATCTGATTGTTATATTTTCAATATGAGCACATATCACAGAAATAAGCTAATTGTATGACCCTGGGAAAGTTATTTAACCTCTCTCTGCCTCAGTTTCCTCATTGGGATAATAATAGCAATCTATATCTCTGGGTTGATGTGAGGATAAAATGAGATAAAATTTGTGAAATAAAATGAGATTAAAAGGAGATAAAATGTATAAATCTTAAAGCACTATATAAATGCTAACTGTTATTATGATATCATATATAAATTTAGACTATAGGATTTTTATCATAGGATCATAGATCTAGAATTAAAAGAAGGTCTATCTATTTACCTCCACTCCCAACCCCATTTTAGAGATTAGCAACTGAGGTCCAAGGAGGTAAAGTGACTTGTCTGATATGGCATGGGTATGCAAGCATCAGAGGGGGAATTTGAAGCACAGCCCCTCTGCCCCCCAGTGCCATTCCTCTCTACCATACCATATGTTCTTCTTAACATTGTTTAGTTAAATGCAATAAGCAAGAATAAACTGAGGGATCCATTGTAGACAGGCTTGGCAGGGTCAGATGGCTGATAATAGGCATGAAATGCTCCTGGAATAAAAACCGACTTTATGCGGGAGGTGTGCCAATACCCCATCAGGAGGTGTCTCTGATGGGCAAAGAGTATAAGAACCCTGTGACATCTTGAATTTCTCTCTGATTATTATTCTGTTCTTATTTCACAGAGCTGAGGTCACTTCAGAAGCTGGGCCTCCTATATTAGCCATTTTGTGGTTCGTTTTGTCCTGTTCCAGGCAGAATTCTAGGGGCCACTTGTCATGGCTCCTCCTGGTCAATCAATTCAGTAATGAAAAGGATGAAAGAACTGCTCATGAGACTTTCCTGATGTTCTACCTGTCACCAGCACACCTGGAACGTGTACAAATGAAAGGGTATCTTTCCTATTTGACTTGGTGCATTATATGGTGTGAAGAGATGTTGGCTCTGAATGAGCCAAAGGGCTCATGCAAAATCATTTTGGCTAGTTTCCCTCTGAGGACGCACCTGCTTGATCAGGGGCCTGTCTGTCCAATTTCAGGGAAAAGCTACACGTGGAAAAGGGCTCTAGCAGCATTGCCACACTGGGATTAAACATCAATAGAATCTGATGCTAACAAACCTTCAGCAGACTTGGTATATGACTCTACAAAGAGAACCATAGGCCACTCCTCAAATTTGTTTGTTTGGTTTTAGGTCTTGTGCCTTTTCACTAATTGACTTTTGTTTTGAACTTCAAAGTTACTAACTCCCAGTCTGATTACTTAGTGCTGGTGTGGCCTTGGCTGAGTTACTTCGTTAATCTTGTTTTAGGATTTAGTTTGTTCCTTTGTAAAATCAGGGGGGTGGACTGGGTAGCCTCCAAGGTCTCTTCTGTCATCCAACTCTGTGATTATGATTCTTAGTTCAGAAACTAAATACTGTAGCTAGAAAAACAACTTCACAAACCATCCATAGGATACTGTTTGAATAGTGCTTAAAGCAGGGCAAAGACTTGACAAATATTTGTTGTAAATATTTGTTAAATGAATGAGTGACTGAATGAACTAGGATTTTAGTATGAAGTCCAGGAAAAGTGTCAAGATTTCATAATCATCCCCTGGAAAATATTGAAATGAATTCTTTTTAGGATTAAAAATTTTAAATGAGAGGCTCCAGCAGTTCCATTAGACAAGTCAGACCTACATTCCTTGAAATATACTCTTATCTAACTTCTGGGGGAAGTGAAGAGAGGACATATATGGTCCATTGCTTTGAAGTCAGGGAATATCCATGACAGTTAAAGCGGAATCAATACCCATTTCTTCTGGGGACCTAAGTGCATAGTTTAATTTCTAGGCACGGGGAGAGCCCAGGCACTCAAATTAACAACTCATTTTCTCATACAGAATGTAATGAAATGATAGCTGCATACTAAAAACCAAAGAGAAAAAGAAAGAGGAAAGAGGAGAAGAGGGAAAGGGAGAGGGAGAGGGAGAATGAGAGGGAGAAGAGGAGAGGAGGAGAGAAATTGGAATGGAAAGAACCTTGTTGCTCTTGGACTGGTTAGTTGTTCTTCCTAAAAATGAGGTAGACAATTTTATCATGAAATTATGAGGGTCAAATTAGGCTGCTGCTTCATTGTGACTGGTAATTAGTGATATTGATAGAAAAAGTGGTCTGGGGAATAGAAATATACATACATGCATACACACACATATATATGTATGTATATATATGTGTGTGTATATATATATACACACGCATGTACCCACACACATACACATATCCCTAAGATTCTTTCAAAGTACATACAGATTTGAAAATGTATGGGTATAGGAGGAGTGGTTTAGAATTAATTTGTCTTTGTGGGGACTGTAAGAATCATTTAGACAAGTTTTTAGCCCATGTAGGAAAGGAATGATTTCATGTTACTGGGTAGAGGGAGAAGGTTATTGGTAAACATCTCTTATTCAAAAGGGATCTGAATTGGATCTTTGTAAAATATTATCCAGTGCATGTTGGTGACCTCCAGAGGTACAATCTTCATTAACAACTGTGAGGTGACAACTCTCCCAGGTTGGTAGGGTGGGGAACTTCTGAACAATGCTGTGTGGTGGGGGTACAGCCTTCAACTCAGAAAGGCTTTATTATCATGGACTTTGTCTAATACTACTGGAAGACTGACCCCAGTCAGTGGATCACAGGATGTCAAAGTTGGAAGGGAACTCAGAGACCATCTGGTGCAAATAGTACCCGACCAAGAATTTTCTCCATTCTATACACAAAGTGGTCATCCACCCTTTATTCGAAGGTCTTAGCTGATGGTAGAAGATTCTGCTTCCCTGGGAAAACCATTCCAATTTTGAATAATTCTAAGTATTAGAAGTTTTTCCTTACATTGAGCTTAATAGGGTGGTACCAAGCATACACATAACATACAAGATGTCCAGGTTGGGAATACTGACAACCAGTGACTCATGGACTTTCTTCTTAGGGGTTGGCATCTGAGTGAAAATGCACGGTTATATGCATGTAGGGGAAGTTGTCAGGTAGATCTCATAATGGGACCATATTCCTTCTCAAACCCGGCCTAGAGGCTCACCAGCGTCTGAGCTGTTTTTGAAAGGCAATTGACAAGAAAACAAGACTTCACAGTGGTTAGCTTCATTCTAGTGGTGGGGAAACGCTGTTATTGCTGCCACTTTCTCTTCTTCCTAGTCCCTAAATCTTCCCCTGTATGTCACTAATATACAACCATAATGGTGATGGAAAAGTGGCTCAGCTTCAGGCAGTTTTCGGTTGCTCTGTATAAAGGCTGACAGACTTACAATTTCCCTGCTGTCCCTGTCCGGAGTACTAACGATCACAGAAGCCAAAGCTATGTGGCATCCCCACAGCCATAGGCTAGAGCAGCGTATCCCAGGGCAAGTCAGAGTCCTTTGAGTGGAAACCAAGTGTTATAGACATTTCTTTCAGATAGGTTGTAAAGGTAGCCCATTATTATACTAAGACAGCCCACTTCTTTAAACCTTGACACTCCTAGAGAAAAAGGGAACAGCTTTACAAAATATAATTAAACCCTTTGAAAACAGAGTGGGGGAACCTGTGTATTTATATGTGGTTGGTGACTGACCTGACTTCTTGACACACAGTCCTGCATGGATGAGCTCCATATAACCTCTCAACCTTCTAGCTTTCCCCCCAGAAGGCAGTTTTTAGATGGAATACTGCTTAATTTCTCTCTCTGGGACAGAGCTGTCTATTCCTAACAGCTTGCTTCTCTTCGTTCTGACTTCTGCTGTTTTTAATCAACCCCTGCCCCTTTTGCTTTGTTACCTGTGCACTGTGTTGGAGTTATTAACTTTGCAGTTTTTATATTTGTCGCTGATTAACCTTGACAAACCAACTGCTTGGAGAGCCCCTGATATTTAGCCTAATTAACAGATGGTTTGAATAATTCGTAGCTAAATCGGTCTGTAGCAGTGTTTCTCATAGTTATGTGACTCAAGTAACAGTTTCAACCCCCTTCAACCAAGGGAGCCAACTGGGCAACTATATGGTGCAAAAGAAAACTTGTGAGGACCAGTAATAGATCTAAATAATAGGTATAGGAAAAGGAAAAAAAGGGAGGTTGGGGGTGGGGCAGAGAAGACAGGAACTGAGAAATCAAATAAGGAAGAAAGGAGAGTAAATGAAGTAAGAAATAATAATAATACTAGTTTAGAAAGCACTTTATAGTATACTATCTCATTTGGTCCTTATAATAATCTTGTGAGTCAGATCTTATTATTATTCCTGGTTTACAAATGAGGAAATAGAATTCCAGGGAGATTAAGTGACTTGACCTGTTTGGGTCAATTTAGTTGCAGCATAATTTCAAATTGTGTCCTCTTGCAACTCACAGCTTCCTCAGGGTGTATAAGCCCAGCTTCCCAAGCCCTTTCAGCACTTTCTCTTGTATCCCCTTTTCCAAGTTGATGAGTGTGAAATGAGACCTCAGAGTCATTTTAATGCATATTTCTCTTATTTGTGACTTGGATCATTAGTTTAACATGTTTTTTGATCATTTATCTGAACACTGTTCACATCTTTTGAGTGTTTTTTAAAATTCATTTTTCACTCATGTCTGACTGTGAACCCATCTGGAGTTTTCTTGGCAAAGATACTGGAGTGGTTTGCCATTTCCTTCTCCAGCTCATTTTACAGATGAGGAAACAGAGGGAAACAGGGTTAAGTGATTTGCCCAGGGTTACACAGCTAGTAAGTGTCTGAGGTCGGCTTTGAAATCAGGAAGATGAGTCTTCCTGACTCCAGACCTGGTGGTGCTCTATCCACTGCACCACCTAGCTACCCATATTTGGGGGCTCCTTCTTTTCTAGAGAATTAGTCTTGGTCTTACATATTTGCGTCAATTCCTTTTTAACTTGAATAACAGAATTTTATCAGAAAGATTTATTGTAGAGAAATTCTTCCATTTGACTATTTCTTATTGCATCTGCATTGATTTCATTTGTGTTTTTAGTATTATGTAATTGAAATAATTTATGTTAATTTTTCTCTTGCTATGCTAAGTTCTCCTCAACTACAAATTTGAAAAGCATTTTCTTCCATTCTCTTTTAATATTTTGAAATGAGATGATTCCCCATAGCTATTATTAAAAAAATTCCATTTTTATTTTCAGTTCCCCAAAACTTTTAGCCAGAGCTACACAGGCATAATAAAGTACCTGGATAATTTCAGGGGTTTAGATGTTACTGCTTTGTGAACTGATGATCATGAAGGAAAGAATATTGTCACCTCTAGAATATTCTAGAGGTCAAAATCCACTCATTCCTGGATCACATTTTTGTTAGGTCATATAATATCCCTTGGGACACTTCCTTTTGAAACAGAAACTCAGAAAGGGGCTCAGACAAGTTGTACAAAGCAAAATTTGATGTTATAGTTATCATCATGGATTGTTCCATACTTGTATAAGCCATATGGAGGATATCAGCAGTCAACTGATCAATGAATCAGTCAGTTAGTCAATCAGCAGAGCATTTATTAAGCACCTACTATGAACAAAGGTACACAGGGCTGCTGTATACAAAGAAAAAAGCAAAACAATTCTTGTCCTATAGGAACTTGGGAAACAACATGTACTTATAAACAGATATTAGTAAAACACATACAAAGAATATCAGTCATAAGCTCTCCTTTCATATACAGTCTCTGTTGTCATTCTAATCTTGCTCTTAGACCACGAATGTATATATATGCTCATTATGACTGCTCCTACTCTGAACGCCTCCCCTTGCTTCAAAACAAACAATCATTGAAACCCCAGCTCTATGCTGTTCTTCTTACCACAAATGTCTCTCCTAAATGAACAGCCACTATGTCACTGAGTTTGAGGTTACCGGGTCTTCCTCCAGTCATTAAACAAATGCACCATCATACACTTGGGTTACTTCCTGATGCCCAAAAAACTACCCCTTCCTAATCTACCCCTATACCCAAGGACTCTATCCTTAACTTTCCCCTACACCTGCCCCCACCATGGTGGGAAAAAAGAGGTTCAGGAAGTCTGCAAATCCTCTCTGTTCAACACTTGGCTAGGGTTTGCACTCTGATCATTTCAAACTGGATGTCCCACAGACACTTCAAACTCAACCTGTCCAAAATGGAACTCTGTCTTTCTATCTTCCAGTCTTTCTTCTTTACCCCACCCCACCTCAACTTCTGAATTTCTTTATTTCCATTGAGGGCATTAATGTCCTTCCTGCCACCTCAGCTTCATACTTAACTCCTCACTCTCACTCACCACCCAAATCCATTCAGTGGCCACAACTTGTTTCTGCCTCCACATCTTATCTGTCCCCTTCTTTCTGTTTTTATAACCACCACCCCAGTAACAGGCATTTGTTAGTTCTCGCCTCAACTTTCACAGTAGTCTTTTTTTTAATAGGTCGAGTCTCTCCCCATCTAAGTCAGCTTCCATAGAACTGCCAAAGTGATTTTTCTGAAGCATAGATTGGACTATGCCACTCTTCTACTCAACAAACTCCAATGGTTCCCTATTACCTGTAGGATAAAACATGAACCTTCTGGCATTTAAAGTCTTTCTCCATCTGGCTCCAACCTACCTTTGTGGCCTTATTAACCAGCCAGTGGCTCCCCTCCATGTATACCACAATACCTGCCTTCTTCCTGTTTCTCATGCAAGATGTCCCATCTCCTCTCTCTATACCTTTTCATTTTCTGCCCAACATTCCTGGAATGCACTCCCTTTCCACCTTTGTTTCTTTGCATTTCTAGTTTCCTTTAAGACTCAGCTTATGTACCAACCACCTTCTTCTATGTGAAGTCTTTCCTGATATTCCTCCTGATATTCCCCCCCAATAACCCTGTATTTAGGTTTAAAAATATTTTATCGGTTTTGTAAACACCTATGTATGTACATATTGTTTCACTGGGTTCGATTGTGAGCACTTCGGGGTCAGAGATTGTTTCATTTCCTGTTGTGTTTACATTTTTGTTGTTCAGTCATTGTTAGTCATGATTGACTTTATTTGGGGTTTTCTCGGCAAAGATACTGGAGCGGTTTGCATTTCCTTCTCCATGTTTACATTTACACAGCACTTTTAAGGTCTTACAAAACACTTTACATATGTTACTTTATTTGACCTTTGATCAAATTTGATCTATGGAGGAATGGGCATTTTAAAGTGCTTTAATAGATTATTGTTGTTTGATGTAGCTGACCTTGTTAGATCAAATTTGAGCAATGATTAAATAAGGTAACATGCACAGTGCTTAGCAAAACCTTCAGGAGCTACAGAAACGTTAGCTATTTATTAATGTTCTTAGTAAGTGCTTATTGATTCATCTAACTTATCTGGTATTGGCTGTAGTCTAGATACTCTTGATTTCATGAAATAATTGAGTTACTCAAGCCTCTTTTACTGAGCTCTAGATCTAATTGCCCCTTAACATCACTTAAATAATAATAATACCTTTAAAGCCAGTGATATCTATAATCTACCTTTCCCACCCCTCTCAGGAGTGAAATTTATACTCATCACACCCTCTGTATTGATCCTTCTGCTCATTAAAAAATAAAGAGCATGAAGAGAGATAGAAGAAAATCTCTTGAAAGGCTTGATGGAAAATTCAGCTGTCTTGCAGCTATGAATGTGCACTAAAGAGAAATTAATACCTTTACATAGTGTTTCATGTAGGTTATCTTATTTGAGCCTCAAAACAAACTTCGAGTAAGTCCTACAGGTATCATGGTCTCCATTTTACAGGTGAGGAAACTGAGGCAGATAGGTTAAGCAATATGTCTGGGATCACAATACTAATAAGTATTTGAGGCAAAGTTCCAACCCAAGTTTTACTAACTCTAGTTCCAGCACTCTGCAATGGCATAGGGCCTCTGAACAAAGACATTCTCCATGAGACACACATATACAGA
>CM053583.1:134941188-135019603 GCA_028627135.1 Pseudochirops cupreus
TCTTGGGAATCTTATAGTTGCTGTATATTTTGTCCTGGCTTTGCATTCTTAACTTTGCATTAGTTCATATAAGTCTTCCCATGTTTCTCTCAGTTTCTCGTATTTGGCATTGCTTATATAGTGATACTATTATACTACATTCACACCAGTTCGCCCAGCCTATGTCTGTCTGCCTTGTTTACAGGTTTATTGGTCCTACAAAATGGCAACTCTTATTAATTTTATTGTGGTACTTCTGTCTTTGACTTCCTTTGACCATGTGCCTTGTAGTGAGAATGCTGGGTAAAAGCATATGGACAATTTAGCATCAATGTGATTCTTTAAGTTCTAAGGGATGGGTGGGTGTCCTTTCTATGTAGGTAATTGATTTCCATTACATTTTGTGACTAGCCACATTTGTCTGTGTACCAGAAACTTTTAATTTCCACCTTCTTAGCAAAGCCATTCTTAAAAAAAAACAAACAAGAAATTTACAGGTTGTATGTGAGTTGGCATCATAAAGATTCAAGGTTGCATTTTGGGTTGTTTGCCTAGTAATTCATTATCACCTTTCATCAGAGTGAAAAAAGAGAAGAAAACTGATTTTTGCAACAAGATCTGGCCTGAATTCATCTTGGTTCTGTAGCACACCAGTGTTTGTTGCTAACCCTAGCTTGTGTGTTGTGTGTGTGTGTGTGTGTGTGTGTGTGTGTGTGTGTGTGTGTGTGTGTGTGTATGTGTATTTGCTTACTGGTAGTTCATTTGAGTAAGCCCAGATGTGGGGCTGTGTGTTACCTCCTTTCACCATGGAATGAAGGCGGGGGAGGCACTTGGCTCTACTGTAAATGTAATTTGCTGGGCAATCAATCAAATTGTTTCCCCCTTTCTTTTCATATTTGAATCTCCTGCTGTGAAGGGAGAACCAGAGCACCAAGGTGTAACATGCATGCTCTGGCTAGATTTTTTGGCCTTGTATCCTTCCACCTGTGTGGCAATAGCTCTGGATCTAAAATGCATCTGGGGGCTGGAGGTATGGTACGATGTCTCACTCTTACACCCATCCTTTCGGTCATGGAGTACATAGAGACACATATGTACAGTTTGACTAATCACAGTAATAGTGTCTTACCTATGATTCTAGCCTGCAATCTCCATTAGTTTCTTTACAAATCAAGAGAATAGCACATGGGCGGGGTTATCTATGTAAATTAAATATGCATTTCCCCCTCCCCCATCTTCTCCTTAGTGGAGTGTCAACCAATCCTCCCAAACAAATTCCTTCTCTTTATTTTGCGAATGGGCAGCTAGGTGGTACAGTGGATAGAGTGCCAGGACTGGAGTCAGGAAGACCTGAGTTCAAATCCTGCTTCAGGCACGTACTAGTTGTGTGACCCTGGGCAAGTCACTTAACCCTGTTTGCCTCAGTTTCCTCATCTGTAAAATGAGAGAAGGAGAAGGAAATGGCAAACTACTCCAGTATCTGTGCCCCTTGGGTTTTCCACAAGTGGGGTCATGGAGAGTCAGACACAACTGAGCGACAATATTTTATATACATTTTATATATCTTCCCCTGGTTGAACTGAAGGCAGGAACTATTTGATTTTTATTTGTATCACCAGTGTCTGACACTGAGGAGGCATTTAACAAATGCTTATTAAATTGAATTGGACTCAGAGTCAGAGAAACTGGTTTGAATCTCAATTCTGTTACTAACTACTTGTGTGACCTTGAGCTAGTCATACTCTGGGTCTCATTTTCTTTGCATGTAACATGGGATGGGTGGACTAAATGACCTCTCTGACCCCCTTCTAGCTCTAAATGAATTCACTTTTCTTCTTGCATGGGAAAGACTTGTTTCACTTAGTCCTTTAAAATGGTAATGATATGACAGTGGCCATCAGCATGACGAATACTTTGTATTTGTTATTTTCTGCCATCAAGGGATGCTGAGAAGTTTGGGGAAGGAATGGGGTTGAGGTCAAGGCTTTATTTAGAAGTCATGTCTCTTGGGCAGTTGTTCTATAACAGCAATAAACTTGGAGCCAAATTCCTGGAACTGAGGTTTGTCTCTTCTGATTATAAACTAGGTTAACTGGAGGAAGAAACTTGACCTCTTTTGGTATCAATTTCTCCATCTGAAAAATGGGGGTAATAATCCTTCTACTATTTACCTTTGCAACAGTACCAACCGGATAGAAGGCTGGTGCAAGTTGAGTCTCGCCCCTGACACATCCTAGCTCACTGACTATGGGCAAAAAAACATTTAAACTCTCTGTGCCCTAGGAGGCTCTCTAAGTCACAGAGGAGTTGCCAGTCTGTACTGGTAGACTGTTTCCCCACAGAAATGAAATCACAGGTCTGAACAAAACAAAACTCAATGTGACAAAAATGATAAAAGATAGAAGTAATTGTTGAGGGAGGGGCTATGGGAAAACAATCACATGAATACACTTTTAATGGATCTAAGAATTATTGAAACTGTTCTGGGAAATGGTTTGGAAATATTTGACAAAAGTAACAAAACTATTTCTACCCTTTGACCCAGTGATATCACTACTGGGCATTTATCCCAAGGAGATCAGAGACAGAGAGAAAGGTCTCATTAATACTAAAACATTTATAGAAGCACTTTTGTGGTAGTCAGAAACTAGAAACAAAGTGGTTGCCTATTATTTGGAGGATGATTGAATGACTTGAGGTATTATTATTGCTTTGAGAGAAATGATACACATGAAGAATTGAGAGACTTAGGAAGACTTGTGTGAACTGATGTGGAATGGAGTGAGTGGAATCAAGAGGACAACATTCATAAGGACTACAATAATGAAAAGGTTAACAACGTGAAGAGTCATCAGAACCCAGAACAAAACAGTGACCAGTCTTGGCTCCAAAGGGCTGATGATAAAAACAGATGCCTCCCTCTTCATCAGAGAGATGGTAAAGGATTGTTTCAGGATCTAGTCATTGTGCCAGTTTGTTTTGCTTAATCGCATTTATTTTTTATAAGAGAGAGTTCTATGGGGGGGGGCGGCGGGGAGGATTTTTGCGAATGACAATCATCTTTTAAAAAAGCATCAATAAAAGATTTTAAAAAATGAAACTTGTGAAAACAAGAAGTGCCTCTCCTATTGCTATCCCTTTCTCGAATGCAATTAATCACTGTTCTTGCTCCCTTCCCCTCATACCCCGAGCTTAGTATTTTCCCTGTGTACTGAGGACCGGACTCTCAGTCATCAACTGATGCTTATTTAGCAAGAGCTACATGAATCTAATGGCCTGAAGGAGCTAATGTACCTCAAAAAAATGTGGACACTTTCCTCCCTAGTCTCCAGTAGAATCAGGTTTATTTCTTCTTGTTTTATAGAGAGAACAATTGGTGAGGTCTACTTTAACCTCCCCTTGTCAAATTGCTGATAGAGGCCGACTTGAGAAGAGAATACATTTCTCTTGAACCCTATTCTCAATCAACTGGACCTCCCTATCGTATACCAAGAAGAAAATTCCTTTTAAGTGATTCTTGCCATTCATTGTCTACCTTCTGGATTTCCACTCTGACAGAACCAGTTTATTCAATTTAATTTAACAGACATTTATGCTGTATGCAAGGCACTACGCTAGGTGTTGGGAAATCAAAGATAGTTATGACTCAGATCTTGTCTTCAAACAGCTTGCAGTCTAGCAGTCGGAGAGATAGAGGTAAGGAGCAGCTGGGAGCATGTTTGGGAATGACTCACTTTTGCCCTTGTCCTTTGTGAACCATTGGCAAATGGTTAGTTGCATCTTTAATTTAACTCTTTGTTTTCCTTTGTAAGGAAGGACCTTCAAGATCATTAAGACCAATTCCCTTGTTTTTCAAATGAAGAAACTGATTCAAAAGCTTATTCCAGTCAGTGCTGTTCTTATGGTTCTCAGGAAACTCTCTCCTGGCAGCCACGATGGTTGTTTCATAGCAGAGAAAATGCAATGTGCTAAGTTATGTGAAGGTAACTTCTTCTGTGTCCTCTAAAGATGGGAGGGGAAAGAAACAGGGGAAGCACAGTAATAATAGCATTGTCTCACCTTTGTATAAGGTTAGCCAAGTGCTTTGCAAATATTATCTCGTTTTATCCTCCTAATAACCTTGGGAGACAGATGTGATTATCACCCCCACCTTATAGATTAGGGAAGTGAGGGAAGTAGAGGTTAAATGAATTACCTAGAGTCACATAACTGCCTCAGTTGCTTGAGGCAAGATTTGAGCTGAGGTCTTTCTGACTCCCCTTCCAACACTCTAGCCCCTGTAGCCTACCTATAGATAAGCAGGAATGGTAGTGAACATGGTATCCAATGACTTCCAGCAGAGCCGTGTGAGCCTGGGGCTTCATCCATCTGCACGTATCCTGACACAGCCCGGACTGATGTAGTTTTGCAACAATGACAATAATATATTGCAGCCAAACCCTAACATAACACTGAGAAGCTACATTGTCCTATTTTTCATCTGAGATGCAAACTGGATGGCAATAATCTTAGCTAGTGGCAGTGGTATCAACTCCCTGGAGCATCAGTCCTCTTACATACCCATTTATATTATTCCTTCCTCCTCTGTTTGATGCTAAATGAACTAGTGAATTTGGTGAGTTCAGGCAACCGTTAAATCAAATGAAAAAAAATTGACTGACTATTTCAGTCAAATAGTTAATTGGAAAATTCCATATGGTCAGATACAATGAAATATAGTTATTCTTAGGGGAAATGGGTAAAATAAATGCTACTTATAAAAACAATGTAAGCAGATGATGAATTGAATGTATGGCAAAGAGAACACAGTGCCACCCACAACTTCAGTTGAGGGAAAGAGGATTGGGGGTGAAGGGGGATATGAGTGTTTTCTTTAAGGCAGCTACTACAGAACAGGCAGAATAAACATGAGCCCACAGTCAATTTGAGCTACTTGCTCTTATTTTTAACGAATCAGCATAAGTGAATGAAGGTCTCTCCCAAGGGTGGTTCTGAGGTTGAAAGATTTTTCCCTTTTGGATGTTTGTTTTGTGATCTAAAACCCAGCCTTACCTATAGAATAGCTAACCTTCCTTACATGCCACCGCCGTGGGCCATCATGGGATTTGCTAATGGCTAAGCTGCATTATGAACAGAGATTTATGATCATCTTCCCAGTCAATTAAAATTCCAGATATTACGAAGGCAGAATTCAATTAAGGTTAATTGGGGCTTTTGAAAACTGCTTTTCCAAAGGGAAGCCATGATGGGATTGTGACTCCTAGTGGGTTTCTATCAGTTTTAAATAACTTTCGGTGTTTTTTTTCCTCTCTCCTTTCTTGGCACAGGACATAGCCTGTCACGGCTGCTCCGCTTCTGCTATTATTCTTTGATTCAGATGTTGATTTTTCTGTCATAAGTTATCATTGTGACTTATTTGTTTTTCTCTTTGTCTTTAAAAAAAAATCTTGTGGAAACGAAACAAAACATGCTCCCAAAAAGCCTCCCAAAGCTCTAAACAGACCCAAACCCAGAAAAACTGCAGCCTGGTCTGTGCTGCAATCCCAGTGGTCTGCCACGAAAGAAATATAGTCATTTGGAAGAAAGTGACAACATTTCAGAAACAATTATCTGAACGGGCAAAATAACCAGGGCTTTTTCTTTTTACCATAGAGGAAGATGATAAGGTTCATGAAGATTGTCAGGAAAGGAGGTGGGGTGAGGGAGGAATCTGAAACAGGAGATAGTGGTGGTGGTCAGGGAACAGGTGCACAGAACACTTATTAAAATGCAACTCAGGTTTTCCATTCTACCTTAAATTTTATTTTCTCGGCATCAAGGACTATTGTGACAGTTCCTAGCACACTTGATTGAACTGGGAAAACACATGGGACTGTGTCTTAGTCACTGAATTCAGAACATGTAGTCCTTCAGCTCACAGAGCAATCTTGAGAAGGAGGCATGAATAATCATTTCAGGGGTTTATTTTCTTGGAATTTGCATCTTACTGTTTACCAAGGGGAGACTAATAACAAAGCAACAAGGAAGATTTTTTTTAAAAGGAAAGGAAACAATAAAAGACTAAAATAGTGTAATTCTTCAAAGTGCTAGTTGTCTTCAACCTGCTGCTGACACATGTCAATGATTAGGCCGAGCCCTGTAGTTGGTGGCGAGGGAAATCCTTGTCTGGAACCAAAGAAAAGTAGTTTGAGTTGGGAGGGTAACAAGGAGCAGCCTAAAAGGAAGGTTGGATTGGTTCCACAGTATCTGCAGGGCTCTGAGATCCAAGAGGCTGGGATGAGTGGGAAGATAAAGGAGTAAAGCCTCAGAGTTGGGAAGTCAATACTAAATTAGGAAGCCAAAATGCTGGGCATACCAGGGAATTGACTCTCAGTTTGACTCAACCTCACTCCCCAAAGTCTGAATCTTTTTTATAGTGCCTTTTTATGTTCCTTACTCCCATCTAGCATTTATGTGTTAGTGTGGCCATATACCTACCACATCTTTGTCTGACCCAGCCGCCATCACTGGACAATAGGTTTATACACAATGTCTCTAGCTCCTTTAGCTGGGGGGCATATCTGTCACTGGCTAAGAGGAACATATTGCCGTCTGATGCTTCCTTAGCGAACTGGTATCTATTTACATACTTTATCCATGCCTGTCTATGGCCACATGTATCAATGTTTGTAGCCATTCTCCCATTTGCCAAAGGTGAGTATTGTCAGGCAGGTAGCAAAGATTGCAATAATTTGTAAGGCTGATATATAAACTGCAATGATTTGTGATTTTGTCAGTTTGGGAAACTCCTTCCACCAGCAGACAGACAATCCTTCATCCATGACTTAATAGAGAAGTCTGTGGCTGTTGCCTGAAGCACATAGAGGCTAAGTGACTTGCCCAGGATCACACAGTTCATAAATGGCAGAAGCAAGATTTGAGCTTAAGTCTTCTGGACTTCAGGGGCAGCTAGGTGATTCAGTGGCTAGAGGGCCAGGGCACTCACAGGGAATGAAGAAGACAGTTGTTATTTGCCTCAGTTTCCTCATCTGTAAAATGAGCTAGAGAAAGAAATGGCAAATTACTCTAGTATCTTTGCCAAGGTACTTTGAGACCCCCCAAATGGGGTCTCAAAGAGTAGAAGATGACCGAACAATAACAACAAGGTTCCAGACTCCAAGACTGTGCTTTATCCATTGGGACATGCAGGTCTGTATACACTTTTATAAAGTATTTTTGTAATATATTGTCACTTTAAATGGGTTTCTTAGAATCTTAAACTTCCTTCAGGAGTCATCTCAGTTGCTACAAGAGGTCTTTTCTGGTTTCTATTGCCTCTCCCAACTCCTAATTACTTTGGATTTACTTTGCACATTCTTGGAATCTGTTGTTTCCTTAAAAATTTAACTTCGATATCACCTCATCTATAAAATAAGCTGGAGAAGGAAATGGCAAACCACTCCAGTATCTACGTGGAACTTAACTCGATTCCCTCCCGCACCACTAACTAGTACTCTGCTTCCCCAATTGCTGTTCAGTTGTTTTCAGTCATGTCTGACTCTTTGTGTCTCCATTTGGGGTTTTCTTGGCAAAGATTCTAGAGTGCTTTGTCATTTCCTTCTCCAGCTCATTTTACAGATGAAGAAACTGAGGCAAATAGGGTTAAGTGACTTGCTTAGGGTCACACAGCTAGTAAGTATCTGAGGCTAGATTTGAACTCAGGAAGATGAATCTTCCCGGCTCCAGGTGTGGCACTCTATCCACTGCACCATCTAACTGTCTTTGCTCTCCCCAATAAACTTGCACTTTTTTTGGGTTCATATTTAACATGTCTACAAGTCTCTTCCAATAGAATATAAGTTCCTTGAGGTAAGATACTATTTTTCTTTCTTGTCTTTTTTTTTTTTACTTAGCACAGTGCATTAGACAAATTAGTTGCTTAATAGATACTTATTGAATGAATGAATGAATGAAGAAAGGAAGGAAGGAAGGAAGGAGGGAAGAAGGAATTTAACTAAAGTCTCTCAGATAAAATGGTGTCAGTAAACAAAAGGATGACATACATTGGTAGCCATAGAGCTATCTGGGTCAAGACATCTCATTGCTCAATTTCACACATACTCCTTTCCTAAGGCCAACTGGACAATAAGAAACCAGTTAAAAGTAGTAAGAGAAGAGGGAAATGGAATTTCTGTGACCAGAATCCAGGGTGTAATTATACAGTAGCCAGAGGAGAGGAACATGGTGGGGGGCTAAGTCTCTGGAGTGCGATCACTAATGAGTTCTCTCTATTCCTCATGGAAAAGAGCCACATTTGTAGAATTAAAAGCCAATGCCTCTTTGATGAGAGGATTTGCAGTTGTTGTTGTCTTTTATCAAATATTGTGTGTTTAGAAAGAAGAGCTAAACCTCTAGTCAAGGCATGAGAATTCTGCTAGCAGACAGATTTTTTCTCTTCACATTTCAAGCATTTGGGAGCACTGCAATCTTATAATGAAGGAGCACTGATGGCTGGTAGGTTGGGAAGGAGTTTGAAGTGGTGATTGTGTGACTGTTATGGTATCTATATGATGTCAAAATAATTAACCAATTTGGTTAAAAAAAGTCAAGCAGTTATTTGGGATTGTGTAGGCAAAGAAACTGATCAGCTATTTTTTTAAAGATGCTTGTATTCAGAAGTTTCTTATCATGAATAATAATACCAACATAGATTGAGTGTGAGTTATATTTGACATCATGTGCCCATGTAGTAGCTGAGCAATAGTGGAGAACACACTGTTCTAGTCTTCAGAAGACCTGGTTTTGAGTCCTGGTTCTTCTGTTTACTCATTGTATGACCTTGGACAAATTGCAACCTTTCTGGGCTTTAATTTACTTATATATAGAAGAAAGTCTATTAATACCTGCTCTGATTATGTCAGAAGATTGCTGTGATGTTCAAATGAGGTAATGCATGTGAAAGCACTTTGAAAATGGAAAAGTTTTATATAAATGTATGGCATTTATTATATTAGTAATGAGTGCCCTATGAATCTATTATTAAATAATCATTTAACTTTTAATGTCTTTGGCTTACATCTCTGTAATGTGGAGTTGGTAAGTGGACATCTGTATGCTTAGAACTGAAGCAAGTCTCCCAGGTGGAAGAGGGTGGGAAACCTGCTTCTGAAAAGGCATGATGGCATATAATGGAGGTACCTTTGGGTTCTGTGCAGAAGTTCTGTAACTTGTTCCAGTCTGCAGACCACATGATAAAAAGGAACCTCTTTGATTGACTCTCCAGAACAAATTGGGATTCATTAAATAAGAACAACTACAACAAAACCAAAAATGATAGTCTCTCGCTGCTGGCCCTTTCCAAAACTTCTGGTATTATAGAAAGAGGATGAGCTGCTGAGGGCCTCTGGGTCAGGAGGGTCATTGGGGCTCTTTCCCTTGGAGCTGATGGGAAGCTGACAGCCCATGGCCCTGTTGGTGATTCTGTCCATTCCTTCCCCTCCGCCCACACTTTTAGGTGAAGAAGATTGGAGATGATTAGGATCTTGTGAGCTTTGAAAGGTCAGGAGAGTGAGTAAGCAAGTGGTCAGGGAGTAGAATCCATGCTAGGTTTAGGAATTATCCAGTTCAGCATTGATGGCCTGAAGACCATCCTTGTAACCTTCAGGACCCAGCCCAGTGTAGCTGAGATGGGGACTTATTCAGGAACGGCAGTGCCACTTTCAGACATCAGCTTGGTAGGACCGGTGCTATGTGGAAACTACATTAAGTCTCAGCTGACTCTTCCCAGACACGAAGGTGGTATAGAGAAGTGTTGGGGGGCGGGGGAACCTTTTTCTGTTGCTCTTGTTATATTGAAATATAGCAACTAACAATCTCTTTGTAAAACCTTGTCAATGTTAATTGGTTAAATGGACCTGGGGTGTTAATCACTGGCAGCGAATAGTAGGGGTGGAATACCGGAATGGGGACTCAGACTGATAAAACTAAAGAAGAGATACCCCCATCCCCTCAAAGGTACCTTAAGTCAGAGGGGAAGATGTTGCTTCTTCACTCAGGGAAAGGGAAGCTAGAGCAATCCATTACACTTGTCCAACTAGATTGTAAATTCAAGTTCAGGGATCTTTTTTATTTTCTTGTATTTTCCATAGTGTCTAGTACAAAGCAGAAATTCAATACCTTTTTTTTTTGAGGTACACAGGATTATTAAGTGACTTGCCCAGGGTCACATGGCTAGTATGTGTCTAAGGTCATATTTGAACCCAGGTCCTCTTGACTCCAGGGCAGGTGCTCTATCTCCTGCACCATCTAGCTGTCCCTGAAACTCAGTAACTTTTAAAATGTGTAAATGTAGAGTTACCTTGAGAGGCATAGTTACATATGGCTGTTACTGTGAGCTAAAACATTAGTAATCATTTGCTGCCTGCCCATAGTGTGGTTCAGTGGAAAGAGTACTACATTTGGCTTCACAGGAGTTTTGTCCAAGCCATGGTGTCACCACTTTCAGGGGAAGCAGAGCAGATTTATATGCAGAATAACAAAAGTAGCTTGGCATAATGAAAACAGCACTGGAGTCAGAGGACCTAGGTTTGAATTCTGACTCCAGTTTTCTATCTGTGTGACTGTGTGCACATTTCTTAACTTTTCTGGGACTCAGTTTTTTCCTCTGTAAATGAGGGAATTGGACTGTATCAGGGCTCCTTAAGCTTTTTGGCATCTTACTGGTGCCAAATCATTGCAGTTTGGCTCCATGATTTGGCTGTCATGAAGGTGAAGCTTAAGAACAGCTTCTCAGAATAATGTTTTATAAATGGAGAAAAAAACACATAAGATTACAAAGGAAACCAAAAGTGAGTGAAAACAAAGATGTGATTTTCCTTCCCATCAAGTTCATGAACAACTTGAAATCTCGCCAAAGACTCCTGAGAGGATGTGAGCTCCAGTATAAGAACTCCTGGCCTAGGTGACTCCTAAGGTCACATTTAATCCTATGTTCTATGTTTCATGATCCACAGGATGTGTATAAAGTGGAATGGGGCAACCTTTGGTACTTGAACCAAACATGGGCCTCACCTTGGTTCCATTGCTTAACTGTAGGGAATATTTATAAGCTGGAAACAACTCTATTCCAATCTAGCACATGCTGTGGCTTCCTCTTGAGCACCATCCTTACATATGTGAAAGATCTGTGATTTTGCCAAAGTGAGTAACTCTTGATGGCATGGGAACGATTTTCATCATTGTAGATCATAGACCATCTAGACTTAGCAGATAAGACCTGGGGTGTTGCCTGAGGCATATAAAGGTGAAGTGACTGCCCAGTTAAAACAGAGGGGAGAGTGCTTGGGGGAATAGCATAACTTCTTCACAGGGCTGTCATGTGTGATTAAGCTTGTTCTGCTTGGCTCTCGGGGCTGAATGGGGAACAAAAATTAGAAGCTGCAAAGAGCGAAATTTAGGCTTAGAGTCAAGAAAAACTTTCTAATGGAGCCATCTGAAGGTGGAATGGGCAAGCCCAGGAAGGAATAGGTTCCTCTTTACTGGGACCTGGGAAAGACCTTAGCTTAAAAAGGTCAAGGTCTCCCACTGCAACAGGGGCCATCTCCAGTTGCCCTTATCTATATCTCACCAGGGGACCCAGATGGTTCCAAAGGAGAGAGTGAGGCTGGTGATCTTGCACAGTCCTTCCTCACTTAAATCCAATTCGCTTGCAAGACACAGTATCACATTCCTGATGTTATGGTTCTCTGTGATCTCAGGTGAGAGTTTGGAAACCTTTTGAAACTTTGGTATCCTTCAGTATAACAGAATCCCCTGTCTTCTTTGTTGGTGACGCTACTGTCCAGTGTTTTAATATTAGATGGGTATAGACAGTACATAGCAGGCATTATTTGAAAGGCTAACAAATTGGTGGATCATGTTGGGAAAAATTATATTTGTCATTTGGGGTTTGGGATCCATTTATGATATTAATTTAAAAACATTTGTTGCTAAGTACGTTAAAACTACAAGGAAGTAGGAAAGGAGTGAGTATAGTGTTGGCAAAGAGCATGCACATCACTGGAGGTTAGAGAAGACAGTCTTTGGGATGATGTTTTCATATGGAAAGAATTTTGAAGGTTAAAATGGGCTCAGTATCAGAAACATAATTCTCAGTAAAACAACAAAGGGAAGAGGGAATGATAATCAGGTGGAAAGACATTTAACTGAAGGTTATAAAAAAATAAACTTAAAATTAAATTGCATTTAACAGTTAAAATGAATTTTACAAAAGTCCTACTTGTGATCCCTATTATGGCATGGAGGTGACTTTAGATTCTTGAAAACAATACCAGCAGTTTGTCTTACTACTCAAGATGACAGTATTTGGAAACAAGCAATTGTCTCTTAGGTCTATACAAAGTATTTTTTTATGTACTCATGTGCTAAGAGTTCTTATATTAATTCACTGCAAATTCAAGATAGAGTCACTCTTGTCAAGAACAGTCCTATGAAATTCTGTCTATTCTACCAACCCAGAAAGGTTTTGGCTATGGTCTGATGTGTAGAGACCAGCATGCCTAGGTACAGAGATAACTCATTACCAGTAGTATGGCCACCAAGTGGTGACTCTTGAAACAGACAAAAATCCAAAATGGCCTTCTAAATAATGGTTGCATTTGGAATTTAAAGTACTCTACAATATGGTATCAACCTTCCTTTTCAAATCTTATCATACACAATCACCCTTCATGTTCTCTGTGTTTCAGCCAAATTAGACTGTTACCATTTCTTACAAATTTACTCCATTTCTGGTATCTGAGTTTTTATGTGGACGTATTGATATCCCTGGTAGAATGTAATCTCTCTGATGGCAAGGACTGTTCATTTTTTGACTTTGTATTCCTAGTATCTAGCACAGTACCTGGTACAATTTTAGGTGTTTGATCAATGTTTGTTGAGTGATAGAAAAGGAGAGGAAGATATTAAGAATTATGAAGGTTTTAGATCATTTCCTCACACTAATTTAATTTTCATACTCAAAATAATCAGATTATTGTCCAACAATTCAGCTGCTATACTACTGAAGGAAGCAAACCATATCCATGTTAAAATTTAGTCTATAAATGAAGCCAAGATACCCAAAGAAATTGCAGCTAATGGGTATGCTTTGAAAAGGAGGTGTCATTGCCATGTAGCCAGATGGGCAATCTGAACATTGCACTTTTATCCACTTTTATCGTTAAAAGACCCAGAAGAAGTCTTTCAGTTCATTGAGATGATTACTTATGAAGAACTTATGGAAGGATGTCAACAAAAAATTGCAAAGGAAGAGAAGGCATGGGTGAGTTGCCATCTCTATTAGTCAAGAGATTATTCATGATGATGGGAACGTGGATCTGTGCTAGAAATGTTGCATGAAAGTTCACCAAAATAAGCTTTGGATGGTGTTGGAGATTTGTGGGAAGTGACCTCTAGGTTAGGCATGGGATAACCAAGGCAATTGTTATTTCTGGTTTGTTTTTTGTTTTTAGGTCTAGTAATTTTGAGTAATTGACTTTTGTTTTGGACTTTATAAATCCTTGCTTTGTGACTTTGGCTGTCATTTAGTCTTTCTGGAACTTAGTTTCTTTATGTGTAAAATGAAAGGGTTGATTTGGATGAACTCTACGGTCGGTCCCTTCCAGCTCAAATCTGTGAGACATTGGTAAAATGCCAATAGCATGCTAGCCTTGGGGGGAAAAAATGAAGCAAAGCAAAGCAAAGCAAAACAAAAACACCGATGACTATTCCTTGGAAATTGGAAATGCTGATGGTATTCCTATGCTCTCTGATATGAGAAGCAGCATAAATGTGAAGGAGAAAGAAGAGATCTCCATCATTGTGAAGACAGTAGGAAATATTAAAAAATGCCCTTCAGAACCACATCACTGGTAATGGTTGAAGGTTATAAGCTGCAATTAGATAGGGACAAATCTTTAAAAAGGCTTCCAAAAGAAAGACAGTGAAATAATTGTGAGATGCCAAGAAAGAAATTGGATGATGACTGAATTAGTAACCATTTAGCTATAGCTTCTGTGGAATAATAGGCCCTTGTTCTTCAGAAATGGGGAACTCTAGTAAAAAATGCATGTAGAGGACATTTTACCCCTGAAGATAAGAAGGTTGGATCACAAAATTGCATTTTGTAGTTTTTCCAGGTATGATGAGATCACATCTACATACCCTCAAGATGGTGAGGAATAAACCCTTCAAGGACATCCTCTCAAGCAAGGACTCCAATCGATTTTTTTTTTTGTCACAAGGACAGTATGTGGAAAGATTAAATAATTCCAGTAGAGCTGATGGGAAAATTGAATTTAATTGTTTGGGAAAGGATTTCTCCTGAATCTATCCATGTCCGTGTTTCTCTGCTTTGGTGGATCTGTGGTCCCATGAATGTGGGTATTCTGTCCACAAGAGCTGATCACAGACCATTTACCTTTCCCATCCTTTAGGTTAGTGCCCCTGACATTCATGAAGCCTTCACAGAGGACCCAGCATTTTAGAGAAACTCCTCTAGGTCGGATGTTCTTAACCTGGAGTCCATAGATCCTCAAGGGGTTAGATTGAAGGACATCCGTGACCTAGGATGAGAAAAAAAATCCCCTCTTTATTTTTCCTAACCTCCAACTAAAAATATCCATTTCCTTTGATTATAAATTCTGCTAAGAGATCCATAGGCTTTAGTAGATTAGGATAGTGGCACATGAGGCAAAAAGGGTTAGGAACCCCTGTCTTGGCCTTTTAATACTTTTTGGATCCCTGAGCAACTTTTGGGCTGTCCATTTGGTATCTTCACTCATGCTACACACCGTATCAACATCTGCTCTGCAATGTGTACTCTTAGTAATCTTCCTGGTAGTCTGAGAGATTGTGATGTTCTCAGGGTTGCAGAGTCTGTATATGTTAGAAACAGGGCTTGACTCCTTATTCAGTTCTCTGTCCATAACTATGAGTTATAATATGGGAAACAAGTATCCACCACCCACATACAGATGGTTAGGGTGCTTTTTTTTTGAGTCACTATGCATCTCACTGAGGAAATCCAGTAATACTTGGGTGATTGATACAACCTCCACAATGTTGATAATGAATAGAAGTTTTCTAGAAGACTTCAAGCAATTAGCAATGACTCTTTATTTTGGATTTTGCACAGCACTTCCTCCATGACAGTGACAAATGCCTTTGGTGAGTGGGTCTTCATGTTTTATGCCTCTTTTGATATCATAGAACAACAGTTACATAGGCTTAGTCTAATTCAGCCCTGAGAGGAATTTCCCTGTATCATACCCGAGAAGTGGTCCTCCATCTCCTGCTTGAAGACCTCTAGTTGGGGGCAGCTGGGGTAGAGTCCATACCCTCTCAAGCCAGCCCATGCCCTTTGTGGATGCTTCCATTGTTAGACAGTTTTTTTTGGTCACATCAAGCCTAAGTCTGCCTCTTTATAACTTCCATCCACTGCTCTTCTTCCCTTATTCTCTGGGGCTGAGTAGAAGGGGTCTAACCCTTCTTCCATTTGACATCCTTCCAGATTTTTGAACACGTCCCCTCTGAATGGTCTCTTCTCCAGGCCAAATACCCCCAATTCCTTCATATTAGTGAGCAAATGATCACTGAGCAAAGTTATCTTTGTAGTTAAATCTATCATGGGATACCCCCAAGTTTGTGAAAGGGGGCACAGTACACATGTAGGCTCAGACCCTCTCTTTGGCTCATTTTTTGGCCTCCATCCACTGGAAACACATTACTTCCTCAGATCAGCCATGTTAACAAATCATTTATACTTTATATCAATAGTAAAAAAACCTAGAACAATTTATTTCATAGAGCAAGCAAGCCTCATGAGATCAAGGAAATAAATCAGCATCAAACAGTCTTAATGCCCCAGGCCCAAACAAGCTGCCTTATCTTCCCTTAACCCCCAGGGATGGAAGGTTGTGAGTTTAATCTTCTGGGAGTCTTAAAAAAAACAACCCAACATTTCCCTCAGATGGCCCCCATCTCCTCTGCACCCCTCCCACCCCCCAGTGAAATTTGCTGTTCATGCCTTTGATGTTCAGCTTTCAGCACCAGCCCATGAAGCATTGCTTTCCACCAGCTGGGTGGAGGTGCATAGGATCTGCCTGGAGCCTGGGAGTGGCAGCAGGAGCAGTAGGGGCTAAGAACAGATATCTTCTGTGAGGCCTGCCTTCTCATGAACCCACCAAGTCCCACCACAGAGAGGCAAAGGAGATTTCCTGACTGCTGAGAAACTCACAGAGAGGTATTGAGGCTTAGAGATCCCTTCCGCTCTTGATGGACAGGGAGGCGTGTTGGGTTTGCTTTGGGGCTGGGCACTCCAGATCTCTGTCTCTTCCCAAGGCCGCATGCCTCCTAGCCAAGGCTTGCTGTCTTCACTTGCTCCTGCTGCCGCTGCCCCCAGGCTTGGACTCCTCTACGTGCATCTCTGTGGGGCAGCAGAGAGCAGGGCTCCGTGGGTCCAGGCACAGCGCATTTCTCACATAGCACATGTCACTGAAGAAAGTGGGGAGGTCACCTCAGGAAATGTGCTTTTAATTTTTTAAGGCAAATGTTTATGGAATATTGAGTCATAGGTGATACAGTGGATAAAGCCTTGGTCTTGTTTTCAGCAAGTCCTGAGTTCAAATTTTGCCTTTGATGTTTATTAGTTGGGTTCACCTTGAGCAAGGCATTTAAACTCTGTCAGCCTCAGTGTCTTCACCTGTAGAATAGGGAATAATAACAATAAAAATAATGATGATGATGATAGCTAAGGATCATATAGGGCTTACTATGTGTCAGGCACTGTGCTAAAGTACTTTACAATTATTCTTGCATTTAATTACAGGGCTGTGGTGAGGATCAAATGAAATAATATCTCTAAAACACTTTGCAAACCTGAAAGTGCCATAAAAATGCTAGCTATTATTATTATCATTATTATGTGCAATAATAATTATTTTATTAATCAAACTAAAGGAACTAAAACTACTAAAGTTATTTTTAAAAATTCACAACTAAACTTTACTTAACATAAACTCTGCAAAAGGAAAGATTATAGTTAAATTCTTTCTCTTACCCTAAAATACAGAACAACCTTTTCAGTCTTATATTCTTGCCTGAAAAAATCCTAAAGATCTTCCCGATTGGATATTCCTACCCAACCTTGTGAGAGACAGCTAGGTGGCTCAGTGGATAGAGCAGACCCAGCCTGGAGTTAGGAACACCTGAATTCAAATCCAGTCTCAGACACGTGTGACCCTGCGCAAGTCACTTAATCTCTGTTTGCCTTAAAAAGGAAATGGCAAATCACTCCAGTATCTTTGTCAGGACAACTCCAAGGACATTGTGGTTCACCAGGTTACGAGGAATTGGACAAAACCGAATGACTAAACAACAACCCAGCCTTAAACTTTTTCATCGAGGGCTGGTGGAGTTTAAGACCTGGGGCTCAGAAGAATCTTCACTTTCGTCCTCCTCGCCCCTCCCAATCAGAGGCTCAGGGCCACGGCTGAGCCATGGGAAACAGTGACTCCATTAAGAGGTCCTCTCCACCACTGTTGGCCCCAAACCAAGCTATGCTTCACGTTCCATTCATCTGGCCCTGGCCGCTGTGGTCATCCCCTTGCCAACTCTCCATTACTGTATATGCCATTCTCTCTTTTACCCTCCTTTCCCTTACTCTGGTCTCTTTTTCTGGCACATCACCAAGTCAGCACTTCCCTTGCTTTTAGAAAGAGCGGACCATTTGAATGCCCTGACTTCACTCTCCTCTTCATGACTTCCCACCTTTCTACACCACCACTCTTCCATGTATTGTCTCTCTTTAATAGAATGTGAACTTCTCCAGGGTAGCGACCATCTTTCATATCTCTAGTACTTAACAACATGCTTGATAAATATTCCTTCATTCCTTTCCCTCCTTCCTCAGTCTTGGCACTGCGGCCTGCCTCCTCTGTCCTGCCTCGGACTACCAATCCTGGCCACCCTACCCCCTTTTTCTGATTATACATTCTCCAGAAACCATCTTTTCTGCTGCTTTTTGTGTGGGGGTCATTGTTGGTAATATCCCACAGCTTCTCCCACCCCTTCTCCTTTCCCTTTTGTAGGTAAATCACAAAATAAATGTTAGTTATGATTAATAATAACCATATGACTCTATGGTCTCATTGGCTGCCTGTATCCTCTCTAATGGTACAGAACAACACACAGTAATAACACATGATAATTCTAATAAAGAGTGAGTTCGTCCGGTGCATTGAAAGTAAAATCCAATCTGTACAAAATGGATTTACATGGTTATTTGCCCAGTAATCTACCAATTGCCTAAAGTTAAACATATCTCTGGTAAGATACAGAGGTCATTCACATATTTACTATATTTTCATATTGACACCAGATCTTCCCCTACTGTTATTTCTCGGCATTTCCTCATATTTCCTTTCTAAGATGGCCAAGTCTCCTCAAGGGCACAGCTCAGTTTTCATTGTTTACCAGCTGTTTGTGTAGCTCTTCACATTCTGGCTTCAGATAGAAGCACTCTCCTTGGACCCTTGGCTTTCTTTTGTTTTCTCTTTAAATAGAGGAGCAGGAATATAGGTCGGTGCCATATGTAGAGCGAGAAGGAGGTCACCAATGAACCACTTCATTCAGTGGATAAATGATCTACCATCTGAGCCTTACACAAAGGGCATTTCCAGCAGGGAGTTACCAGGCTTTGAGAGCAAGAGGGTAAAACCAGCTGTGGAGGATTTCCTAAGAATTGTTTAATTGAAGAAAAAGAATCTTTGGGTCAGTTTAGCTTGCTAATTTGCGAGCAACTTGGCAAATTCACACTGAGACTCTCAAAAGGAAGATCTGATTTCTATCTGGGTTTAGTGAGACTTGCTACCTGCTCTCTGGGAAATGTTTCTCCAAAGAGAAGGGAGTAAAGATAAAACTGCTTTTTATTTTTTGTTGTTTTGTCATGACTGCCAAACCACATTGAGCAGTCTCTTACTGCTGCTTTTTCCCCTTTCTAAGTTACTACATAGGACTGTTGCTGTTTGTGTATATTTTTTTTGTGTATTCACTAATTTTTATTAGCTTCTAGTTTTTCCATTAAATTTGCCTTTTTTTTCTGTAACTCAGGTTTTCTCACTTTTTTTGTACTTTTAAAAGTTATTGACAGGTGTCTTATCTTTTGGAAATGTGTAATTATTTGTGACAAAGTATAGGCATCTGTATGTTTGAATTTTTCTTTTCCCCCACAATAATCAGTTCATTAGAAATATTGCTTTTAATTCAGCTATTGTTAAGATATGAGCACTAAAGAGAGCAATTCATTATATTGGAAGAATTGTCCAAGAGAAGTCCCTAAAGTAGGTGTAGATTGAAATAAAATTCATTCATCTCCTCAGATCAGTTTTGTTAGGGGGTTAGGGAAAAATTATGATTAAAATATGTTAAAGATCAGGCTCTTCTCTCCACCTACTTACCCTCACTCCCAAAGAATCAGACATTTTGTTAGAAAATTGTTCTTGTATTAGTTTTGAAAAGAAAAAAAGGCATTGTCATGCAGTATTTGTAACTAAAAGCAAAATATTTGTTTACAAAGGCAGTTGGAGTGGAGAAAGCTGTTCTGGCGCATTTGCAATTGTCATTAAAAAGACCCTGTCAAACAAAAAAAATGCCCCTTCTGTCTCTGCTTTCATGAGTCTAATAGGTTGCCCCTCTTTCATCCTCTGAAGAAATTTATAAAGCCTCAAAGCATCATGGGATGGAGCCTACTGCTTTTGAACTACAATGAAAAAATGCAGGTTTGGGAGTGGGGGGAGGAGGGGGAGTTATGAATAGGAAGCATACTGGATTAGGAGTCAGGGGACCTGAGTTCAAATCCCAGCTCTCTTACTTGTAAATAGTACATATCAGATGTTGAATAAATCACTTTAGCTCTCTGAGGTTCGGGCTTCTCATTTGCAAAATGAAGGAATGGGACTGATGAAGATTGAAAGACGCTTTTAAAAATTGAGAAAGATTGTTTTACAATTTTAATTGGTATATTTTGTTTCTCTGTGTTCTCCCCGTCTTGTTCCTCCTTGCCCTCCTAGAGAGCCATCCTTTGTACCAGACACTTTTTTAAAAGAAAAAAGAAAAAAAGAAGAGGAAAAAAAATCAGCAAACCTAGTGAATACATGACATTTTTTTTTTTTTTTTACAATATATGCAATATGGGTTCTATACAACCATGGACCTCCCATCTCTGCAAAGGAAAATAGGGAGAAGTATTTGTTTGTATCTCCTCTTGGAGGTCAACTTATTCTTTGGACTTTGACAACATTCATTTTTGGTTGTTTTGTGGTTGTCTTTCTTTCCATTTCCATTTTATAGTCACTGTGTATATTGTTTCCTGAATTCTGCTTACTTGCTTTTGCATCAGTTCACATAAGTCTTTCCTTACTTCTTGTTATTAATTACATTTATTGTTTAGTACCACATATTAATATTCTGTTAATTAATGTGTTATAATCTATTTAGTCATTCCCCTAAACAATGGACATTTGTCTTTCAATTGTTTGTTAGCACAAAAAAAGCAGCAGTAAATATTTTGGACCTTTCTTTTTATTAATGACCTCCTTGGGCATATATGACTAGTAATGGAATGTCTGGATCAAAGTGTACGGACATTTCAACCACCGTATTTACGTAATCCCATATTGTTTTCCAGAATAGTTATCTGGATTCACAGCTCTGCCTACAACGCATTCATGTGCCTGCCTTTCTATGCTCCTTTCGATGCTGACTATTCCTATCTTTTGGCATCTTCGCCAATTTGCTGGATGTGAGGTGAAACCTCAGGCTTCTTTTTGTTTGTATTTCTCTTATTTGTGATTTGGAACATTTTTTCATAGCAGTGTTAATAATTTGCAATTCTTCTTTTGAAAAAAGAGCACTTTTAAATGTTATTTTAAAAATAAATGTATACATCGATAATGCTAGAAAATTCTGCTTTGTCAGGCAGGCAGATATTTATTTTGTAAATGGTCAAGAAACATGTAACAGTGAATGCTTAAAGATGCTGGTAAGACATTAATATCCAGGGGCTACATTTTTTAAACCTTCAGGTTTAGGTGAGTTATTGCACAAATGTTTTGTCCTAGCTGTAGAGATAGAAAGCCTCTGATTCTAGAGGAAGAAAATAATTTCTGTTTAAGAAACATTTCTCTCATTTTGCTCTCTTTCAGCAATATCATCTTGTGTTTACAATGATCATTGTTGTTATTTTTGATGAATATCTTTTATTTTTACATTACCTTTATTTCCAAATATATTTACTTCCCCTAATAGATAATCATCCATTGTAACAAAACAAAAATGAAAGAATTAATTAAATAAAACCAGCTAAACATCAACCAAATCTGATAACATAGGCAATGTTCCATACTCACAGTTCTTCATCTCTGTAAAGAAGGGGAGGGGTACGCTTTCTCCTCTCTGATAAGGAAGGTAGGATGAACAAAGCATTGGATTTGAAGTCAGAGAGAACAGAATTTGAATCCTGCCTCAGACTCATATTAGCTATATGATCTGTGGCAATTTTTGACCTTCATAAATTGCTCTTTTCTCCTCTATAAAATGATTAATAATTGAACACAACCTAATAATAACACTTGCCCCACAGGATAATTGTGAAGATCAAATAAGGTAATGTACATAAGAGATTTTGTAAGTCTTAAGGTACCATATATAAATGCTAGCTATGACTGTTAGGGATCAAGCTTGCCATGACACAACTTTCAGTTTCTTTGTTGTTTTCATCTTTACGTTGTCATAGTCATTACATGCATTGCTTTATTGGTTCTGCATATTTCACTTTGTCTCAGTTTATATACGTCTTCTCATGCTTCTCTGTATCCTTTATATTCCTCATAATTTTATGCATACAGTTCAACAGGAAATTTATTAAGTACCTGCTATGTTTTAGGCACTGTGCCAAGGAACTGGAATGCCAAAAGAACAAAACAAAAAGCGAGAGAAGACAAGAATAGAAACAATCTCTACACTCAAGGAGCTTATACTTTCTGGGGGCTACTAAGTCTTAGAAAGTAAGTGACCTTTGCCTTAGTTCTTATCATTTGTAACTAGTAGACTAAGAATTTGATTCTGAGCTTTTTTGTGATTCTAAATCTAATTCTTTCTGTAATGTCACATTGTGTCCTTGTCTTGCCTTACGTGGTGGATAGAGGTACACTTAAGAAATGTGTTACAACTTGAGATTTCTCCTGATGTCCAATGAGATAATGGATATGAAAATGTTTTGGAAAAGTATGAAGTGCTATGCAAATGTAAAATTTTGCTATTTTGATTCATTTACTAAAGTCCTATCCTGATGACTCATCTTGTTGTGAAGGTGATTGTGAATTCCAGAAGGTTATGCCTGAGGAGTGTAAATTTTGATGGTTGTCATTGAACAGACAGACTTAGAGTATGATATGCTGTCTGTCAGCCAAGGTCCAGTCTAGTTAAGTTTGGGGAAGGATTTGCCATTTTGACTTCTTGTTCACCTGAGTTGGGAGCAGGCAGTGTTTGGATCTCAAAGGTAATAGGACGCTAGGGGCAAAAGGGAGAAGGAGCTATACAGAACCATCTCTACTTGTCCCTGGAAACACAGAAAGGCAGCAAGGGCCTAGGGCCAAAAATCCAGCGCCTATTAGCTTCTACCCTGCCCGTTTTGGCACTTTTCTATTTGAATCATAGGTCTGCCATCTCTGTTTCTTTGATAAGTAAACTTAGGTAAGAAGAAAGCAATTAATTTTGGTTTTTTTGCCTTGGACCCAGGGTAAATTACAGATAGTGATAGGATCAAAATTAATGCCTTCCAAATTTATAATGGCTGGGTGATGAGCTATCATGTCTCTCTAATTTTCTGTGGATATGAAAGCATTTCTGGCAATATGTAGTCTGAGCTGAATGGCCTCTTTTTTGTGTTCCACTAAAATAAAGTCTTTGGAATCATGGGAAAAAATTCATATAAAAAAACCCATACCACTAGAAAACACTATGTAAGAGAAAATGTCTTTTTGCAGTTTCTATTCCACAAAGGGAAAAAAGATCTTGACATTTTCCCAGGAGTGAATGAGCAGGTGCAGCAATTTTAAGAGTTAATGGCAAGATTTCCCAAGAGCCCTTAGATAAGGATAGGATCATGACCAAACTCTTCAATGAGCATTTTAAGGTGATAGTGTATAGGCTGGAATCTAGGATTCCATTATGTAGTAAGTATAAGTAATGAAAAGTCTGTCCCAGCCTTTCTCTCATCCTGCCTCCATCTATCTATCTATCTATCTTTCTATCTATCTATCTATCTATCTATCTATCTATCATCTATCTATCTGTCTGTCTCTGTCCATCTGTCTATCTCTGTCTGTTTAGCCCCTTTTTCTTCTCATTCTCTAATTGATGAATTTATGGGGGGGACAGGGTGGGTTCAGACTGGTAATTTTTACTGAGGCAGAACCCTTCCAATGTGGAAATTCCTCTGTATTGATGAAGATAAATAACTTTTTATACTCTTGAGAAGTTGCTTTTGCACTTAGAGGTTGAATGATTTGCCCATGATCTCCACCTGTTATGAATTAGAGAAGGCGCTTCAGTTGGACTCTAATCTATTACATGTTATTGTCCCCCAGAGCATACTCTGCTCCACAGAAGTTGCTATTCTTTGTATAGGATGTTCTATCTCCTGCCTTTGTGTCTTTGCTTAGGATGCATCCTGTGCCTGGAATACTCTCCCTGCTCCAAGATCAAGACCAATCAGCTCCCTTCAAGGCTGAGTTCAAATGCCAACTCCTGTAAGAGGCATTTTCTGATTCCCCCAGTAATTAGTGCTTCCCCTCAAGTTACTTTGTATTCATTTTGTAAATATTTTGGATTTATTTATCTGTGTGTGTATTGTTCCTTCTGTGAGAATGTAAGTTCCTTGAGGGCAGGAACTATTTCATTTTTGTCATTTACTCTGTCAAAAACTACCTATATTGAACTATTTTGCATTTATTCTCTATATACATATATACACACAGTATATGTATATGTGTATATATATAAATATATATACACATACTGATATATGCTTGTCTTCCCCATTAGAATGTAATCTTGCAAGTAAGAGTTGTTTCATTCTTTGTGTTTGTATCCTAGCACAGTGCCTGGCACAGAGCATGCACTTAAAAATGCTTGTTGAACAATTGATGAATTGATAGCTGTTTAATATGCATTGGTTGAATTGAAACAAATTGAATTCCTGACTCTGACACAATCCTTTCTTCATCATAACTTCTTCCTCTTGGTGTTGACTTGTCAGATCAAAATAGTTTCTTTCCCTCATAGTTATTAGACACTTTGCTCCCATCTCTGGTTTGCCAACCCTACTTCTAAGTAGACTATCCAGGTGGTTTTATGGGATTAAATGCCCAAGTCTGCTAAGAAGGCTGAGGCACCCATCTGTAATCTTTCCTACTCACTCAGAAATTTCTAGGCAAGTGATCACAGATACTGATAGAAAGCCAGCTCTTAGGAAAGGGACCACGGCAGCTTTCTCAGGCCCTTGTAGATAGATAATTACAAATTTTCTCACTGTTCTTTGTCTCCAGAGGTATGGATGGAGCTTCAGTGACCAAGAGTCCTGGGAACCCCTCAAGTCAAATCTCTTAATAAGGGGCTTGCTGAGTTGCTGAGTAAGAGTTGTATTTCCTAAAAATAAGCAGTAAGGAGAATATTTTGTGAATGTCTGGTTTTCCTCTATACCACACTGTTCTTCTTAATGTGCAGAAATTTTAGGTTTTTATGAGAAAGGGATGCTCTTGTCCTGGAGTTGATGCATCATCAGTTTAGAGTTGGAAGGGACCTTGGAAGCATCTAGCCCAACTTCATCATTTTACAGATGAGAGAACTAAAGCCAAGGGAGGTTAAATTACCTGGTTAAGGTCACACAGGTAAGCCAGCTTCAGAAGGAGGATTTGATTCTAGATCCTTAGACTCCAGAGCCTGTGATCTTACCCCTGTATCACCTTGTGTCCTCTGCATTTGTTCTTTCATTGATGTGGTTCCTCACAACACAAATGCCCTTTGAAATCCTTCTGAAACTTGGTTCACTATTCATGAATTGCTGTGGTTGAAAAAAAATTCCTTCTCTCATGTCATTCTGCAAATGACCCATAGGCAGGCTGTTGTTGTCAAGTCTATCCTTGGATACTGTTCAATCTTATAGGACCTATCTGAGTCTGTGAACCTTTGAGGATCCAGGGCCCCTTCCTTGCCATCACTCTTCATAGGAGTAAGACTTTAGGGAAGGGCTAGGGGACTGAGAGAGCCCAGTTCAATTAATTCACATTGCTTCAGCTAAATGGAGGGTGGCCAGAATGAAAACCACTGGCTGGCTATTGAGGTCTCTAGCATTGACTTACCCCTTTCTCTATCCTATTTCTCATGGAAGAATTTGCAACAAAGCTTGTGTCACATAGGTTGGTCTCTGCTTGTAGTATTTGTACAAAAATGGCATCCAAGTAGCGACTCCTACAGGTGGGAATTGTGGGAAAGGTGGTTCATATATCTTCTGAGTACCTTCCTTTACCCATTCTCTTTTGCCCCTAGAAATCATATAATGGCTAGGCATAATTTATGTTGTGTTTTGTGGCTATAAGAGTACTTTTCCTTAAATTGTGTCTCGGAACCTAGTGCTTAGCACATAGTAGGCACTTAATAAATGTTGATTGATTGAACCTTAACTAACCTGTCCGAGGTTGCCAACACATGAAGTAAGCTTCTTTTGGGTAGCAACCAGTGATCCTCTACTTTGCCTCACATTCTGATGCGTTTCACAGCCAGGAGCCATCTCTCTAGGGGACGCTTTAACCCATAATTCTCAGTGACTATTCTTTCTCTTGGTATGAGTATATCTGTGGTAAGACGATTATATGGTCTTCTTCTTCCAACTGTTTTTGGCTTAGTCCAAAATAAACTTCCCAGTTACAACCCTGGTCCTCCCTGAGATGAATGGTACAAGTGGTAATAGTTGTCATTTATATATAAGATGTTAAAGTTTATGAGGCCCTTTATCTATATGGTCTCATTTGAGCTTCACAGCATCTCTATGAAGTTGGCATTTCCTGCCCTCCCCTCCTGTTTTTTGGTGGGGGTGCAGAGGAGGACAGACCAGTGATCTTATTGGCACAGGGAACTTCCCTTGAGGATGCTCACTCTCCCTGTGCAAGACTGTAGCTGCCCTGCAAGTAAGAGTTGCTGTGTCAAAGGGAGTATATGTGACTTGCCCAGGGTCACTGAGAGAGAACAGGGCAGAGGTAGGTATTGAGCCCAGGTCTTCCTGACTCTGAGGCCAGCTCTCCTTGCCATGCTGAGTTGGCTTTTGAGATAGGCATCACAGATGTTGCTATTCTCATGTTCCTGATGGGGAAGTTGAGGTTTATAGCAGGTAAGTTTAAGTGACTGGTTGTGGCCATACGGCAAAGATAGAATTCACTCAAGGCAAAGTCTTTCCTGATTCCAAGTTCAGGATTGTATTCCCTATACCATATAGTCTCCCCATGAGATTTTCTTATAATAATCCTATAGGGATAAACATTCTTATCATTATTTTACAGTTGAGGAAACTGAGGCTCAGAATAATCTGCCTGAGGTCATTTGTTGTTGTTCAGTGGTGTCCAACTCTTCATGACCCCATTTGGGGTTTTCTTGGCAAAGATACTGGGGTGGATTCCCATTTCCTTCTCCAGCTCATTTTACAGATGAGGAAACTGAGGCAAAGAGGGTTAAGTGACTTGCCCAGGGTCACACAGCTAATAAGTGTCTGAGGCCAGATTTGAACTCAGGAAGATTAGTCTTCCTGATTCCAGGCCTGGCACTCCATCCACTGTACCACTTAGCTGCCCATCTGAGGTCATACAGCTGATAAATGGTAAAATCCAGACACAGGTCTTCTGACCCTTAAGGCCACCTTTCCCCTATATGTCAGAGGCACCTGGTAGCACAGTGGATAGAGTACTGGGCCTGGAGTTAGGAAGACCCAAGTTGAAATGTGACCTCAGACACTTCTTAGCTGTGTGACCTTGGGTAAGTCAACCTCTGTTCTTCTCAACTGTGAAGTAAGGATAAAGACAACACCTACCTCCCTGTGGTGGTTTTGTACTCTTATGAAGATCAGGAATGATATTTATAAAATTGCTAAGCACTGTGCCTTGCACTTAGTAAATGATTATTCCTTTCCCTTCATTCTTGTATCTCTGCTGGAGGATATGGGTTGGAAGGAGTCAGGGGCTGTTTTAGATTTCCAGTGTCTCTGTTGCTTGTTAAGGAGGACAGGTAGAAGAAAGCACGCTGGCTTTGGCATCAGAACTTGATTTCTTTGGGAATATAGATCTGATAGTGGTATAGCTGGCTCAAACTATTTATCTCTCTTCACGGCTTAGACAGCTTGGCACATAGTAGGTGCTTCATAAAGTGTAGTTGACTGGCTGCTGTTGCTGCAGCCCTCCCAGGCTTGTGGAAGAGCCAAGCCCATCACACACACAGTCAGATGAGCCAGGGCTTATGAGTGGCTGGTTGTGCTGGCCAGCGCTAGCCTCTGCCAAGGCAATTAGCGTCTGATTTCAGGAGCCGTATTACTGGCTTTTGTCAGATTCCGAGAGGAAAACATTGTAGAGAGAATTGACAATATTTGGCCACTAGATGGGGATAAAGGTCCACAAATGCTTTGATCGACACTTTTTTGCAACTCACCCAACCTTTGCAGCAAGAAGCCTGATAGCAGAAGAGAGACCTTGATCATAAATCCCATATGCAATAACAGCATCCTAATGCAGCCCAGTGACTACAGGTTGTATTTTTTTTCCTCCCCAAGAAATAAAGTTTTGCTTTCGATGAGAAGGATGTGTTTTTACATCTAGCATGTGTCTCATGCTAAATCTCTTTTTAGAAGAGCTGGCTGGCTAAGCCTTTGCCGGGCACTGACCAAGACATCTGGGGGATATGTCTGCAGTGAAATGCAGGATTGATAGCTTGAGGGAGTGAAAACACTTAAGCCACAGTCCTGGCAGCCTGGATAAAGAGGGTTTTTTAACCCCCTAAAAATGAACGTTTGACTTGTCAAAAACATTTTCTCATTGATCCACTGAGACAGAATGTGCTGGGTAGAGAGCTGCATTTGTAGAAAATCTCCTTCATTTTGGGAACAAATGAAGAGGAGTCAGGGAATAAATTCCCCCATGTTCCCAACTCCTCCTCACCCTCACTTATATGTTCTTTGTTTCTCAGTGGGGAATTTAAGAATAGAATACAGATAATACAGCCATTATTATTATCATTATTAATTATTTTAGAGCTCTTCCCTGTTCCTTCTCTTCCCACAGCACTTTTCACAATCTGGCTAATAGTAATAGCAAGACTCAGACAAAAAAAAATGCCAAACGATAGCATTAGGAGTGGGTTAAAAAAAAATAAAAACACAGAAAATCTACCCATATTTTAATTTACTATCATCAGTTTGGTTCATAAAATATGCTCAAGCAAAGGCATGCGAACAAACATCTCCCCACCTCCCTCCTCCCTGAAGCCATTGGTTTAGAAGATATCAAGCATTAGAACTCGAGGGAAAAGGTCCATTTTACGGCTGTGAAGTTCAGAGTTACTTTGTTCATTAGATTCATCTCCAGTCACTTAAGAGAACTTAACATTGGCTTTGCTAATAACTTTCTCTTTCAAACTTACTTTGTCTGGTCATAGCCCTAAATGCCTAAATGGTTATTCTTTCAGACCTCTTGGAATATGTGATTTGAGACTTATCTTGGAGCCTGGAAGAAGTGGTTTCATGTCCTACCTCTGACACATGCTAGCTGTGTGTCCAAGTGACTTAACCTTTCTTTGTCTTAGATGACTCTCTAAGATTGGGTTATAGATGAGTTGCTAGTCTGCATGATTGAAGGGAAGTCTCCATACTGGGAGAGTTCCCTATAAAAGAACTGTCAGATACAAAGCCTATGGCCAACAACACTCCCCAGTACACCAACCCTCTTAAAATGGAACTGGGAAATATTTAACAAGATAAATAAAAGTATCATACAACATAGATAAGGTTAATATATAGTTTTCTAAATCAATATGCTACCTTCAGGGTTCCTTTTGTGCATTTCATTCCCCTTCCTCCCCCTTTTTATTGCACTTTGGAACCTCTGCACCAAGGAAATCACAGATTATATATGTGTGTATGTGTGTGTATGTGTGTGTATATATGTGTGTGTGTGTGTGTGTGTGTATTTATATATATATATATAAAATATGTATGTATGTGTGTATATACACACACTTAATATACATTTATACTAGAAGGAATTTCCTAAATGAGAATAGATACCTTTCTGTGTAGAAATACATGAAAGATTTCACCTAGGACATACACTGACACCTCAATTAAGGCAGAGAATGCATTTGAGGGATCTATTTTTTGGGGAGGGTCAGAAATCAGTCTATCAACAAGCATTTATTTAAGGCCTGTTATGTGTCAGACATTGTGCTAAGTGCTAGGGATACAAATATAATTAATTAAACAATCCCTACTCTAAAGGATAAAGTGGATAGACAGTGTCATGGAAACAACCAACATTAATTTAGACAGACTTTGTTGGAGAGAGAGTGGAGGATAGAAGGGCCTGGAGTGCTAGTACTAGACTAGTACTAGTACTACTACTATGAGCTTATATTGTCATAGAAGACTGTTACCAGAGGTGGAAATAATATTACGGACTATGTAACCTCCAGCCTTCATTCCAGTTCAAAATTCCTGCACTCTGATGGAAGGATTCCTTGCTACTTTAGGAAATACCCTCTCTGCTATATCCCTGGGATGAAAAAATCTTCTTGCTTTTTAGGAAAAGTAACATCTTCTTCATCGTTAACTCCTGTCAAGAAAAGGCAGGTTGGCATTTCTGGACTCAATATGGTAGATGCTCTCACTCCATTTTGGAAAGTCAGTGATGCCTCCCCTGGGGTAATAGGCCTACCTGCCACTTGGAGTGTGGTCCTCCATCAGTCAGGCCCCAACATGCTTTGAGATCCTGTATGTGGATCAAATGTCATTGACTCATTGAGAAAACAAGTGGCTACCCCAACTTCCAAGCTCAGGCTGACTTTGTTAAAACAGATCCTTGGTAGTTCCCAGAGAATTCGTTAACTAAATTATTATCACATCAAAGAGGGCAGTAAAAAGCATCTACTTCAATACTCCAATACTTTTGTCTTATCAGTGATCTGGACCTTATCAATGCTGCTTTCTCTTCTCTGTAGCAAACTGAACAAAGGAGCAAAAGAATCCTACTTGTCTTGGTCAGATTCTCCCATACATTCTCTAGTAGGGGTCTGCCTAGATGTAAGAGGGGGATTTCTATGCTTCCTGCTGTTGTTGTGAGGTTAACCCTAACAGAACCTGCCCTTTCTGCCAAATGCTACTTTCCAGACTTAACTCAAATGAAAAAGTCTCTTCTTTCCTATTCTCTCCCAGTCTTAATCTACTCTCTGCTAATCTGATTTTGGGTCACATTTTTGTTGCTGTTCAGTCATTTCAGTCATGTCTTACTCTTTGTGACCCCATTTGGGGTTTTCTTGGCAGAGATACTGGAGTATTTTGCCATTTCCTTCTGTAGTTCATTTTACAGATGAGGGAACTGAGACAAACAGGGTGAAGTCCAGGGTTACACAGCTAGTAAGTGTCTGAGGTCAGATTTGAACTCAGGAAACTAAGTTTTCATGACTCCAGGTACTTTATCTACTGCATCACCTAGCTGCTCTTTGGGATGATATTAGCCCAGAAGAATTTGTGTTTTTAACTCTGCAGGGACTTATCTGCATTTTATTCACCTCTCTTGAAGGGATCCTTTAACGTGCAGTTATTATATAGTGGATGTTAGCTTTGGAGTCAAAGGACCTGGGTTTAAATCCTAGTTCTGCAACTTCCTAGCAGAGTGACTTTGGATAAACTATTTATCATCTCTGGTCCTTGGTTTCCTCATCTGTAAAATGAGGAGTTTATGACCTTGAAGATCCTTTTCAGATTAAAATATATTTGGAGTTGAGAAGGGGTGGGAGGGACCTTGCAGCAGCAACTATCAAATCTTAAGAGCAGGCAGCATTTTGTGGTCCCAGACTATAAAACAGGGTCCAGAATTGCTGAGAGAGAATGTGAGTGAGCTCTTTGAAAGCAGGGCCTGTTCTGGTTTTGTCTTTGTATGCCCAGCACCTAGCCCACTTTGTAACTTTGTAGTCCCTTAACTATTTCAATGATATGGTTGTTAATAATTATAGCTAATGTATATATTTATATTTATATCATTTTTGAAGGTTATAATACACTACCTCATTTAATCCTCACAACAACCCTATGAAGTAAGTACTATTATCCCTATATTACAGATGAGGAAACTGAGGTGAAGAGGGAGACTAAATGATTTGACTGTAGTCACACAGGATTAATCTAGGTTTCTTGGAATATGAAGGGAAACTTTAAAACAAAGATTCTTAACCTGGGATCCATGAACTTATTTTAAAAAATATTTTGATAAGTGTATTTCAATATAATTAGTTTCCTTCGTAATCCATCCTGTATATTTTATTTTATGCATTTAAAGGCATTAATCTGAAAATAAATCCTTAGTCTTCAGCAGAACGTCAGGGGTCACGATACACAAAAAAGTTAGGAACTCCTGCTTTAAAATATTGTTGTTCAGTTATTCCAGTCATGTCCAACTCTTCGTGACCCTATTTGGATTTTCTTGACTGGAGTGATTTGCTATTTCCTTCTCCAGCTTATTTTACAGATGAGGAAACTGAGGCAAACAGGGTTAAGTGATTTGTCCAGGGTCACACAGTAAGTGTCTGAGGCCAGATCTGAACTCAGGAAGATGAGTCTTCTTTCTCCCCCCCCCTTTTTTTTGGAGGGGGAAGGTAGGGCAGTTGGGATTAAGTGACTTGCCCAAGGTCACACAGCTAGTTAAGTGTCAAATGTCTGAGGCAAGATTTGAACTCAGGTCCTTCTGATTCCAGAGCAGTGCTCTATTCATTATGCCATCTAACTGCCTCAAGAGGAGTCTTCTTGACTCGGGGTCTTGCATTCTATCCACCTTACCATCTAGCTGCATTTTGCTTTAAAGTAATGAGACTGATTACATAAGCCACATAGAGAGCCATTCCTATTACTTCATGTTCATGTTTCGAACTTGAATTTTGATGGAGAGGAAAATGAATTGGTGGGAAAAAAGGGAAAAGTTATTTTAGGCAGAAGAGATGGGAAAGATAAAGAAAATGAAGGCATACAAATAGTCTGAGTGAGGAATGACAAACAGCAGAACTCAGTGTGAAGCCATTTGGGAAGCTGGCGACAACAAGGCGTGAGACACCCAAGACCTATCGTGCTAAGGCGAGGGTTTGGCTTTGACAGCAGTGAGACATGGTGGGCTTATGATCAAGGAAGGCTCATGTCAAGCCCCCTTGCAGTTATAGGCTCTGTAGTTATGGAATGGGGATGCCATCGGAAGGGGATGAAGAAGACGTGGGTAGTGATTGTACTTCTGCAGCTTGGAGGCGTCTTTCTGAATGCTTTGTTACTTTCATGTGCTCTTTGCAAATTTCGATTAGCCTAGAAACAAACAGGAGTTTATTAATGGGTTGTGTGGTCTATCCCACTTGTGAGAAAAGAAATGAATTATTATATACTTTGCATTTTGCTCATTGGTGTAGGGAAAGGAGAAAAGTTTGATAAGTTCCTGACTTTGAATACCCAATACACAAATAAATACTTAATAGGTTTGTTTTAATCAGAATCCTTTCCAGCCCTACCACTGATTCCTTTAGGACTGTGGTCATTGGTAGAAGGGAGAAGGGAAAGGCTCCAGGAGAAATTTTTGGAATTACAGTCACTTGAGAGATGAGGATACAATCCTGAAGTTCCAGAGGGGTATGATATATCTTTAACATAGACGGTTGGAGAATCGAAGTCTTGAGTGTGTTCTCTCAAGGAAGAGCAAGAAGAAGGGAAGGGAATCAATGTATATGAGAAAGCCTCCTTTTATATCCAACACCCAGATTATTCCAGGCTTTGATTCTACTACCTGTTCAGGTTGTCTCATAAAATAGGGTTTCTCAAAAGAGATCCAGGCATTTTATATGGGTGTGTGGGGGAATGTCTTACATAACCAGTTGAACACCTGCTATGTGCCAGGATCTTCACTCAGTGCTGGGGACACAAAGAAAGGCAAAAAATAGCCTCTGATCTCAAGGATCTCATAGTACAATGAGGGAAATAACACCAAAAACAACTATGTACAAATAAGATACTAGAGCTAATTAGAGATAATCCACAGGGGGAAGGCACCAATATTAAATGGGATCAGGAAAGGCTCCTCGAAGGAGGTAAGATTTAGCTGGTACTTAAAGGAAGCCAGGAGGCAGAGATATTGAGGGAGAGGATTCTAGGCATGGAGGAAAGAAAGTAAAAATGCCTGGTCTAGAGACAGACACATATGATAAATTTCCCACCTCTGGTATTGCAATTTAATAGGCACCAATAAGCATGTAGCTAAACATTTCTAGCTAGGAAGAGAAGGGGAGGAAAAAGGAATAGAGTTCTAGGTAGAAAAAGGGGACATCTAGAATAGGCAAACTGTTGCAAGAAAGGTATTCAACCCTCCTCCCCTCCTCCCCGCCCCCCCCATCCTGAGGTTCTTTAGAATATGATGTCATCTGATTCATAGATGGATGAGTTCAGGGATTTCTTGCTGCCCTAGTAACTCCTTATGGTTTTACTAGTCCTAAGGTCCCCTCTTATAGTCTAGGCAGTCATTTAGCTGTACTGTCATATCAATTAAGGTTACCAAATCTCTAAGTATGAGGTACTTTGCTGAGTAATTCTTTAATTCAAGTCCTTGTAAATACTTCCAACAACTCTACCTCCTCTGAACTGAAAATAGCTCTCATTTGGGAGAACTGGTTTATATAGGCTATCAAAACCCATTTTCCTGGTTGTAGTCACAGCATGGCTATAACTGCATCTTGTGTGGGTGGACCCCAAATAGAAACTCTTCCCTAAAGTATTGATACTCCCCCCCATGGGGACTTCCATTTAGAATCAGAACCTGCTAAATTTAGGGTCCCTCCCAGTGATTTCCAATATGCTTTCACTGAAGGCCTTTCTTGACAGCTCTGTTGAAAAGTTCTATGCATGCTTCTTAAAAAGTAACTCATACTGGCCTAGGAAGACCAATGTATGTTACCCCTGGAGAGAAGATGGTAGACTCAGGCAGTAACAATGCTTCATCAGTCTGAGGCACTGGTAGGAGCCTCATGAATACCCATATGGGATGCTATTGCTATGCCTGGAGCTGAACAACCTCCCACCCACAGTTCCTGGAGCTATTTACCCAGACTATATGTTAGCTCTGCCAGAGTGTCTGGTGCAAGGTGGTATGGATAGACTCCATAGTGTGTTGGTATTACTTGCCAGGATCCTGCAACTATTAATTGCCAGGGACACATGAAATCTTTCACAGGAATACCCAAGACAACAGGGTATTGTCTTGAGTTGTCAAGGATACAGTTATTGCTAATTCTGTGGCATAGGACCAGGACTCTGGTGTTTTCTGTGCCCAAGACTTCAAGCAGGCTGCAACACAGTCCAGCCCACAAGCTTTTCCCCCAGGAGCATGCAAAACAGAAGAATATAGATTTACAGGAATAGCTCCACCAGTAACGAATCTCCATAGGGTGACACTGCTCTGTCACTTCTGTCTTTCATAGCTTCCATGCTATCTCTCCTTTCCACACATACTACTTTACCATTTCAGCATAGTAAACCAGCCTAAGATGAACCTGAGACCCAAACTATCCCTGTGTCACCTACTGCTTACAGGCTGCCTCAGAGTGGGAGAAAGGTTTATGCTCTCCTTAGGGCTCTGGATAGCTACATATCTTTTTCTGCCCAAGGTCAATCACCTTGCCTCCTCCTTATGCTAACAAAAAGATTCTGATTATTGTAGTCATTAAGTCACTATGTTGTAGTAACAAGAACCCTAGAATTCGGGTCAGAGAGCCTGAGTTCAAATCCTAGCTCTGCTACTTACCTGTGTGGCATTAAACAGATAGTTTCTCCCCCTCTGAGCCTCAGTTTCCTTTTTTGTAAACTGATGGGATTTGATTGAATGATCTCTAAACTCCCTCATGACCCTCTAAATCCACAGTGTCTGATATTGAGGTTCTAGAAAGATGGATGTGATTACCATACCTAGACTACTTCTTGAGTGGTTATTCTCTGTCCTAGGTCCTGAAGTCTTAGACACATTTGCCCTTTGCCTGTACGGCACCCATTCCCAGGATCCCTCTCTATTTGCTGGGACTCCCTGACTGCTTTGGCTGCATGTTTGTGTGTGTGTGTGTGTGTGTGTGTGTAGTGGGGAAAAGGAGTGGGTTGGGGAAAGTATTAGTTCCTACTGACTAGACACCCAACTTAAAATGTTCACCCCATTATTTTAAATGGTGGTTGTTAGGTTACATGACAGGATCACAAAATTGGAATTACAGAATCTCACATTTGGAAGGCATCTCAAAAGCTCTTTAGTCTGTGTATACATAAAAATCCTATCCAAAATATCTCCAAGAAGTTATCTAGCCTCTGTTTGAAGTCAGGACAACCTACTGCTCAACTTTACATTCAAAAAGATAGTCAACTTTACATTCAAAAAGCTCTCATTATTGGGGCTGCTAGGTGGTGCAGTGAATAGAGCACTGGGCCTGGAGTCAGGAGGACCTGAGTTCAAATATGACCTCAGACACCTAACACAAAAAACTAGCTATGTGACCTCGGGCAACTCACTTAACTGCAATTGCTCTACCTTCCCCCTCCAAAAAAAAAAAAAGAAAGCTTTTATTATTAGGTATTTTTTTTTCTGCCTGACATTAAACTTTAATCTACCTCTTTGAACTCCCTCCCCTCCCCCCCCCTTTGATTCTTCCTTCTGGGACCAAGCAGAATGTTTGACCCCTCTTCTGTATGAGGGCTTTCCAAATGTTTGAAGATGGAAATCATATCTCCTTCCTTCCCCCACCTCTAAGTCTTCTCTAGGCTAAATATCCTCAAGTCCTTCTACCCATCCTTGTATGAGCCTTGGGGCCCTTCACCATCCTTTTCACCTTCCTCTTGATACTCTCTATGACATTCTCCCCACCCCCTACCCCCAACCATAAGAGGAAATGGGGGCTCAATGAAGGAACAACTGCATTTGGAATCACAAGACCTGGGTTCACAATCTAGTCTGTGTTACTGACAACTATCATGAGGTTCAGCAACCAAGCAACAAACATTTGTGAAACACCTACTATGTGACAGGCACTGAGAACACAAGCACAAAAAATGAGACAGTCTCACCTTGCTGGGGGCTTACGTTTCACCTCTCTGGTTACAGATCCTTTATCTATAAAATGTAGGGATTCGATTAGATGATATCTGAAGTCCCTTGCAGCTGTAATCTATTTTGCTGCCAATTTACATAATCCTTTAAAGTTTACAAAGCTCCTCCTACAACTACTATGGGAAGTAGATACCTCAAGCATTATCCCTATTTATGCTTTATAGATGAGGACAATGATCCTCTGAGAGGTTATGAGATCTGCCCAAACTCCCACACACAGCAGTACAAATGATTTATAAACTGTGAAATGCCTATTTAAAACCTGATTCCCTTACAATCATGTTGGGGACAAAAGATATACATACCCATATGCACAAATGATTGAAAAGCACAAGACAGTATAGAATTTGGTGCTAAGTGATGTGGTGCGTTGGGATTGCACGTTCCCCGCTCTCCTCCCCCCCTCCCTGAATCTAGACTTAAACTGGATCAGCTCCCTCTTAGGCTGACCCTTGTCCCCTTTGACTGTTGGCTTTCAGGAGCTGAGATTCTTGATCATCGAGTTATTTGTCACTTTCATGATTCTGATACAGAGAAATCAGGAATGTTTATGAGCTTCTCTTATCAAATCCATTTTTCAAAATATCCTGAGGAGGGGATGACATTAAACTAGAAATAGAAACCCACAAAAACATGTCTGCTTCCCCTCCCTCTCTCCTTCACTCTCTCCTTTCCCTTTAATTTTCTCCCAATCTTTCTCTCTCTCTCTCTCACTCTGTCCCTTCTCTCTCCCTAGCATTCTCTCTCTTCCCTATCTTTTTCCCTTCTCCTCTGCATCTCTTCTTCTTGCCTCTCTGGACTCATCTACAGTTTCTCTCTCCCTCTCTATTAGATTCTTTTTTCTTCTCATCCCATTTTCTCCATGCCTACTTTCTCAGTCTGGTACTCACCTCACCATTTTCTCCCATACTGACTCCTTCCCTCCCTTCTTTCCCTTCTCCCTTTCACTTTTTCTTCTCTCTTCCACTCCTTGACACAGTAAAGCCATGTAGAGAGATATTAGAGGGCATTCCCTAAGATAACCCCTGAATAGCACCAGCATGCACACATTCCTCCCTGTCTGGGCGGTGGATATGCTTGGCAACCGGGTGTTGCTCCTTGGCAGGCAGGTCAAAAGTTGATGTGACTGAATTGAAATTTCCTCTACTTTTGGGAATCACATTTCTTTTCTTACACTGATTTTATGTTTTCAGAAGCAGAGGAGGCACTTTTACCTCTGTGATTTCCTCACAGATCCAATTGACATGAGACATGGATAAACTTATAGCAACTTGTCCTTTTCCTTGGACATACACAAAGCTTTTGCTTGCTCTTCTTCCTTAAAACTGACCTTTCTCATGGAGCCTTCATCAAGGATCCTGTATCTCACCCCTCCCCCTCCCACCCCCCACCCCCCCACTCTCTTCAGGTTTATTTTGTAAACTTCTCTCTAACTTAAATGGTTTGTCAGAGGATCAGTGAGTAAACTTTATTATTTTTTCTCAGACAAGTTGAATGTTCCTTTTGGGGGAGGGTGGAATTGGGGGAAATAAGCTTCCAGGGGTTGAGAGGTAAAAATGGTGGCTGCTGATTTATCTGCCACCATCAGAAGCTGTTGTCATTTCCCAGAGTGACTTGAGAAAGGTGACTGTCCGGGTAATGGGGTAGGCGTTTTTGCCTCCAGTGTCACTTCCTAAACAAATGGTTCTCTTCTAAAGCCTGGCAAGCCTTAACCTCAGCACAAATATTAAAAACAAATAGCCCAAATTACAACAAAGGGAGAAAAGAGGACTCCAGGGGAGTGCACAATGTCTTTTGATTCTGTTGGCATCTGATGACTCCATTAGCTTTTGACGTGCCAGAGGAATTTTTTCTTTAAAATATTTTGATTCTTTTAAAGCATCACCATGACTTCTCATGACTGTCCCCTTCCCCCCCACTTAGAACCCTACCTTGTAACAAAGAGAGTCAGTTAAAACAAAATAATATATTAATATTTTTGTAGATAAGTGATTTTTCCAAGGGGATTTTCTTCAGTGAAAACATCTGGGACAAGTTTCCATTTAGAATACCTTTATTTTTACCTATTCTCATTTCTCTTTTACTAATAGTTCGCAGATTCTCTTGGGTTGGGTGTTGTGAGTATTCTGCATGGGGACCAGAGCCCTGTATTACCACTGGCACTTTCTAGGAAAGGACATAGAAGAACAGATAGGTGTAGCATTAAAAATGTAACTTTTGTTTTTATTTTCACTGACAAATATAAGTAATAGAACATGTGAATAAGAATGTAAACTGTAAATAAACAACCAACAACAGGATGCAAACTCCTTAAGGGCAGAGGCTATTTTAATATTTTGTTCTTGTATCCCTAGTGCTAAGCATAGTGCTTGGTACATTGCAGATATTTAATCAATGCTTATTTAATTGAATTTAAAAATCCTAGCTTCGTTCAAGGTTCAACTCAAATGTCACTGACTACGAGAAGACTTTTCTGAACCCCTGTCCTAAATGTCAGTGTTTTCTCCCTTATTTTTACTTCTCTGTTAATATGTATTTATTTACTTACAGGATGATAGCCTCCAGTGTGTTGTAAGCTCTTTGAGGGCAACGGCTGGTTTTTGTTTTTGTTGTTTTATTCATGGCTCTTGTCCATGTAATTGGTACTAAATAAATGCTTGTTGGATTGAATTGTAGATGATAGCATATCTCTGCCATTTCTTCTATTTATCAATAATTACCTCAATATGTGTACTTTGAGTAGTATCTTTATTTTATGACATTTCATTTTTATTGGTTAGAAATTTGCTGCTGTAATAAATGCTTGTTCAATTGACTCTCTCTCTCTCTCTCTCTTTCTCTCTCTCTCTCTCCCCCCCCTTTTCCCTCTCTCTCTCTCCTCCTCTCTTTAAGGTTCAAGTTATGTTTAATTAGGATCCAGTTCCCAACACCTGCCTGTGCTGCTACTCCAATGCCTAGGATAGAGTTAATAGGAGGTTAGTCCTATTGAGGCATTATAATACAAAAGCATGATTTGCATACAAAACTGAGGTGGCAGAAAGAACCTTCAGTGCTGGTCCACCTTAACAGAACAGATAGCACAGACTTCATACATTTCAACAAACACCATAGACTAGCACTGTGTAGGATTCTGAGGACACAAAGTAAATAAAATAGTCCCTGACCTCATGAAGCTTATTAGAGGGTAACACATGCTCAGAAATTCTTACAATTCAAAGAAAAAAAAAGAAATTCTTACAATTCAAAGTACAAGAAAGGTCCAAACTATGTGCTTTGGAAAGTTTGAGGTGGTGGAGGTTGCTTCTATCAGGGAAATTTTCATGGGGAACCTTCCAGGGGAATAGGCAGATGTGAGGGCATGGTAAATAGCGAACTGCACTAGGAGTTGAGAGAACCCGGGTTCTCTCAGGGATACTATAAGGCTTAAATGAGATAATGTATGGAAAGCACTTTGGAAACCTTAAAGTGTTATATAAATTCCAGTTATGATTATTAGTTTTATTATCCGCTATTAGGCTTCCAGTCTTGTGATGTCAATTTCTTTTTTTTCCACTTCTAAAATAGTATTTTTTCCAATCACATGGAAAGACAATTTTTACCATTTGTTTAAAAAATTTTTAAGTTCTAAATTTTTTTCCTTCCCTCCCTCGCTACCTCCTCCCTAAGAGTGTAAGCAACTTGATAATAAGTTGTCAATTTCTGAGGTGTAGATGTTGACATTGAAAATTTGACTACTAGTGGGTCAGTTAGAGCTATCTGTAGAACACTCCTGGGTCAAATCCCCCCAAGGAACTAGTTGTGTGACCCTGAGCAAGTCACTCCATTTTTCTAGAGCTGTTTCCTCATTTGTAAAATGAAGGGATTGGATTTGATGTACTCTAAGATGAACTCTTCCATCTTTAAATTTATTCCATTGGGGTAAGGGGAAGAATCCTTTCTGAAAACAAAGATATGGAAATGGGAACAGGTAGGTTTAGGAAGGGTAGGGCACAAGGAAAAACAGTTTATTTTGGCTGTGCCATAGAGTACATGAAGGTGAGGAGAGTGAGATAAGATAGAAAGGTAGCTGAATCTATATTGGGGACTACTTGGAATATATTTATGGTTTTTTTTCTAGTTGACAATCAGGAGTCACTGAAAATTTTCTATCAGAAGAGTGAACAATCAGAGCAATGTATCTGGAAGACAATGTGGGTAGCAGGGTGAGGATAGAGTCAAGAGAGAAATTATTAGAGGTAGGAAGACCAGAGCAAAGCCAAAACAACAATCTAGGTAAGTGATGGTAATGTCCTGAATTAGTGTAGTTGCAGTGGGAGTAGAAAGGAGAAGATTGATTCAAGAGATGTGGGAGTGAAATTAATGGAATTTGGCAATAGATTGGATGTGGAGGGGGTTTAAGGAGATTTATTGTGTCTAACCTGGATAACTGAGACATTATAGAACAACTTGGGGGGAGGGGTGGGTTTTGTGAGGGAGGGTAAAAGAATATTCATTGAGAATTATATGATCAAAGATTTAGAGTTCAGAGAAAATCTAGTCCAACCTCTTCATGTTGTAGATGAGGAAACTGAGGTTCAGACAGATCAAGTGACTTGCTCAAGGTAACACAGATATTAAGTGATACAGCCAGAATTTGAACCCAGTGCATCTGACTCAAACCCAGCACTCTGTTCACTCTCCCCTTCTGCTTCTATTCAGCAGACAATTGGCCATATGGAACTAGAGTTAAGATATGAAGTGTGGCTGAGAATATAGGAACTAAGATGTCATCTTCATTGACATGGAGGTGGAAACCATGAAGAACGAGATTCCTAGGTGAGAAATAGGGATCAAGAAGCAAGTTTCAGGGAATGATCACATTTAGGATTTGGAAATAGGGTGAGGAGTCAGGAAATGAGAGAGAATGATAAATAGGACAGAGATGAAGAGAAATAGACCACAATAATATAGAAGGCAAAGATGGAGAGAGCATTGAGAGGGAGGGGGATGGTTAGCAGTGTCAAATGCTGCAAAGAGGACACAATAGTGTTGAAAAAAGTTATAGAATTCTGGGCTTGGTAATATAGATGAGTTATTATGACTTATTGTGGAATTTTTTGGGGGGCATTTGACAATGAATAGGGAGCAGTGATAAGACTTTGTCCCATGCTCTAGTCTCCCTTCCATGTAGAGAGCTCACAGTGAACTTTCATACTTCTAGAAGGATCATAATTCAGACTAGAAAAATTCTATGAGGCTTGTAGGAGCCTATTTCTTCTAAAAGGTGAAGAGGTAGATACATGCCTTCATGTAACAAAACAGTCCTAAGAGGCATACGTATAAAAATGATATATACATGATAATGATATGTATATGTGGGAGCACATGTCATATTTTTTAATGTCTTATATTTTTATTCTACTCCAATGGAATTGACTGATAAGGCATGGAATATTAAAATACTCCCATTGATCTGTGATTCCATTGGTAAGGATCACCGCAGTGCAGATTGCAGCCCTTTTACATTTGCCTGTCCTGTGTGGCCCTTGGCTCTATCATCCCATATATTTGTCACTGGAAGGGAAGGGTAAACATTTATTAAGAGCCTACTCTATGCCAGAAACTATGCCAGGTAATATTTGTTCATTTGATCCCCACAATAACTTTGCGAAGTAGGTGCTCTTTGTATCCCCATCTTATAGTTGAGGAAATTGAGACAATCTAAGTGACTTGCCCAGGGTCACACAGCTAGTAAGTGCTTAAGACCAGTTTTGAGCTTACGTCTTCCTGACTCTAGATCCATAGCTCTATCTTCTATATGTTATTTAGCTTCCATGGTCCACCTAATAGGCTGAGGGCTTCCCCCCCTTTCTATTGCTATTAAGAAGATACCAATAGGGCACATGAGCTGCCCACTGGTTATCTGTTGCTCTTGCCATGAGATCCTTTGTCAATAAATTAATACAGTAAGTAATATTGTAGAGAACTTTTATTTATAACTCTCCTCCTCCCTCCCCTCCTTCCTTCTTTCCTCCCTCCTTCCCTCTTTCCCTCCTTCTCTCCCTCCCTCCTTCCTTCCTTCCTTCTTCTCTCTCTTTCTCTCTCCCTCCCTTCCTTCTTCTGTCCTCTCCTTCCTTCCCTCCTTCCTTCCTCTCTCCCTCCCTCCCTTCTTTCTTTCTTTCTTTCTTCTTTTCTTCCTTCCTTTCTTTTTTCTTTCCTCCCTCCCTGCCTCCCTCCCTCCCTTCCTTTCTTTTTTCTTTCCTCCCTTCCTTCCTTCCATCCTTCCAAAGCTTCCTTCTTCCCTCCCTCTCTTTCTTTCTTTCTCCCTCCCTTTCTTCCTTCTTTTCTTTTTTCTTTCCTCCCTCCCTTCCTCCCTTCCTCCCTCCCTCTCTTCCTTCGTTCCTTCCTTCTTTCCTTCCTTCAATCTTTCTTTCTTTTCCTTCTTTTCAAAGTAGAATCTAAGCTTCTTGAAGCCAAGTCAGGCCTGGCACATAGCAGGTACTAAATAAATTGTTTTTTGAATTAAATTGAAGTAATTTATTTAGCTGAATAAAGAGACACAATCCTATTATGATAGCTTCCTACTTGTGCTCTCTGCCTCTTATGTTTCCCTCTAGTGCCAGGTTATTCTTCTTAATACACAAATCTGATCAACTTACTCTTCAAAAAAAATTCAAAGGCCTCTATCTTCCATATTTTGAAGGGTCTGTGCTCCTGTTTAAGGACCCCACGCTCTCATCATAGGACGGGCTATGACCCACACAAACTAGGGGATTTTTGTCCATTTTTTCCAGTAATGTCTCCACCTAACTAGGTGGGAGTTTCCTCTGGATATAGTCACTTTTTAAGGGACATTGAACATAAACAACCCAATAACACAGTGGTTTAATAACTGAGAAACTAACGAGAGCCTGATCAAAATCAATTCATTGAATGGAATTGATCTGGTTGAGGAAACAGCAGCTAACCAGGGACTGTGATTTGTTCACCTCTGTTCATCTGCTCCCAGGAATAGTTTTGCTCAATGCTAATCAGATAGCAGCCCTGCATGCTGATTGGCTGAGGAGGTGCACTTCCACTACAATGGGGAGATAATCAATCATCTCACTTGCTTTTGTCTTTGGCGAAGGTACTTAGATTTCAGCCAGCTGGTGAGCTGCCTCAAGGCCACCTGCTTGAGTGAAAAACAGAGAATCAGTTTCTTTCTCTCTGCAAGAAGGGAGGGAAATATTGACTTGTGTGATAATTTTAGGCGGATGATTAAATTTGGCCTCTTAGGCCCCAGCTGAAAATTCAATTCAGATGACTGGTTTTCCTTTTCATCTGTCGCGTGGAGCCATTCTGAACATTGCCATGGCTAATGTTTCTTATGTTGATTGTCTTTTACTTGAACAGAGCACAGAGCCCCCAGCTCATATTCTATATCGGGTGGCTCCAGGCTGGAGGGACATCAGGAGGAAATTAACTTTCTATGGTGAAGTTAAGGATATGGCATCTATTTCTTTATGGGCTACCTCACTGGATTCAGAAAGTAACAAACTGACATTGGTGCGAAATAGGCAGGCAGACTAGTGATCATTTTTTGGATGGGTGGCTTATCTTCTGGATCACTCAATTCTGCTTATTATTTTTCAGATGCATCTCATCCTTTCTATAATACCACCACCACCACCACCACCAATAATAATAATGATAGCAGTTAACATTTATACAGGACTTATCATGTGTCCTAGGCATTGTACAAATATCATCTCATTTTATCCTTGCAACAACTCTGGGAGGTAGGTGCTATTATCATCCCTACTTTACAGCTGGAGAAACTGAGGCAGACAGAGGTTAAATGACTTGCCCAGGGCCACACAGCTAAGTTACGAGTCTAAGGTTGGATCTGAACCCAGGTCTTCCTGACTCTAGGCCTGACACTCTTTCTGATGGCCACCTAGCTGTAGTAGAGTTCATCACGGATTTGGGGCCATTTTGTAATTAATCAGTAAATATTTATTAAGGTAATATAATGTGGCAGGCACAGGGTTAGACACTGGGGATTCGAGGACAAACGTAAAGAGAGAAATAGGACTTGGAACAGCTTTTCCTGACTCTGAGGCTGTCACTCTATTCACCATGGTAAGCTGTCTCTAATTCAGTGGGGAGGTAGTCTGTTTCAGACATGAGTGACAGCCAGTGTAAACTCACAGAATTGGGAGATGGAGTATAATGCATAAGGAACAGAAGAAAGGCCAGCTTGGCTGAACCATAGTGTAAATGGAGAGGTATAATGTGCAATAAGGATGGAAAAGTAGCTTGGGGACAGGTTGTGAAGGGCTTTAAATGCCAAATATAGAGTTTATATTTGATTCAAGAGGTAATAAGGTGCCATTGGAGTTTCTTAAGGAGGGAGGTAGTGGGGCGGCTAGAAGGACCTGAGTTCAAATGAGACCTCAGACACCTAACACTTACTAGCCGTGGGCAAGTCACTTAACCCCAATTGCCCTGCCTTATCCCCTTCAAAAAGCTAAAAAAAAAAAGGAAGGAGGGGAGTAGGATGGTCAGATTTGGCTTTAGAAAAATCAGTATGACAGCTCACCAAAATTCAAATAAAGGTGGTTTGTGGTAGTAGAAATAACATTGGACTTGGAGACACAAGACCTTGGTTTCAGTCCTGACTGGTCTTATTTGTCTTATTATTCTCCTCCTATCTCTAGAAAGGCGAATGGATAGTTTGATAGAGCTGTCATCTCCCTGATTTGGAGATTCCTTTAAGCAGTACAGATTGCAAGCTATTCATACCTTTTCATTCTGTTTAATTCTTGTCTGTGTTCTTCTATTTATCCTCCATAGCTCACATATATGGACATTCCTCTAGTTGTTTTGACATTGCATGGATACCAATGGGGCATACAACTTTTCCATCAGTTTCCCACTGCTCTCACACATCACTGGTCTACCTTCTTTCACAGTCATGCATCTCTCTGATGATATACTTTATACCACTTTTGTGCAGTTTCTCATGGCATGTTTCGCAGATACAGAATCTCTGGAAGAGTCTTATGTTAGAAATATGGATCTCTGTTTCAAAGAGAAGCCCAAAGTGATTAAAAACACCGTGAAATTTCCCAAATCCAATACAATCTGCTTTTGTCCTAAATTTGAAGCTTAGTCACTGTTCCTCCTATGTGTCTGTACAAAACACATATACTTGATGAACCCAACTCTATTGGTTGTCCAAACAAATGCATCTCATAGTCTTGCCAGTATACCTTCTCTGGATGATAGGATTACAGATTTAGAAGTGGAGGGGATTTTATAGGCCATCTAGTCCAACTCCTTCACTTTGCAGATCAGGAAATTGTGGTGATTAGATATGAAAGGACTTGCTCAAAGTAAAAGGGACTTGCTATTTCAAAGAAATAGGTGGCAGAAATGAGATTTAACAAAAGTCTCTTTACTTCAGATCCTGCTCTCTTTCCACACTAGTATGCAGTCTATTCATCCACTTTTTTTCCTCTGTGAATTGTTAAGCTGGACTCTCTATGGAGTAAAAACATATTTGTACATAAAAAAGGGACAAGTAGTACAGGTAACGAGTACTGAAAGGTGATTTAGATGTATCCCTGTGAAGAATCAAGGGACTAGACCAGGATGATCTCTCAATGTTTGTTAAGACATGCACAAGAACTGACAACCTCCTATCCTAGGGAGATAGGATGGTGACTTTAAGGACTGGTCTCCTGATGGACTATAAAGGCAAATGGCCTTGTTAGTTTTCTTTGAACTCTGGCTTTTCTTTCTCAATTATTTAATTACATTAAAATTTTGGCAGTACGTGATGGTATATATAGATTGCCTTTTGGATTGCACATCTTTTTAAAACCAATGTTCTTCTGGGTGTGATTGACTGCAAGTTGTGGGACACTACAGTTTCCAAAGAATTAGAAGACTATCATCTTTCAAAGAGGTGGGGATCATCCAGAGAGGAATGCTGAGGTACATGGTGGGTGAGGCTGAAACACATTATAAACAAGGAATTATGAAATACAATTGTAAATTATATAATAAAAAATGTACAATAAAAAGATAGTCTGGTCATATGGAGATAGTGAGGGACACCCATTGGATATACTGCTCCATTGGCATCCTTGGGATGACAGGACAACTTAAGTGAGGCTTGAAGAATCTTAGTGAAACCTTTAGGGCAGGGATGGGGAACCTGTGTCTTCAAGGTCACATGTTGCCCTCCAGGTCCTCAAGTGCGACCCTTTGACTAAATCCAAACTTCCCAGAACAAATCCCCTTAATAAAAGGATTTGTTCTGTAAAACTTGGACTCAGTCAAAAGGTTATACCCAAGTACCTAGAAGGTCACATGTAGCTTTGAGGCCCCAGATTCCCCACCCCTGCTTTAGGCAAACTTTTAGGAGGATATGGGTTCACAATTTTAGAGGTCATTGAATCTAACCTTTTCATTTACAGATGGGGAAACTGAGGAATAAAGAAGTCAAATGACTTGCCAAGAGTCACATAACTAGACTGAGGTGTGATTTGAATTCATCTTGACAAGTACAGCATCTTAGCCACTATACCATGCCAACATCTGATAGGATGGCCAGTCGTGGATGGGCTATGGTTAGTGTCACTGGAGGGGACACTTGTATTGATAAGATCACAGATTCATTTGACTGTTAATACCTTTTGTTTTTTACATTCCAGTGACTTCTCAATATATTTCACTCCTTTGAAACCTCTCTAGTAGCAAAGAAAAAGTTAAGCAAAAGCAATCATCAGTTTATGGTCCTCACCTGTCTCTTGAAAGAAGGGAAGAATATTTCATCATCTTTTTTGGGGGACCAAGATTGGTTATTACAATTAATTTTGGTCATTAATTTTAGAACACACCCTTCCTGAAATTTGCATGTTTTTATAGGTGGGGTGCTAAAATTGGGTTAGTGGGGATTCTGGGAAAGTGTATCTTAACTTACATCTAGGGTGTTCTGGTCATATTGGGTATGAAGAATTTAGTCCTGTGAATTTCAGATCATTTTCCTTTTTCCTTCTCTGTGAAGGCCTATTATCCTTACTATGTCTTTGGCATCTCAAAAAAAAATATTTATGTATAAAAAGGGACAACCCTTAATCCCCACATCCTGACTCATTTAGAAGAAAAATACTGAGATATGCTACGTGGGACATTTTTCAGTCTCACTTGTGCTTGCCAGTATCCACTTCAGCACATTTCTGAAATGAGCTCAGGCCAGGTCAGTGACACAATAAAAAAATTCCAATTAAAAAGTCTTAAAGGGATCACTGAAAAGAGGATCATTTTCCTCAGGAGTCACTAAATGAAGCAAATCCAGTAAAAGTGTTTGGACAGGGGCAGATTTACCTACCAGTCAGCTCAGGAATGAATTGAGGCTTCAAAAGAGATACTCTGTAGGGCAGTGTTTTTGAGGGATACCAAGTTTCCAGTTGGTAAAGAATTCTGTCAGGCAGTTTTAATGACTCTCTAAGTTTGGCACATATAGAGCAAGATAATAAGATTCAGAAATAAGCTACAGATAAAACATCTTAATTGTACATAGATACAGTGAATTTCTTCTTGAACCTAAATACATAGTATACTGTTTAAAACTCTCCAGACTGACAGTATTCATCTAAAATTTGTTAAAAGTATAAATGTGCATGAATTTTAATGAATTTTAGATGAAAACTGTTCATTAAGATGTGTATATGTCGGTACGTAGGTATATGTGTGTATGTATATGTATGTGTGTATGTATATGTATGTGTGTATCTATCTATCATCTATCTATCCATCTATCTATCTATCTATCTATCTATCTAATCGATCTATCTACCCATCCATCTGTCCATCCGTCCATCCGTCCATCCGTCCATCCGTCCATCCGTCTATCCGTCTATCCGTCTATCCGTCTATCTCTCTCTCTCTCTCTCTCTCTCTCTCTCTCTCTCTCTCTCTATCTATCTCAGCTAGGTGGTATAGTGGATAGAGCCCTGGATTTGGGATTCACAAGACTCATCTTCATGAGTTCAAATTTGGCCTCAGACATTTGTGACCTGTGTGACCCTGGGAAAGTCACTTAATCTTCTTTGCCTCATTTCCTCCTCTATAAAATGATTTAGAGACAGAAACAGCAAATCACTCCAGTATCTTTGCCAAGAAAGCCCCAAATGGAGTCACAAAAAGTTCACACAATTGAATAGCAACAAAAACATATGTGTATATTTTAGTTGTGTCAGCCTCTTTGTGGTCCCATTTGAGGTTTTCTTGGCAAAGATACTGGAATGGTTTGCCATTTCCTTATCCAATCCAGCTCATTTTACCAATGAGGAACTAAAACAGAGAGGGTGAAGTGATTTGCCTAGGGTCACACAGCTAGTAAGTGTCTGAGGTCAGATTTGAACTCATAAAGATGAGTCTTTCTGATTCCAAGCCCAGTATATATACGTGTGTGTGTGTGTGTGTGTGTATGTATGTATGTATGTATATATATGTAAGAGTAAGGTTGAAAACATCCCATTTGTCCCTGGTGGTTTGACTAAGCAAAAATATTTTTAATTGAATCAAATAATCTAAACTGAGTATGAACAGGATCTCTACACCTCCTTGGATTAATTGAAGCCATTGTTGCAGTGAGAGGATCAGACCCTAGGCAATTTGTATAAAAGAGAGACTTTATCTCAGAATCAGAAAGAAGAGATTAAGAGTGTTGGATCCTAGAGATAGGAGGAAGCATGGAGTAAAGAGAAGATTGAATTGTGGCAGAGAAGACAGTATCAAGGAGAATCATTTACTCTTTGAGTATCTGTAGTGCCAATGCAATATTTACAGTGCCCATGATCACGACAAAGACCATGACTATAAGTATTGCATGACGTTTGATGGTAAAATATACCAAACTCTCCAGATAGAGGATAGAACTGAAGTATTTATTTAGACACCAGAAAACTGAATCCCAAAACCAGTAAGCCAATTCTATCATAGTACCAAAGATATTCAGAAGCCATAACAACGCTGAGAGTCACACCATCCTTCAGTCTTCCCACAAACCAATACAAGATCAATATTTACTCACAGACCTCTCTCTCTCCTTGCTTGAGCTCCTCTCTGCCCCATCGTCTGGTTAGCTCTGACCAGCTTCTTGTGAGCTCTGCTGCACCCTTCAGCAAATTCCCTCCATCACAGGCTCCATGTGATTACATCCAGCCTATTGCGGGGCACAGTTTACTTTCAAAGCAAGGGAGGTCTTAAAACTCTGCCCCCTACGTCTATTAAGAGACAGATAAGTTCTTCAAATTCCCATTCTCATTACAGTATCTCAAAGAGCCACTCTTCCCCTGATTTCTCTTTCTGATGCTTGTCTATCCACAGGCTCTATAATACACCCTACTCTTTTTTTTTCTCCAAATATTTGAGCTAAATTGAATCTTGAAGTAAGTGATTAGGCAAGGCATTAAAAAAAAATCAGCCCAAATATCTACTTTGGAAAAACCAAGTGGGTGAAGAATACCAATCTTCTTGACTTGAATAGCCAGTTGCATGCACACTCTATAGAGCTGGTTTATATCTATATTGCACAGATATTGTAAATGGGCAGTTTGTTGGGCTTAGAACTGACCAGGAGAAGGCCAGTGGGCTGAGAGGCCTTTTTTTTGAGAAATCATACAGGGCTTTTAAAAACCCCAAGCTTCTCTCTGAAATAAAATTTCATCTTTTTAACATTCTTCTTCTAGTGGTGCTATATGATTCCCAAAAATGAAATCCCACAGTCTATTAAGAACTAGAGTTGCAGGTCATCCATGGGCTAATAGAGAGGCACATAGGGGCATGGATAGGTTGCAGCATATTAACAATAAAGATTTGTGCACGTAGGCAGACATGGGGTTTTTGTGCTTATCAGAATATGACTCAAAAGCCAACAGTTTTGTTGCTGGCAGATATATATCATATTGGCAAGAATGTGGACCAAGGAAGTAGAGGTGAAAGCCTTGCTGTATTTGGAAAGTTTTTGTTCAGAGGCCCCTATTAATATGTTAATCAAAGATGATTATAGTAGTGAAGTTCCCCTCAGTGATCCACCCTCCACACAAATCCTGTTTTTTGTTTTTTTTTTCTGGTAGAATCCCTGATGCTTTTGGAGGATGTGAGATTCAATCAAGAATGTAACAGGAGTTAGAAGTGAATTTTATAATTATGTCAGAGAGTTGTCAAAAATTTCAAATTATTGCTAGATGCATTCATTCACAAAAGAATAGAAAGTTTTAATCTGGGGGATTCTCTTGACTGTCTGACTGGGTGTAGTGACTCCCAGCCTTTGGCTATGCTTTTATAGAGCTGTCAAGGCTTTGGCACCCAGGAAGCTGCTAGTGGAGAGTAGCTCAGTAATAATAAGACCAAAAGAGATACCTAGCAGAGATGATGTGATGTTCAGTGCACAGAGGAGACAGAGGGCAGAAATAATAGGACCAGAAGAAGTGACATCCTCTGCAGAGAGAAGAGCTGTGATGCCCAGTAGGGAAACAGCACGATACATCATATTTGCAATGTTAGAGGTGTGAGCTCCTGTAGCCAAATTTGTACCTTGGCTAAGTGTACCTTTAAATGTGTGACTTCCACAAATGTTCTTTGGGCACCTGTGCTCTCTGTGTGCTTGGCCTCCTTCACTGGTGGTGTGGCAACCTTTGGAAAAGTATATTCCGTGTTTGCAAGAGAATCTTTTCTTATCACTTGATTTGTTCAATTAATTTTTTTAAAACAAATTTATCTTTTTACTGGATAGTAGAAGTAAAATGCATTTTGTGTAGTTCAGTAGTGTCTAACTCTTTGTGACCCCATTTGAGGTTTTCTTGACAAAGATTCTGGAGTGGTTTGCCATTTCCTTCTCCAGCTCATTTTACAAATGAGGAAACTGAGGCAAACAGGGCGAAATGACTTGCCCAGGGTCATACAGCTAGTAGGTGTCTGAGGCCAGATTTGAACTCACAAAGATGAGCCTTCCTGACTCCAGGCCCAGAACTTTACCCACTGTACCACTTAGCTGTCCATCAGGTATTAGTGGGGACTTATGAGTAAGGGTTTTAGTGGGTGCTTATTCACAGAGTAGCTTTTCTGGGAACTCACAGGTGAAGGGGTATTCTAGGGCTACATGGAGAAGAAGTGGTATAAGAGATGTCAGAGTGATATGTGATTGGAAAGAAGTGGGCCAGTCAGGTAATGAGAGGAAGGGGGAAATGATGGACATCCTTCACGCTCTATTGGTATCTATACAATGTCAAGAGCTAGAGAGGAGGTGGGCCACTCTTGGAGGATTTATAGGTGGATGTGGACAAGAGTAAGACAAGATGGAAAAACGTGGATGGCTTATGATCTGTGCCTTTAGAAGGAGGCACGGGTCTGGATTAATGAAATCATAGATCTATTGAAATATTGAAGCATTTCACTGTCTGCAGGAAGTCTTTCCTTGTCTCTGCAGCTGCTAATGCCTTTCCCTTCCACATTGTCTTCCTCTACTCTGTGTATTTCTTCTATATACTTAGTTCTTTATAAATTGTTTGTCCCGTTAGAATGCATACTCTCTGGGGTCAGGGACTATTTTTTGGTCTTTCTTGGAGCCCCAGTCCTTATCACCTTACACTGATGTCATGTTCTGTCCTTGGGGTTTTCTTGGCAAAGACACTGGAGTGGTTTGCCATTTTCTTCTCCAGTGAATGAAGGCAAACAGAGGCTAAATGGCTTTCCCAGGTAAGAATCTGAGACTGTATTTGAACTCAGGTTTTCCTGACTCCAGACATGGTGCTCTATACACTGAACCATGTAACTGCCTTCTGCTCTGGTCTGTAGCATGTACTTGATGCATGTTTGTTGACTGACTGACTGATCAAAGCCGAGAAGAATACAAAAGGGTGGAACACATCCTGGACAATATATTATTACCCCAAAGAAAGAGGGAAAAGAAGACACATGCAACTTTCAAGCCATATGCCCTCCTTTGTAATCACTCTAAAATCTCGTGAGAATGATGAAGAGTATTGATGAAAATATGAGATGGTCATAGTCCAACTTTGCTAATAGTTTTTATTACTATTTTTAAAATATTCACTGTTTTTAAAATAACAGCCTGTCCCTTCACAATCACATGAGGGACCTAGAAGTATAGTGAATCCAAGACAATATTGCATTCATTGTTTATTGATTACACTGGAGCAAAGCATGGTCTTAATGGATCTTTTCTAACAAGGCATCTCCCTTGCTATGTGGGGAGAAAAGGTGATGTGTCCAAGCAGAAGGTTATGCATTAACAACAATGACTTGAACACAAGAAGTAATATTAAAAAATCCAGGAAATATATACGAGGCAAAGGATTCAGGCTGGTCATGCTATGAAGTGAATGACCACAGATGGACAGGTCAAGGGGTATGCTCATACTCATCACATATTAAATGGCCCAGATGAAGATCTATAGCACATTGGTACTATGGAGGATTTCAGTGAGGGTTCAGGCAGGAATTAGGCAGGACTACTTGTCTGGTATGTCCTTGTAATGTTAGAGGGATAATGAGATCCTTTCTGTTCATTAATAGGCCTCATGTGGAGCCCACTCGGGGAGGGACTTGCCTAAGGAGGAGCTTGCTTAGGCAGAGGCTTGCTTGTAGGAAGGCTTCCACACCTTTTGGTACTAAGTTGATTAGACAATGAGTCGTGAGGGTTGTGATACCTTCTGGCTCTGAGAAGTGTATGTATACTTTGAGTTGATATTTTTCTTTGGGGGCTCGCTTATGAAAAAGACCATTTGATTTTCTGGTAGAGACTCTGAGTAGCGTATGTTCAGACCCCTCGACCGCTCAGATGTAAAGGCTCTCTCGATCCAGTGTTGTGTGTAAAGTGCATAGCAAAATTGCATTGATTCAGGCAGTCAGAGCCCTGTCTGTTGGTCTTTATATTAATTTCTCTGCTTGTATTTTCTTTGATGTTCAGGGTGGTGACCTTTCCCTTGAACTAGTGAAAGTGATTAAAAGTAGGATTGTTAAACCCTTTTTTGAACAGTCTTTCCCTAGAAAAATAGATCAAAGAACCTGTGCTAGCATGCCATGCTGGGTGTGCTAGGGTGCTTGTACTATAGTCCTAAAGGGGATTCTTGGTCAGGAATGGGTTGGACCAGATGATTGATTGAGTGAATGAATAGAGCATTTATTAAAGGTATATATACCATGTGGGAAAGTGTGCTAAGCTCTGAGGATGCAAATAGGACAGTAAGACAGACAGTCCTGCTCTCAAAGATCATGTTTTCATGTAGGAAATCACACAAATGGAAGGTTTTGGCTGCAAGTCAGATGAAAAGATCCCATGGTCCTTGGGGTACAGTGGCAAAGCAGATTGTAATTTATTCTCTAATGGAATTTCCACAGATAAAATCATATCAGTTTCTATTGTGGGGCCACTTGATGGTGCCAAATATTTTGATGGTAAGAACTTTCTTTTCTAGTCTCCATATGCACAGAACCATCAGCTGACTTTGAGGTCCCTTCCAAGAATGAGACTTTATGGTTCTGTCTACACGGTGGAGCAAGAAATCCTGCTTCCCTAAGGACGGTAGCTGGATTCCTACAATATGAGGGAATCAGGTTCATGAAGTTCATTCACATTCAAGAAGCCTGAGAAGGCTTGTTGTCTAGTAAGAATGTGAACGCCTTGTCTTTTATGTTATAACTGTGGAGTGCTAGGTATGCCCAGGATCCTGCTTAATAAGTGCTAGCCTCCTCCTGAAAATAATAGCTCATGGGCCTATAATAACAACAACTCATTTCTAGAACTCTTTAAAGATGGGAAAACACTTTCCTCAATACACTCCTTTGGGGGAGGTAGTGTGAACATTATTATCCCCATCTCACACATGAGAAAACTGAGTCCCCACTTGTCCATGATCAAATAGTCCACTAACTTTTGACCCCATCGATCCTTTCACTACAACACACTTATGCTACATTTGACACAATTTCTTTCATCATCCAGTTTGTTGTTGATGCTGAGGAGTTGTTTCAGTTGTGTCTGATTCTTTGTGACCCCATTTGGGGGTCTCTTGGCAGAGATACTGGAGTGATTTGCTATTTCCTTTTCCAACTCATTATACAGATGAGAAAACGGAGGCAAAGAGAGTTAAGTGACTTGCCTAGGGTCACACAGTTAGTGTCTGAGGTTGGATTTGAACTCAGGTCATCCTGACTCCGGGACTGGTGCTCTATTCAATGAGCCACCTAGCTGCTCATTATTCATTTTAGGAACTCCTAGGTTTCCAGCATCTGTTCAATTCAACAACCAAACTTAACAGATATTGATTAAGCACATAAAATGTTCCAGTCACTGGAGATACATTGAAAATAAAATAACAGAAGTCCTTGTTTTCATGGAGCATGTATTCTGCTGGTGGTATATAATACACACGTAAAAAAAGGAATAAAAATTAATTTTGAGAAGAGAGCAGCTAGGTGGCGCCATAGAGCACAGAGTGCTGCACCTGGAGTTGGCAAGACTCCTCTCTGAGTTCAAACCTAGCCTCAGACACTGACTAACTGTGTGACCCTGGGCAAGTCACTTCACCCTCTTTGCCTTAGTTTCCTCATCTGTAAAATGAGCTGGAGAACGAAATGGCAAACCACTCCAGTATCTTTGCCAAGAAAACTGCAAATGGGGTCACAAAGAGTAGGACACAAATGACTGAACAATTTTAAGAAGCAGTCCAATAACTGGAGAAAGGGGACAACCAGGAAAGGACTCATGGGTTTTGGGTTTTAAATGAAACAAGAGGTTTTACTAGGAAAGGTGAAGATGGAGTGCATTCCAGACAAAGGGGACCATTTCAAGTGGTTACATTATTGCATTTATTCACAGAAGCCTTCTGGACAGAAATGGATGTGGTATAAAGTGCTTTTGGCCAATTGCTTGGGCAGGTCAACTTTTCCCTGTTTCTCATCTAACTGGAAGGAGAAAAGTCAGCTCACTTCCAGAAATGATCAAAGATGGTACTTTGCTGTGCTGTGTAGGCATGATCAGGTTAACCTGTGCACAATAGAATGTGATATAAACTGAGAAAAACAAAACCCACTGAAATGGAGTCATTTTCATATAGGGTAGTATGACAGTACTTGTTTTCTATACACTGAGACTCCTGGCTTCATATAAAAGCAGTGACATGAGGACCTATGGGCTGGTGGATACAGAGTGAAGAGGTGTCTGTACAGAAAGGTAGCAATTGTCACCAACAATCCTGATGGTTGTCATTCAGGGACTTGAGACAGGTGTACTGAATAACAGCATTGACTCTGTCATCACTGGTGCTAGATACTAAGTTGAGTGTTTTGCAGTACATTAGAGAGGGCACGTTGCCGGAAGGTGTGGCTTTGTGTCTCCCCTCCAAAACCAGCTGTGTGACTACAGCAAAGTCATTTAACCGCTCTGAACCTTTGTTTCCTCCTCTCTTTTCTACAGATGGTGGACGGGAAGAGGAGATAGCCCTACCTTCATACATAGTCTCTGTTCTTACCATACTCTTTACTCTAAGGCTTAACACACCAATCTTCTCAAGCTCTCGGTTCGCACCCACTCTGAAGCTCCTTCTACTCTCATACCAACTACCCAAATGTGCTGCTGACATAGTTGAACTCTGTATTAACACTCACTCTCAGGCACTCTTGAGCACTCACAGTTATAGACTTTCATGTTGCTGCATTTGTGTGAGTACCCAACCTGGTCTCTCAACCAACATGAAGTACATCAGCAGGAACCCTACTCCCTGAAAATGTAAACTACCTTCCACTGAATGCAATGCTTTGTTTCTCTTTGTAGCTGCCTTTCTAAGGAGTGTGTGTGTGTGTGTGTGTGTGTGTGTGTGTGTGTGTGTGTGTATGTAGAAGGAGAAGTGACCTTTGTTTCCTCTTTCCACTCAGTTCTATTGCATGCCAAACTAGTCATAAGTGTGGGAAGGCATCTCCTTAAACTCACACCGTAATTAAAAAAATGATTATTTCAGAATGTCCATAGAGAAGATTTTATAATGAACTTCCTTAAATTCCTCACTACCTTGTTCAAGGACTTTGTCTTCCAGAGAGAGAGAATAAAAAAGAATTTTTTTTTTATGGCATTATAGTACTGGTGAAAGTGCAGTTAAATAGTGTAGGGAATAGAGCACCAGGCCTGGAGTCAGGAAGACTCATCTTCCTGAATTCAAACCCAGCCCCAGATCCTTACTAACTCTGTGACCCTGGGCAAGTCACTTAGCCCTCTTTGCCTCAGTTTCCTCATCTGTAAAATGAACTGGAGAAGAAAATGGTGAATCCCTCCAGTATCTCTGCCAAGAAGATCCCAAATAGGGTCTTGAAGAGTTGGATGCAACTGAAAAACAAAAACATACCGGTGAAGTGCTTTAATTACAGACTCACTTGGAAGTTCCAGCTTGAGACTTTTTGGTTAAGTTGAAAAAAATATAGCATTTTGACCATGACTTGTTTTCTCCCCAGTCAATGGAACTCCATCAAACCTTGCCTGCCTGGTGGTCTATTTACTTAAGAAATCTGATTTCTCTTGGGAATGGAAAGCTGTCTGTTTTCCAAGGTGATGGGTAGCTATCTAACAAACTAACCATGGTAAGGGGATAATGGGTTATTTTGGTTTATTCTGTTCACCCTTCCCAGTGTAGTTATTATTTTATGGAGAACTCCATGAGATAAAATAATGGAAGCAAAGAGAATGAAGAAATCATTCAATTTCAGGTGCTGTGGCCAGCAAGTGTGGGAGACAGAAGGGTGTGTGTGTGTGTGTGTGTGTGTGTGTGTGTGTGTCTGTCTGTCTGTCTGTCTGTCTGTCTGTCTGTGCATGCATACATGCAAGCTCGTCAGAGCATGTATGTGCACAATGGGTACTTTAAATTGTCCTCCAAATCATAGTCCCCAGATAATGGCTCTGTTCATGAGTAAGACCAGAGCTGTCCACAATTAGCAGGAAGAATTGGAGACAGTGAGAATAATAGAAGGCATCTGGAGGTCCTAGAATTTAGGACCAGAAAGGACCTCAGAGATTATTTGTTCATTCCCTACATTTTGCAGGTGAGGAATGATTTTATTATCTATTACAAGAAATTAATTTTTAAACTTCAAGTGCTATAGAAATGATAATTGTCTTTGATGTCCTTCGTATTAATGATAATTCAGTCCTTCAAGGATCTGTGATTTCTTTGGTGAGGACACTCAATACAATTGGGGACACTTTGGTGGGGACATTACAACACAAATTGTATCTCTTTTGTGACTTGGTAAATGGTCTTTCATAGTTTATGTGGCTGAAAAATTTGTCAGCCAGAGGCCCAACATGTTGGTAAACTTTTTCACATTTAAATTGCTGGATTTGTCCTTGAACGTTGGATGTAGCCCTTCACTGGGCCTATATGTGGATGAAAATGACAGTGGAGATGATGATGAGGATGAGGATGAAGATGATGGCAGCAATGATGATTCTGGTACAAATAAGCAGGTTTGCCTTCGTGGCCTTATGCCTCCTGATACTTAATAAAGCCTTAAGGGACACATCAAGAAGGTGGGCTGATGACGGTTGCTGGTCAGCCATGACAACACTAGCTTCTCCACTAGGGCCTGAAATTTCCACTACTAGAATCATTCCCTTGGGTTAAATGATACAGGAAGAGTAGTAGCTCCTGAAGGCCACTGTTAAAATGAACATAAGGATTTTTTTAAAAATAAAGGATAGCTGTCTCACAGGGGCAAAGGAGGGATACAGGGAGAAATCTAGGCAAAGTAAAAGCCAAAAGTTATCAGTAAATATTTATTTTAAAAATGAATGCAAAAGGGTCTGCTCACAAACCAGACTTCCAAGAGGAGCAGGAGTCTTCTTATTTCATTATCATCTAGATAGAAGGTTTGATTAGGAGTACCTGGTGGATGTTGCAAAAAAGAAAAGTTAGGCTTGATGTATAGAAAAACTTCCTAATGATTAGAAACAAATGGAAGGGGAATGGGCTTGGTGCATGGTGTCTGAGGTTCCTTCCAACTCTGATTCTCTGAAACTGACATCCAGGGAAGAGCTTCAGGGAGTAGTCAGAGAGCGAGGAGGAGAACCTCCTGGTATCACGGAAGCCAAAAGAACAGAGTTTTGGGAAGCTCACTCTGTCTCTCTTGTGATTCAGTAAATAGTCTTCCATAGTTTATGTAGCTGAAAAATTTGTCACCCAGTGGCCAACCTCTGATGAGCTTTTCCACATTTAAATAGCTAGGTTGGCCCTTGGATAATAGACATGGCCCTTCACTGGGCCTGTATGTGGATGAAAATGACATTGGTGACATTGAAGATGATGATGACAACATAGCAGAAATAATGAGGGCTGGGAATACACCTGTGGGCTTGTCTAAAAGATCTTTCTTAATCTCAAAAAGAAATGTAAGTGGGTAATGACAAGCAGGGAACCCAGATTTCTAGGGAGTAGGTGATGAAGATATGAGAGCAGGGAATACAAGTATCTCATTTGATCTGACTGGGAGGCAGGTGCTACTATCATCTCTATTTTCTAATGAGAAGTTTGGCTAGAAAAGAAAGGAGAAAAATCTGATCATTTGTAAAAGGAGCAGTATCATGTGAATGTACCACAAAGTAAGAAAGACAAGCTTTTTTGAAGGGAGTCTGGTAGGAATCAGTGGAGAGGGAGAGGGTAAAGATGTTGGAGACAAAGATTAGCTTTGGAGAAGAGAAGGGTTATCTCTTCCTCTGAGACTGATGGGTAGAGTGAAAGATATCAGGGATATGCTGATGCAAAGGGGGAAATAGACAGGGAAGCTCATGGATCATTTCATGTTCTTGATGAGTAATGATGTTAATGCTAAATATATGTATGTCTGTGTATATTTATCCAACTATCTAATTTTAGCACCTGTTGAATGGTGAGGCCAAGGATTGGGGAGCCCTGAACATGGGAAGGAACCAGTGGGGAGAAAGGGAAGGCAGAATAAGCATTTTCATTGATTTATTTATTTATTTTTACTTTCACAGTGGACATTAGTCTGGTTGTATAGAAGGGTTGTAACCAATGGAGCAAACAATGGGAAAAAAGAAACAAATCCAAACATGGAAAAGAATGCTAGCATGTATTGCTTCAGTCTCCATTTAAACTCTAGTCTTTCTAGATCTTTCTTTGAATGTAGGTATCTCCTTCCATCCTGAGACTTGTAGAGTTGTCTTATAGCTGTGCGTTGCTGAGAAGAGTCCAGTTTATCAAGGTTGGTCATCACACATACGATGTGCCTGTGATTGTGTATGCATTTCTCCTGGTTCTGCTCTTCTCACTTAGCATCAGTTTGTGTAAGCCTCTCCAGGTAAATATGAAGTCCATCTCCTCCCCATGTCTTATAGCACAATAGTATTCCATTACATTCATATACCACAACTTGTTCAGCCATTCCCCAATTGATGGGCATCCCCTTAATTTCCAGTTTTTTGCCACCACAAAGAGAGCTGCAATAAATATTTTTGTGCATATGGGTCTTCCTCCCACTTCTATGATCTCTTTGGGATATAACCCCAGAAGTGGTATTACTGGGTCAAAGGGTATGCAATTATTTATAGCCCTTTGGGCATAGTTCCAGATAGATCTCCAGAATGGCTGGATCAGTTCACAGCTCCACCAACAATGCATTAGTGTTCTGATTTTTCCACATCTTCTCTAGCATTTGTCATTTTCCTGGTTTGTCATCTTAGCCAATCTGACCAGTGAGATGTGATACCTCAAAGTTGTTTTGATTTGCATTTCTCGAATCAATAGTGATTTATAGCACTTTTTCATATGCTTATAGATAGAATAAGCATTTATTAATTGCCTACTATGTACCAGGCTCTTCTAAGAGCTTTACAAATATTATCTCATTTGATAAAATGAAAGAGAAATTGAAGATACATGAATGAAGAGATGATTTGTAGAGCAAAGTACTGGAAAAGCCAGGAGGGAATGGAATTAAGGGAAGAGACAGAGGGAATAGCTGTCATGGAGATGGGAGTAACACTTCTGTGAGTGAGGGGGAGGAAGAGAATGATGTGATGGTCCTTCAGACGTTTAGGAGAGGCAAAGATGGAGCAGAGGAAGTACTCATTCAATATTCTTTTTTTTTTGGAAGGTAGGGCAATTGGAATTAAGTGACTTGCTCAAGTTCACATGGCTAGTAAGTGTTAAGTGTCTGAGGCTAGATTTGAACTCAGGTCCTCCTGACTCCAGGGCCAGTGCTGTATTCACTGTGCCACCTAGCCACCCCTCATTCAATATTCTTAATGAAGTAGAAGACTTGGTAATCAGCAATTAGGGGTACATATTGGGGTGATGGTGGCTAGAGGAAAATCATTCAGTCAATCAATATTATGGCATTTTAAAAGTATCTACTATATGCCAGTCATGGAGCTAAGTACTTTACAAATATCTCATTTGATCCTCAACAACTCTGGGAGGTAGGGGCTAGTATTGTCTCCATTTTATTTTATTTTATTTTTTTAAAATTTGTTTATTTTTATTTTTTTGCTTTTTGGAGGGGGGAAGGCAGGGCAATTGGGATTAAGTAACTTGCTCAAGGTCACATGGCTAGTTAAGTGTTAAGTGTCTGAGATCACACTTGAACTCAAGTCCTCCTGACTCCAGGGCTGGTGCTCTATTCACTGCGCCGCCTAGCTGCTCCTCCATTTTATTTTTGAGTTGAAGAAACAGAGGCAGAGGTCATACAGTTAGTTGTCTAGAGTCACATGTACAGTTTGTAAGGGTCTGAGCCTGGATTTGCCAGCACTCTATTCACTCTTCCATCTAGGAGTGAGGAAGGCACTGCCCTCAAGGGGCTTACATTCTACTAGGGCAGGTGTTTGTAACCCTTAAATTTTTTTTTTTTTTTTTTGGTATCAGAGACCCTTTTGGCAACCTGTGGAAAACTTAGTTTTTATATATTTTTAAAAAATGTTTAAAAATAATTGAAGGAAGTGCTAAGTTTTGTTTAGAGGTTAGTTAAAAAATAAAGATGTAAATTTTTTTTTCTCATCTAAGTTCATAGCCCACTTGAAATCTATGCATGAACAGGCTGGGTTAAGAACCCTTGTGATATGATCCAAGTCCTTCGGATGAACAGGGAGCTTGTGACTTATCCAAGGTCATGTAGCCAGTGGTGGCAGAACTGAGACCAGATGCTGGGTCCCAAGTTCCCTGGGCAATGTTCAATGATAATTAAAGTTTTAAATTTTGACCCAGAAGCATTGAAAAGGCCATTAATGTCTTCTGAATAGTAAAAGAAAGATTAAATTATGGTCAATTTTAGCATTAAGTGTATCTTATATATCTTTAATTCTTTGAAAATTGGTCATGTATGTACTGCATAGAAATGGTATTTCTCCTTTATAGGTCGGAATGTTCCATTTCTCAACTGTTTTGAACCAATGGAAATTTTCTGTATAAAGAGCTAAAAAAAAAAAAAAGAAAACAAACTATTTTGAGACCACAACAGGGACAGTGTGGTTCCTGACTTATGACAACACTAGATAAAGAATGTAAAGCATTTGAAAACTTCAAAGCTTTCCATGAATGTTATTCATCAAAATCTCTATTATGGCAAATGCAAACAAATGGATGCCCTGCACCCTTTGATCCACTTACAATTTCTAGTGCCAAAAGAAACACAATGTAACAGAGGGTCAATCTCCTCAATCCAGTTGCTTTCTCCTTACCTTAAAAGAAAATAATCCTATGATGTTGGTTGGTTTGACCAGTCCCCTCCCTCAGGGAAGAGGAGGGAGCACAGAGCCAAACAGAGCAGCAATTACTAATGGGTCTATATGCACAGCCCTGGATACCAGAGGAATTCTATCAACTATGAGCTAGTGTATTCAAAAGGACCTGGAAACTGTTTACCCTACATCTATGTATTTATAAAAGACCCCATCTTGCTTGGTCTGACTTAGTATAAAACCACACAGCCTCAGGCCACTTCAAGTGGTTCTGTGGTCTGAGATGAACTGATTTTTTGAGTTATAGATATCAAGTACAGTTGTATTTTTTAGAAGCATTCCAAGACTGGCACCCACGGGGTGGTGATAAGCTGTAAGTTAATGTCTTCTATCTTTTTGTGTGGATGTGTGTTCCATTGGTAGTTTATGTGCTCTTAATAAACCATATAGTTCCAGTAGAAATGGGTGTGGCTATATTTCCATTCCTTGAGATCAGAACCATGCTAGCACAGGTGGGTAGAATCTCTGTAGGAGTTTTGAGTGTCTGTACCACCTTATAGGAGGGTTAGGATTAAACTTACTTGGTTTTTAATCTTACATTCTTTTCCTCATTCCGTTAGCTGTTATTTTCTTCCCTCCCCTCTGTAGACTTACTTGAAACATCGTCACAGGAGAACTTAGCTTTGACAGAAGGTGCTTGGAAATGATTTTTTTTTTCTTGTCTTGGCTTGCACTTGAATAATTGTCCATCAAGAGTGTGTCTGATTGAGTTGGCATCACCAACCCTTTTGTATGCTATTTTTTTCTCCTTCAAGAAATATTAAAGTCTGAATAAAATTGGAATAGCTGCCTGGTAATGAGATCATTATCTATAAATACAGAAGTGCTCACAGGGGAGATAATGATTCCAAGGCACAGGTATGCAGTGAATACCTATTATCTTGCAAGAAGTCGGCACACATTCAACATTCTTCCCGGGCTCGCACAACAACAACCCCTTCAGTTTAAGGTTCAAGTCACAGAAAATGAAGGACTGATTGAAGCTGGGAACAATTTTTTTTTCTTGTATGACATATGTTAGGAGATGAAAAGAAAGTGAATTGTGTGTTTATTCTTCATTTGGGAGTTTCACATGTCCTGATTGATTGGAAAGACAAAAAGGCAGAAGGAGAGACATTTGGTGCTGGTTGAAAACTATATCCATTCTCCATGTAAAGTTTTCCCTGTGTTTGGTGAGGGTAATTGTGGTAAGGCAGTTCCAGGAATAGAAAGCACCAAAAACATTTTCAAAAAGCAGCAGCCTCCTCCACCCAGTTTGAGTTCTGCCATTGTGGAGGAATAAACACAGATGGGGGCCTTTGGAATGTTAACATTTATCTCTCAGTTATATCCACCAATAAAAGAAAGATGGCTCCCCAATGTGCTAATTCCATTCCTGTTTCTTGGTTCTCAGCTCTGAAATGCTATGATTTCTCGAATGAATTGTACATCTCACAGAAGACACTTCATAGGATTTGCGGTCAGGTTTACCTTGGGTGACTAAGGTTTTATCTTAAGAATGTTAAATGTATTTCCTGCACTTTGAATAGTACTCATTTTTAGCTCTTGAGGTGAGAGGGTTGTCTGATGATATGGACTACATCTACACCAGCCCAGTAATTCTACTGAGCTCATGAACCATTTCTCTCCCCACCTCAAACTCCACTCACCAAGTCACTTTTACCTTGGTATGTATCTAGCTGTATTAGGAACAGGAAATTCTAGGATCCTTGATTTAGATCTGGAGGGGATTGTAGATGTCATTTCATCCAAACCTCTCAAATGATGAAAATAAACCTTGAAAAGAGAAGTGACTTACTTGTAGGTAAGAAGCAGCAGAAGGGGGTTGGAATGAAAATGAATGAAATATAAGCATGTATAAAATCATCCCTCTGATTCATTGATTAATTAATTAATTCAACAAGCATTTATTGCTATTCAGTTGTTTCACTTGAATCTGACTCTTTGTGACCCTATTTGGGTTTTCTTAGCAAAGATATTGTATTGGTTTGCCATTTCCTTCTCCTGCTCGTTTTACAGATGAGAAAACTGAGGCAAACAAGGTGAAGTGACTTGCCCAAGGTCACACAACTAGTAAATGTCTGAGAACAGATTTGAATTCAGGAAGATGAGTCTTCCTAACTGTGGGCCAGTAATCTATCCACTGTGACACCTAGTTTTCCAAGCATTTATTAAGATCTTATTACATGTCACTCACTGTATTAGGGTCAAATGATATAAAGATTAAAAAATAGTTCCTTCACTAAGGGGACTTATTTTTTTGGGAGAAAGAACCTGTACTCAGATAAAGGAATATGGTAGAGTAGAATGTGGGTCTGGAGTCAGAAGACTTGGATTAAAACTCTACTTTTGATACTTAAGCCCTATGTGACTTTGGGCTTATAACTTTACCTCTCCTGCCACAGTTTCCTCATATATAAATTTAGGGAATTGGAATAGATCACCTCTGATGCTCCTCTCAATGCTTGATCCTAAGGAAATACAAAATAGATGATACAAAGTAAATTCAGTGATGGGAGTTGTAGAAAAGGAGTATTAGTCACTTAGAAGAACAGTAATTTATTTAATACTATGTACTAAGCTCTTTAAAAAGATTATCTCATTTGGTTTTGGGATATCAGGAAAGGCCTTTTAAGATCTAGCAAGTGAGTTGAGTTTTAAAAGGAGTTAGAGATCCTTGGGGCAGCTGGGTGGCACAGTGGATAGAGTGCCTAGCCTGGAGTCAGAAAGACTCATCTTCCTGAGTACAGGACACTTACTAGCTGTGTGATCCTGGGCAAGTCACTTCATCCTGTTTGCCTCAGTTTTCTCACTTACAAAAAGAGCTGGACAAGAAAATTGCAAACCACTCTAGTATCTTTGCCAAGAAAACCCCAATGGGGTCACAAAGAATTGTACATAACTGATCTGCAAGGGATTCTAGGAAAGGGAGGTGAGGAGGAGGTGGATAGCCTCCTCCTAGTGTGAAAGTGTGGAGACAAGATATCAAATATCTTGTAGAGGGAACAGCAAGTAACCAATTTGTCTGGAACACAGAAGTGATATGGAATAATTTATATATAATCAGTCTGGAAAAATAGATTGGAGTCACATTGTAAAAGAACTTCAAACATCGAGCAAAATAGTTTTCATTTTATCCTAGAAATATTAAGGAGCCACTGAACTTTCTTGAGAAAGGTTGTTGATCTGTGCTGTAGGAATATCCCTTTGTCAGCTATGGGAAGGTTGGACAAAGGGAAGAGGGAGCTATTGTAATAGTCTAAGTGATGAGGGCCTGAACAAAGGTGGTGGTTGGGTGTAGAGGGAGAAGAGGGCAGATATATTGTGAAAATCGAATAGGCAGGTAGGTGGTTCAGTGGATAGAGTGGTGGGCCCGGGGACCAGGAAGAGCTGAGTTCAAATCCAGCCTCAGATACTTACTAGCTAGCTATGTGCCTCTCACCAAGTTACTTAACCGCTGTTTGCTCAGTTTCCTCATCTGTAAAATGAGATGGAGAAGGAAATGCTCAGGTATCTTTGCCAAGAAAAGCCCATAGAGAATGTGGTTCGTGGGTTTGTGAAGAGTGGGACAAGATTGAACAACAAGAATAGAAAAGATTTGGAAGCCAATGATAGGAATTGGGTGAGAGTGGTGACTGGAGGATAATTTGTAGTTTATAAACTTAGTGCCATTATCTCCATGCCCTAAGGGAGCTGTCCAGTGTTTGATAAAGGCAGTCTTATCAGAGGAAAAATTAAGGCAAGTGATTCCCTCACTCATGGTATGGTCTCCCCTCTCTCTATCCATCTACTCCACTTATCCAATTTCTGCTTCCACCTTCTGCCTTGAGGGGCATCTAGGAGACTGGGTCTCACTGTTATTGTCCTACACTGCTGGGTGATGGCAGTGAAGGTGCCCCTTAATGCTCCAGGCTATTGAACTCTATACAGGCTCAGTTTTAGCCCCTGCGGATAATTGTTTAGAGATAGAAGGAAACTAGGGTAATAGCTCCTACATGGTTCTTCACATTGGTTCTTCAGTTCACTAATTAAAGCATCTGAGATTCTTAGGTACAGTCAAAGATGTAGCCAACAATTTTGGTGCCTCAGGCAAGCAGATTAAAAGATATACTGAAATCAATTTTGAAAAGACAAATTTTGTTGACAAGAGGCTAAAGCAAGTGCCTAGGGAAGGACCTATAACCTCAAGACTCTCTCCTTTGTTAGTTAGATTGGATGGGATGATAGGCCCTAATTGTGGAGAATCTGGGATCCCAACTGGGTAGAGAACATAATATAGGTAGGCTGGGAGGGAGCTCACATGGGCTATAGAAGGAAATATGCCATCTGATACCTTCCTATTTTAATGAATTCTCTTGGTTAACTAGTTACTAAGCTCAGTTATTTCTACATACATGCTGAAAAAGTTTGAGTTCTTAGCACCCTTAAAATTCCAGTGCCCTGAGGCAGGTCTTAATCACCGCACCCCTGTTATGGATCTTGAAACTGTGCTTTATTTGTGGATGTGTTTACTTGGGGGATATTGATCACCAAGAGTACCTGAGAATTAAGAATACAAAACGGGCTGCCTGATGGAGACTTCTCCAGATGAATCCCTCAGACACATTTCACATTTTCACGACCTTGGTCTTCAATCCTTAAGGAAAGAATGTAAAAAATGCTGATAGAAACATTTGTGAATAGTCCTGGAGAGGCAACAGGAGGGGTTCCTAACAAACCTCTGACTGATACTGCTGTTGGAGAAGGGTATAAAAAACAAGGGGGAGGAAGTTCCTATTATTTGGAGATGGTGGCTGCTGTTTTAGTTGGGGATCTGGCTGATAGCTTGACAGGCCTGGTGGACTGAAAACATGGAATTCTCTAGAGGCAAAGTGTGTGTGTGTGTGTGTGTGTGTGTGTGTGTGTGTGTGTGTGTGTGTGCTTCTAGCACAAAATTTTTGTATCAGTCCCTAGAAAAATCAAATAACAAAATCAGGGTCTTGGTTACACCTGTCTCATGAGCAATGATGGAAGGTATTTGGAAATACAGTATTCAAAGTTTGAGGCCAAGTTTCTACTCTTTTGTGGATGACTCATTTCTTTGTGTAATTGAGGTGACTTTTTTTTTTTTTACCAGCAAATCTCTGTCAGTTCCAGGGCCATTAAGTACAAAGAATGAAGCAATTCCTAGTTATAATGAGTTTACATTCTTTAAAATAAAAACATCAACAATTGCATTTCCAACACAAATTCTCCAAGACAAAACCTTATATTTCTATATATTTTTTTCTAGTGGTTAAGCATTATAGAGCATTAGCCTCATAGTCAGGACCATCAGGGTGGAATCTCAGGCACCAGCTTTGTAACTTTGGGAAAGTCACTTAACTTTTCAAACCTGAGATAACTAATTCTATGAGCTGTTCCTCCATATGTGAGATACTCTGCACATCTCACTTGATTCTCAGTTCTAGAAGGTTACAGGCAGGGGCAGAGGCAGCTGTCATTATTCCTGTTCTACAGCTGAGAGAATGGAGTCTCATCAAATTTAAGTGACTTGTCTGAGGTCATAAAGTAATGCTATTGTCAGGACTAGAATCCCAGTTTACCAACCTACCATTGTTTCCCTGCTGCTACTCCAACAACCTCTTGCCCTTTTAAATGACACAGAAAAGGTAGAATTCCATTTTAATTATCTTGATGGGACATCAGAATTGTTTCCAAGCCTTATTAAATTGGAAGTCTACTGCGATAGAATAATAATAATATTGGACATTTACATAATACTTTAAGGTTTGCAAAATGCTTTTTATATGTTACACAATTTGGGCCTATAACTTCAAATATTTGTAAAATGCTTAGTGCCTCAAATGTGGTTGGCACTATATAATAATTAATTAATCATATATAAATAAATTAATAATGGTGATTTTGTATTAGTATAGAATAGTATAGAAGAGAGAAGACTGTGTTTCTTATTTCATTTAAAATTGTGCTTAACCAGAAAATGAAGGTTCACTGAACACTATTTAAAAACTAAAAGGGTTGTACAAAAGGGTAAGTGTTGTCAGTTCCAAAGCAGTGGTGGCTGAGAAGGTAAATACTGATTCTTTGTATGTCTTTATAAGATCTTCTTAATTATATTTGAAGTGTTTCTCAAAATCATGGAGTTTTTTTGGGGGGGTGAGGGAAATTTATTTTATTTTTATAGTTTAATTGCTTCCTGGCTTCCTAGAACATAGGTGCCTTGTAGAAAAACTTGGAAGTGCTATCTTTTGTTTGGTGAAGGGTCATATTTATTTTAAGCTGGTCATGATTGATATCACTAGGTACTTAATTCGAAGTATTTTGATGGTACCCATAACTCCTTTCCAAAAGCCCAGAAATGGTCCAGGGAAAAGAATCCTACAATTGCTCAAATTTAAACAAAGTGAGGGAGGAACAAGTTAAAAGACTACCCAAGGTAAACCTGAAAGCAGGAGGCCATACCAAATCTAAATGTCTTGCATCTTTGCTCCAACTGGTGCTCACCTCTGAAAACTTATCACATGTCACTAGAGGCAACCTGGTATAGTAGATAGATTGTTATTCTTGAACCTAGTAAGACCTGGTTACTACTTTTGTTACCTTGGGCAAGTTACCTAATCTCTATATATGCCTCTAGCAACTCCCTAGGACTTACTTATTAAATCAAAGATAGGTTTATGTCTTGGAGTCAAATCTGTTAGAGGAATTTCCTGTGCTAAAGAAATCCCAGATCCTCATTCACCTAAGATTTCCAAGGTAATTTAGTCTAAACTGTTCATTTTTACAAATGAAGAATCTATGGTCCAAGGAGACAAAGCAACTTTCCCAAGGTCATGGTTCAGTTTGGTTGTTGTCCTCCATTCTCAAAGAGGACCAAAATGACATCACTATGCTAGAGTCAAGTTACAGTGTGTCCAACTGTGTCTGATCAGAACAATAAGAGCTTGGAATGTTCTACCATAGGTCAGGCACAGATAGTCCTCATGAACATTTGGGGTGGATTATCTAAATTTGCTCATCTTGCATTTCTCTTGAGCTATTTCAATTCTGCTTTGCTCATAGAACACAACACCTTCTTTGATGAGAGCAGTTCTGTGCCAATGTCTCCCACGTCACACAATCAGTTCCAAAGGTTGTATAGGTTAATAAACCTCAGAGGTGGGATTTAAACTCAGATCTTCTGATTCCCAAACCAAAGATTTTTCTAACTATATCAGCATCAACTGATATATAGTGTCAAAATGCCAGAAGTGTCATGGCAAAGTGCCAAATTGCTGTTGTTCAGTTGTTTTAGTCATGTCTGACTTTTCGTGACCTCATGGATCTACGACCATGGGGTTTTCTTGGCAAAGATAACTGGAGTGATTTGCCATTTCTTTCTCCATCTCATTCCATAGATGAGAAAATTGAGGCAAACAAGATGAAGTGGCTTGCACCCAGCTAGTAAGTGTCTAGCTAAATGCATAGACTGTTAAATGGAGCAGGACTTGGAAATTCATCTCTTAAAAACTATTTATTGATAGTTTTAAATTTTTATGTCACTTTTATTTTTATACATAATTCCTTCCCCTCCCCCCACCCCATAAGAAAGATGAAGAAAGAAATAGAAAAAACCCGACAGTTCAGCAAAACTGACCAACCCATCAATCACACTGGACAGTAGATACAGTGGGTGGAACGTATCTGTTAAATAGAATGTTTTGGATATATATGAACAAAGTCAAGTTTTAATTTGGCTTATCAGTTGGGACAGGGGAAACTCATCAATCAACTAATAAACAAACACTTATTAAGTACTTACTGGTGCTAGGTGATGGGGTTGCAAACAAAAGTAAGACAATCCCTTCCCTTAAGGAACTTAAATTTTAAGGGAGAAAAAGGAGAGAGAAAGACAGAAATAATACTATTGCATTGAACTGGATGTTTTATTTTTTGATAATATTTTATTTTTTCCCCAATTACATGTAAAGACAATTTTTAACATTCATTTAAAAAAAATTTTGAGTTCCACATTTTCTCTCTTCCTTAGTTTCCCCCTTCCTGCGATGGTAAGAAATTTGCTATAGGTAATATATATTCAATAATGCAAAACATATTACCATATTAGTCATGTTGTAAAAGAAGACAGAGACCCAAAGAAGAAAAAAAAAACATGAAAAAATAAAGTAAAAATGGTATGCTTCAATCTGCTTTCATACTCCAACAGTTCTTTCTCTGGAGATGGATTTTTCATCATGAGTCCCTTGGAATTATCTTTGATCATTGTATTGCTGAGTATAGCTAAGTCATTCATAGTTGAGCATCATTCAGTATTGCTGTTAATGTATACAAAGTTCTTCTGATTCTGCTCATTTCACTTTTCATCAGTTCATGTAAGTCTTTCCAGGTTTTTCTGAAGTCTGCCTGTTCATCATTTCTTATAGCATGGTAGTATTCCATTACAATAATATACCACAACTTGTACAGTCATTCCCCAATTGATAAGTATCCCCTCCATTTCCAGTTCTTTGCCAACACAAAAAGAGCTGTTATAAATATTTTTGTACATGTGGGTCCTTTTCCCTTTCTTTGTTATCTTTGGAATACAGACTCAGCAGTGGTTTTTCTGGATCAAAGGGTATGAGCAGTTTTGTAGCTCTTTAAGCATAGCTCCAAATTGCTCTCCAGAATGGCTGAATCACCCGAACTAGACAGTTTAGAGGGAGTTGTTAACAAGATTCTTCTTATCTGTAGGAATGACATTTGACATTTCAAACATGTTGATATGATTTTGTACCTTATACTACTGCTGCTATGAGATGATAGTTCCATGATCATTCAGTTCCCCATTCCATTCTCCAGTTCCTCATCTAAGTGTTCCATTACTATCTTCAGTTTTGAAACTGCTACCATTTCTCTTTGCTTACTCAAGCCCCGAGCCCCAGGACCCCTGTGGAGAGAAGACCACAAGGTTCTCTACATTGCCTTCCTCCCATACTTCTTGTTAACAGCACATGGTCTCTTAGGTATTTTTAGGGAATTTATTATAGATGAATTACAAGGGAATATACAATAGCAGGGGAGGGATTTGTGTTACATTAACAGGATGAATAGGTTATAAATCCACAGTTATCAAGGCTCTTATGCCTAATCCCCTGCCAGACAAGGGTCATTTGCTATATCTTAAACCAAGGATTGTTTACTTGGGCTTCATCAACTTGTTTAAAATTTTTTTCATAACTGTATTTCAATATACTTGTTTTTAAATAACCTTGTGTGTTTTATTTTATGCATTTTAAAATATTCTGAGAAGGGGTCCATAAGTTTCCCCAGACTGCTGAAAAGTTAAGGACCCTTGCTTTATACATAGTGTTGTGGAGAGTTTCAGTTCCTCAAAAGACTGGTCTGGTAATTTTATAAAATAGATTTGCCGTTATCCATATTCTGAAGAGTTTGCTATTCTTTTTGTTCTGCTGCGTTTGGGAGAACTGCTCTCTATAGAAAACCTCTGCAGCCAAAACTTTAACTAGAGGTGAGGAACCAGAGTATTACTCCATGGTGTAGAATTTAGAGGGTGCAACAATGCTTGTGGTTCTTCAGCTGTTTAGAAATAAGAAAGCTTAACATATAGCTAGCAAAAATAGTTAATTATTTCCAGGCGAGTCCGCCCACATGCAGACACGCCCACATATGAGTGTTAAAGGGTCGGGGCATTAGGAAGGTTGAGAACCACTGCTCTTCTCCCTCATCACCTCCTGTATGCTCCTTATTTGGGGCATAGTTTATGCCACCTGCCCCAGCAGCGATGGCTTCCGGTTATGTTTTTGTCTTTAGTTTTTTATTTTTCCTTTCCCTACCTTCGCTTCCCCTACCCATCACTTTTCTCATGCACCCTCTTTATTTGTTTGCCCACACTGGTCCTAAAAAAACCTCCTGAGACGGCATCTAGAGCTCTCCTTTGACCTTCCTCACTTTCTTTCCCTATTTAGATCCTGCAGAAAATGACTTTTGCTTATACATTAAGAAGAAGTTTTCCTTTCAAACAGTGATGATTAGGTTTCGTAGTCAAAATGAATGAAAGTGATTTTCTTTCCTTCCCCATTAAATGATTATCCATGCAGTCTGGAAAACAACGTTTCTATTTAAGAAAAAAAGAAACATTTAGAAAGCAAAATACTTTCACTCTTTACCGTCTACTCACAGCAAAGAAGAGCACTATACTGCCCCTTCCCCCTTCATCTGCCCAATTAGCCAGCCTTCCTCTCACTTCCTTCTTCCTAACCCCATCTTCCTCATCCATCTTTAAGCCTCAATGTCCCCCAGGTGAACAAGGTGATAGATAATCGGTGAGAGAATGTTCCAGCCCTGTTTTAAGCCTCCATGGCATAACACAGCTTAAATGGAGTTAAAACCTCTGTGACCCAGGGCTTTTTCCCTTGGGCAATGCAGTCCTAAGCCAGCTTGATCATTGGCCTTACTGTGTCCCTCTCTGCAAGACACCAGAGATGCAGGAGGGATGAGATGGCCTTGTTGTTTCCCAGCAGCTGCTGACGCGCTCAGAAATTCAATCTCCACAAGATAATTCCCTAGCTCACCGAAAGGTTTTCAGCAACCAAGTGTGGATTGCATGCAGCCCACTCGGAGCAGGTTAGGAAAGGTCTTACTGAGCTCCCACAGACACCAAGGCAGGAGACCAGGGCAGCACACTTGAGTGAAGCACTCTTTTAACCCTGGCTTTTGAGGGTCTTTTAGGGGATTTCTATTTCTAGTATACATACAGATCTAAAAAAAGCTCCTCTGTGGGTCAGTCTTAAAACTACTCCTGGTCTCCTTTCAATTCAGAATGACCTTAAGCCTGGCTAGACCAGTTAAGTTTGCCCCAGTCTTGATATGTTTTCCTAGTTTGGCCACTCCACTAATAGTATTGGAAAGGTCAAGGGTTGGGGACAATCGGGCTTAATATGCTTTGTGCCAGTACCAAGGTTGGAGCCTGAGGTGTAATTTCCAAAGGATGAAGGGTAAAGGAACATGCACTGGATATAGAGGGAGGAACCTTGAATTTGAATACCTTCAAATGCCACTACTTCTTACTGCCCATGAATCCTTGGGCAGATCAGTTCTCTTTGGGTCTCATTATCTTCACCTATAAAGTGAGATGTTTGGATCAAATGACCTCTGAGTTCCTTTTAAACCTTTAATTCTATAATCCTGGCCTGCTTGTGTAACATTGGCAAAGTCTCAGGGTATCCTGCAGTTGAAATTCAAACCTCTTCATAATCTTATCTTTAGCTTCTCTTTCTTGTCTGATTATTCCACGTTTCTCCTTTCATGATCAATCAATCAGTCAATCAACAAGCATTTATTACGTGCTTGTAGGTGCCAGGCATTGTGCTAAGTGTTGAGGATTCAAAGGAAAAGCTAGGACAGTCATTTGTCCTCAAGAAGCTTACATGTGGATCAGAGAAACAACATGCACAAAAACAGGTGTATGCAAAATACATACAAATTAGATGTTAGGCAACTTTAGAAGGAAAGGCATTAGTAGGTGGGGACAGCTGGAAAGGCTCCAAGAGGCAGAGGCACAAGAAATGGCTGGTGCAGAGGAATGGATGCAGGAGACAGGGTTATGTTGGCCACACTGGCCTGCTTGCAATCCCCCCAAAAGACACTGTACCCTCTTGAACTGGTTGTCCTCCTTTCCTGGAATACTTTCCCTCTCCCTCCCTAGTCTTGCTCCTTTCAAGGCTATGCTCAGGTTCCACCTTCTAAAAGAGACTTTTTTTGATTCCCCAAGTTGTCAATGCCTCCTGAAATTCCTGTTTTTTATTTAGTATACAGCTTCTTCTCTGAATACATGTGGTTTTCTTCCAGTAGAATATAAGCTTCTTGAGGGCAGGAACTGGTTTTTCCCCCTAAATCTTTGCTTCCTCAGTGCCTAGCATGTGGCTCATGGAAGGAATTTAATAAATTCCTGCTGACTTAATTCAATTGAATCGAATTGGGCCCCAGTTTCTTCATCTGTAAGATGCGGGGCTTAGGCTCCTTACTGCCTTTGTGACCTTGGCCAGATCCCCAGACTGTAATTTCTTTATCAGCAAAATGAGGGAGGGTACACAAAACTTCTGGGATCTTTTCCGACATTCTGTCCTCCAATCCTATGTTGCTCATGTGACCTCAGGCAAGTCACTAAATGTTTTCTTCTATATAAAATGAGGAGGCTGGACTAAAGACTGTCTGTGGTCCCCTTGGGCTCTAAATCTCTGATGGGGGCTGGGGTGGGGGCTCTGGCTACGCTCTGTTTGCCGTCTCCATAGAGGCTGGTGGAGAGTGGACCCTCTGCAAGAGAGCACAGATGACCAGGCTTTTGGGAACATCTCAGTGGGAAAGACAACGTGTCCTAGATTATTTGGAACTCTTCTCTGCCCTTAAAATCCCTTTGCTTCAAGATGATTATTTTTAGAGTAAGCATGGTTCCCTCTTCCCCTTTTCCCTTCCTTTCCCACCCTGTAAGGGGAGAGAACTAGTTCCATGCTGGCTCAGTACAGATGCTCTGCCTGTCCCTCTGTGCCCCTCTTACAGCGATTGCTTTGTTGTGTGAGGATCCGAATGTCCTTGTTGTCTCCTAAAGCTTCACCACAGTGTTTTGGCAAGTGCAAAATCCAATCGTCATTGAATCCTTGATAATCTTTTATGCCCTGTAGAAGTATGTTTTTATTCATCCGTTTCTTCAGGAGGTAGGAAATAAAGCTGTTCCATTCTCGGCATAAATTAGCATTTGTAACAATGCAGCACAAAAAAATGTAATTTAAATAGGACTGATTAGAATTTTGATAGGGTACGGAGGATCCTCTAAACAAATGCTGATCAGGTAATGAGTGGAACAAGCCATTTATTTTAGTGGTTCAGCTATCTATTCAATGATTGGGTCACAGTTTTCCAAACATCTACAGTGACTGTCCATTAATTATGTACTTCTCACTCAGTAATTGTCCAATTTAGCAATGAATTGTAAGCTTATGTGCAAGGCGACAGAAGACAGCAGAGGGAGATCTAAGTAGTTGGCTAGATAAAAGTATGCTTTCTTCTGTGAAAACATTTAGTTGTTCAAGGACTAGAGAAAAAGAGGGCTATTGTCAGGATTTGGCCTTGGAATTGCCTGAGTACAGGTTGGGGGAGGAGGGAGCGGGTGGATCACTCATTTGTGACCTGTGGGCATTTCAGCCTCTAGATGCTGGAGTTTTCAAAGGCAAAGATATACAGTTTAGCTAGCTAGCAATTCTAAGCCATTTTGGGGAGGGGAGGAGGGATGATCCTGGTATTGGTGGTTAGCAAATCTTATCTTAGGGAGGACAGGAAGGACGCAGGATCATAACTAGGGATTTTTGCATCAGGGAAAGTGTTATAAGATATGCATTTAAGTACAAAGGGAGAGAGAAGCAATGCTGGGCCACTCTGGGGAGAGAGGGAGGGAGGCAGATTGGGCAGAGGGAGAACTCACCTTAGGCACTTATCGCTGGCAGAGGAAACACGTAGGGTACCATGTCATATCCATCTCTTTTAAATAATTTTTCTGCACAACTGGATCCTAAATTGAATTGTTTCTATGCTGCTGAAGGGAGACAGTATGGTATGGTGGAAAGTGTGCCGAGCCACCAATAACCTCTACCTACCTGACCTTGGGCAGGTCAGCTTCCCTGAGGCTCTATTTCCCTGTCTGCAAAATGAAGGGGAATAGACTAAACATCTATGGTAGCTGTTCATTAATTATGCACTTCTCATTCAGTAATTGTTCAATTTAGCAATGAACTTATGTGCTTATGTGCAAGGCCACGGAAGACAGCAGAGGGAGATCTAAGTAGTTGACTAGTCCCTTCCATTTCTTTATCTATGGCTTATAAGTGCCCTCCAAATTTTGGTACTTTGCGACAAAACATTGGTCATCCTACTGTACTTATGGTTCTGAGAGCAGGAATATGATTATTTATGTTATACATCTTTTCCTGAAATACTCACCATGGAATATGGTTCTGCATTAATTCCAAAGGTAACCACTGCTAAGTATTTTTCTTCTTTGAGGTCTCATAGATATTTTTTTCTTTGGCTGCTAAAACAAAAAAATGCTTCCATTTTACTTTATAAGAAAGTTAAAATGACTTCCTTAAACTTCCTATTGGTACTCCACGTTCAAGAGTTATGATTTTACATGGATACTGACTCACAAAGTGCCTCAACATTGCAGTAATTATTGGGGTCAGAGTGTAAAGAGGACCCCAGTTGTTAAAGAAATGTACTAAGAGAATTGTAACTTTCATTACCTAGTATCCTTTTCACTGCTTCAATCATTTCCCTCTCATGAATCTTTAAATTATTACCAAATGTTTCCTTCCCTATTGTTTTCAAAAACTGCTCTTTTCCAACCATCCTTAAAAAACAACAAAACTTTACCAGACCCAACCATTCCCTCAAGCTATTATTCTGTATCTCTCCTCTGTTTCTCAGTTAAACTTAAAATAGTTGTCCATACTCATTGCTTCTACTTTTTCTCTTCTCACTCCTCAGCTCTGAAATCTGGCTTCCAAACTCATCACTCAAGTGAAACTGCTCTCTCCAAAGTTACCTCTCAATACCCAAATCCTCTGGTCTTTTCTCAGTCCTAATCCTTCTTGATTTATCTGATGTATTTGACATCATTGACCCCTGTCTCTTCCTCTATACCAGTGGTTCTCAACCTTCCTAATGCCACGACCCTTTAATACTGGTATGTGGGAGTATCTGCATGTAGGTGGACCCGCCTGGAGACTGATAGAGGAGTGGTGTCTTGGTTCCTAAGACCATCGGAAATATGTGTTTTCCGATGGTCTTAGGCGACCCCTGTGAAAGGGTCATTCGACCCCCAAAGGGATTGCGACCCACAGATTGAGAACCACTGCTCTATACTTTCCTCTCTGGATTCTCAGGATACTGCTCTCTCCTGGTTTGCCTTCTACCTGTCTGATTGCTTCTTCTCAATGTTTCTTTCTCTTCCTCCCTCAGTTTTTCTCCTTCCTTCCTTCCTTCCTTCCTTCCTTCTTTCCTTCCTTCCTCTCTTTTTATCCACGTCAGAGGCAACTAGGTGGCACAGTGGATAGAATGCCTAGCTTGGAGTCAGGAAGACTCATTCTCCTGAGTTTGTAAGGGATGATTGAACTTTAGTTTTCGCAGAAATCATGTGATACATGACTTGTGAAACCTAGGATGGCTAATGCAGGAAGTAAACTGACTGTAGAGAGAGAAGTTGGGGAGGGTGAGAGCAGGCATTCCCTTCTTTGCTCTTTGAGAATGCCTTTTGCCTGCTAGGCCAAGTGAAGCTCCATTTTGGATGAAGGCTATTAACCCAAGACACAGTCTTGAAAAATGGAACTTTTCTTATGTTAACAGTAGGGGAAATACAGATATCTTGGGTTCAACTCTCCTATCAATTAAGAAAATTCCTTTCTCACCCTATAAAGATCGCAAAATCTGATTGATCCAGACACCCTGAGTTGGGATTAAGAGTATTTATTGTTGGGGTTCTGGGTTGGGAGAGCTGGTTCAGATTTTGAAAGAATTCAATCAGACCTTCTCTTTAGCCAAAGGGAGCTTTATTGGCACAAAAGCATGCGGGCCTAAGACTTAGCAATGAGCTAAACAAAGGCAATGATGTAGGACAAGGACCAGACTTATATAGCCAGAAAGCTATACAGTCTATAGGATGGTGATGTAAGTTTTGGGGTATCAAAAGGGGGTTTGGAGATTTAGGGACAAGATAAATCTTGTAAGATAGGGACACAGGATGAGGACGACACAAGATAAGGGGGGCAAGGAATCTTTATGGCAGGATGGGAGGAGACAAGAAATTTATGACGCAGGATGGGAGGAAACAAGGAATTTTAGGATAAGGTGAATTTTAAAGCCAAGATAAGTCTTGCAAGATAGGGATGCAGGCTGAGGATAAGGAATTTATGATGCAGGATGGGAGGAGACAAGGAATTTTAGAATAAAGTGTATTTTTGTGATATTTCAAGATAAGGGGAGACTTTAGGATGTCAAGGAATGACCAACTCAACCATTAGGGCTCCTCTGTATTTTAGGGTGCCTCTAGAGGATAAACCAGTGAAAGGGCAACTCAACCTTTGGGGCACCT
>CM053583.1:135020103-135038711 GCA_028627135.1 Pseudochirops cupreus
GCACCTTTGTATCCACATCATTTATAGCTTGTCATTCTTTTACCAAATAAAGTATAAAGAAAATGAGGAGGGGGGTGCCCAGTGAAAAGTGAGGAATGGGAACAAGGGTGGAGACCCATATGGAGGTGAGGAGGGAGCTTAGGTGTTCTTCCAATAAGCTGTAAACTATGCAGTACCCAACCAATGGGGAACCAAGGGAGAGATTTGCATTTGGATGGGAAGATAAAAGATTATGGCTTTTTTGCACAACAAGTGTGCCTGTCAGGTCACCCGTTTGCAAGAATGGTGAAGAATAAAAGTTAATTTCTTCCTGAATTCACTAATGGCCATGTGGAATTCTTGGTTAGGCATTTGTTTCTTACAGTTCAAATCTGGTCTCAGACACTTACTAGCTATATGACCTTGAGCAAAACCATTTCATCCTGTTTGCCTCAGATTCCTCATCTGTAAAAGGAGCTGGAGAAGGAAATGACAAACCACTCCAGTATCTTTACCAAGAAAATTCCAAATGAGGTCACAAAGAGTCAGACATGACGGAACAACAACAGCATCAATATCATTGTCATATCCACTAACTGTTCATGTCACCTAAGTTTTGGTCCTAGGTCCTTTTCACTTCTCCCTCTGTACTCTGTTTTAGTAGTCTCATCAGCTTTAATAGATTTAGATATTACTGAAATGCAAATAAGTCCAAGATCTACATATTCAGTCACAATCTCTCCCCTAAATTTAAGTCTCACATCACAAAATGCTGTATTGCATATTTCACACTGGTTATCCTGGCGATATCGTAGACTCATCAAGTCTAAAACTGAACTCTTTTATCCTTCCCCCTAAATTTTCCACTCGTCCAAACTTCTCTACTTCTGTCAAAGGTAACACAATACTCCTGAGCTGGCAATCCAGTCTCCCAAACTCCACATATCCAACGAGTTGCCAAGTCCTATCATTTCTATCTTCATAGTATCTCTCTCATCCAACCTTTTCTCTCTACCACTCTTCCCACAGCTACCACTCACCTTAATTTAGACTCTTACCAAGATTATTTCAACAGCCCAATTGATCTCCCTGTCTCAAAATTCTCATCACCACAGTCCATAATATGCATTGCTGCCAAAGTAATTTTTCTTAAGTGCATATCTGACCATGTGATTCCTTACTCAACCAATTCCAGTGACTTCCCTCTGACACTAGGATAAAATATAAACATTTCTCTTTAGCCATTAAAGTCCTACTTAACCTGCCCCAAACTATCCTTCCAGTCCCATTGGACATCACTGACCACGATCCAGCTAAATTGACCTTCTCTCTGTTCCGTACACACTCCATATCACATCTTTGTGGTTTTTTGCTGGCTGTTTCTCATTCTTGATGTATACTCTTTTCTTGCCTTCCCTTCTGAAATACAGCTCAAAGCACAATTTTCATCATGAAACCTTCTCCAGTTCCTCCAACCTCTAGTGTCTTCTCTCCCCTACTGTTTTGTATTTAATTGCTTTTTGCATATTTATATTTATTAACTTTATATTTTTGCTGTGTGTGTGTGTATATATATATATATATATATATGTATATGTATATGTACTTGCTGCCTCCCACATTAGAAATGTGAGCCTCTTGTGAATAGGTACTATTTCATTCTTTTATTCGTATTCCTAGTTCCTAGCACAGTGCTTGGCACATGGTAAGTACTTAATAAAAACCAAGTAGAGAATAGATAAGATATGATTATTGGGTTAATTTACAATAGCCATTTATTTTCTCTGGTTATATCCTTTTCATCCAATAGCCAGATAATAAAAAAAAAGTAAACCTAGTCTTAGTCACAATATCTCCATCATCCCATATGGACCTTTGCTCTCTTCATTCATTCAATTATTTATTTATTTTTAATTCAGCCATTTATTTATTCTCCTATCTATTCATTCATTCATTCACTTACTTATGTCTGTCCCACTTCACCTTTGTCTCTACACTCTTTGTCTTTGGCTTAATAAACTGAAGAGACCAGAAACTGCAAACTGTCTGAGCTAAGATTATAAGCTTTTGAAAACCATAGCAGAAACTCCAGCTGCGCATTTATTCTCAGCAGATATCCATGTATCTTTTGGTTTTTATGTCGTGCTTACTTTCCAATCACCAAATTCCATGTGATTATGTCTCCATTCTTTTGGTGGGCGTATTAGAACTGATTGTTACTCTCAGCAGCCCTCTGACTCCCCCCATGATGGCTCTACAGCTTACCTTATCATAATATTGGAAAGCAATTTCTTTTGACTGCTGTGAACCAATGCCAGAAATCCAAAATGCTGCTACAGTCATTAAGTGATTTCCAATTAGTTAATTGGCTTCACAGGCTGCATCTTTCTAAACTGCATCTTAAATGAAAAGCAGAACCATCCATTTTGAAAAGGGACAAAATCCTGGAGTCTTGGTTTTTAAAATCCTAAAACAGAATTGCATCATGGAGGAAGCTTCACTGAAAACAGGAGGCTAGAACTACCAAAAAAAAAAAGTCTATTGCAGATGGGTGGATGCGTGGGTGAGAGTGTGGCAGGCAGCAGGGAAGGAGCAGTGTGTCTCTTCTAGACTATAAAAATTATCCAGAGTTGATTTACAAGCTCTAGTTTTAAGTCGAAGAAAGTAAAAGAAGTTATTTGGGGGTATTATACAACCACTAAGAGACTGAAGGAGATGACTGAATCTTTTCCAGAAAACACTTTGAAGGCTTTATAACATGTACCTCTCTGCCAGGACATTACTCTGGCTAGCTCCCTGCCTCCTTCCTCCCACCACTCTGCTCCATCACAGTTTTAGTCTGTCTTACACATCCCTGATAGATTTATTTTCCTAATGCATATATCTAAACACTCCATTTCTTGGCTAAAAAGCCTCCTCTAACTCCTTATTGCTTATTGAATAAAGTCCAAAATTCTTAACTGAATATTCTAGGACCTCCATAATCTGGCATCATCCTACTATTCAGGCTTCTTTTACAATATTCCTTTTCAAATGCCTTGAACTTTAGTTAAACTGAACTTGCTGGGGTTCTCACACACAGTCCCTACACTTTCCCACCCCTATCTTTTCTGTGACCACCTAGAATGCCCTTCTTCCTGCCCTGACTCTGCCTGTTAAAATTCTACAAAGTCCATCGACTTCTATTCCTTCTATGAAAACATCTTTGATTCCCCAATTGGAAATGATCTCTTCCTCTGTGAATTCTCAGAACACTGTGTACTTTTCTTGTAGAGAAATGCAATTTTGTGTTAGATTTAAGGGTGTACAGGTTTTATGTCTACTTTCAGAGAATAACTCCTTGAGAAAAGAGACTGTATCTTATTCATTGGGCTATTCTCCTTTGTTCCTAGCATGATATTTTGTATATAACAGGTACTCAGATTTTTGTTGAAAAAAAGAAAGAAATAGTAACAAAATTATACTAACAGCACTCTTTTCATTACATACTGCCTCCTATTTTCTACTTCTGTGACCTTGGGCACATGATTTGTCTCAGGGACTCAGTTTCATCATCTGTGAAATGCAGTGACTAGCCTTTGCAATCCCTTCCAGGTCTGTGAAGAGGCTAGCTAGCTTGTGAGATGCCTTCCAAGTATAGATGTATGATCCCATGACTGCATGGTATCTGGCTCCACTTTCACTTCTTTATAAATAACCCTTGAGCATTAAAAAATTTACCTTCCACATCTCTGGGCAGTTCCCTCATTTCTATTATAGCAAAAAGAAAATCCTTTATTCTTACTTTAAAACATACAGGTATAGGGCATTGGTGTTCTATTAGGAGGCATTGGGGAAGATCTGAGTCTAAACAGACAAATATTTTCCTTCTTGAATGCATCTACCAGAATGCACTGGGGCAAAGAGCACCTGGATCAGCGTTTCCTTGGAAAGTCACTTTCAAGACTCTTTGGCCTAAAGCTATCCAAGAGATGTCATCCATGGGAAGAGTATTTGTCTGCTCAAATACAGGTTGGTCCCAAGACCTTTTCATGGAACATAGATCTGCTATTAAGACATAACCTTTCTTTAAAAAATAGATTTTTATTGATATCCTTTGTTTTTATATCACCAGATTTCCCCTTAAAAAAAAATGCTGTCTATGGGTGATCTGGACACAATCTTTCATATAACTAACCAGAATAGAATGAAGCGTGTAACAAAGGAAATTGTCATTAATGTCTTCTAAAAAAGGAGAATATTTTCTTGCAATGAAATTTTTTTGAAGATTGGTTTAATAGTAATAGCTGGCATTAAGATGTATAAAGTGCTTTACAGCCTCATAACAATCCTGGAAAGTACTTATTATTATTATTTGACAGATGGAGAAACTGAGTTTGAGAGGAATTGGGTCATAACAGTAGTAAGTTTCTGAGTCAAGATATGAATTCAGTCCTTTTTGACTCTGTCCATTAGGTGACACTGGTTTTTATGGGGCATGAAAATATTAGTCTCAAATGCTAAAGTGATTAACCAGAGACCTTGTCTGGGGGCATATTTTATGAGCCTTTCATTCTTTCTCTATGGATCTCATAGTTTAGCTCCCAAGGGCAGAACTGGGACAGTGCCTGGGGATTTCTTTTAGTCGACCCCTCAGACCAAGAACTTGCTTTACATCTCTGCTGGTTGTAATCACCTGGTGTGGCTCCTGGGGAGAGACAGCTTGGCAGACCCCAGGGGCTAAGCTTTCCCCATCTCCCACAGTGGAGCTTTGGATCTAATCAACTAAAATTTAGGATCTAATGAATTAGTATCTTAGGACCTAATGAAATAAAATTGATGGAGGAAAAGCAGTGCAGTAAAAAAAAGGACTGATTTTGCAATGGGAAGATCTCAGGTTTGAATCCTGACTTTATTGCTTATGGTTTATGTATCTTTAGAGGAATCACTAAAGTTTTCTCTTCCTTATTTACAAAATGAAGAAGTAGTCCTAGAAGATCTTCAAGGCATCTTTCATCTTAAACACTTTGATCCTAGGATAATGTGCCCCATTTTGCTCCCCCCCTCCTTCTTTTTACATTATTTCTCCTCTGTGGGAAATAATATCCTCTCTTCTCAGAGACAGAGGAGACTGGGGGAGTTAAACATTTAAATCCATCAACCAACTGAAGAGAGGTTTTCCCTGGAGTTGTTACGTGGGTAGGAAGACTGTGTATGAAATGTCCTCCATCCTAATAAGAGTTAACTCCTAAAAAAAGCATCCAGTTCAAGACTATTGCTGGTCATGGACCAAATAAGCCTGCAATGGATCTCCCGAGGTTAAGGAAAGGAAGATGAGTACACTGGGACAGGAGAATGCCATCTGTTAATCACAGGATTAGAGCCACAATTCAATTACACGGGGGTACCACTAAAAGCGAAGCTGCCCTCATGCTCGCCTTGCAGAGTGTCTTTTCCATTTTGGAAAGCAGCAGAAAGCTGCCCACATAGTCGATGCATGTAGAAAAGCCTGATTAATTGTATTGTGGTGTGCATGGAATATTCGAGTCTCTGGGTATTATTTATGGTGAGACAGGAACAAGTCTCGGGGGACTGCAAATGCATTAAACTCTACATACTTAACTGATTATCTTTAGCTTGCAGATAGGTTGGAAGTTGTTGTTTGGGCTCTACTGGCCCTGAGTAAGCTCTTGGCTTCTTCCTGACCTGCATTAAACCTGATCTTGCTGCTGGAGCTTGATCTGAAATAAACAAAATGTACTTGTTTGAATCGATACTAAGCATTAAGTGGCTCCTGTGCTGTGCACCCAGCTCCCTCTGATAGGAACATTTATCCTCAAATTGCACTGGATTTTTTGGCAACAGCTAGTGTTATGTTTAAGATGGGATGAAAGTTTTATGGTTTCCTACAGTCAGTCCCCAGCAGTGTTCTCTAGGGAAGTCCCAGGACAGGAAGAATGGAGGGAGGTGAGCAGCAACCCACAGTGGAGAGACTTGGGTTGGAATCCTGCTTTTGTTACTTACTAGATCTGTGACCATGGGAAAGTCACTGACCCCCTCTGACCTGATAGAAGAGAAATGATAATGCCTGCATGATACAGTTTGTTGTGAGGATCACAAGAAATAACATACCCAGAGTGCTTTACAAACCTCAGAACTACATATGTTATGAATCTTTAGTGAAGGGACCAAGCATTTATTAAGCACCTACTGTTTGCTAGTACCTACTAACCAGGTGGTATAGTGGATGGAATGCTGGGCCTGGAGTCAGGGAGAGCCATTTTCCTTCCGTTCAAATCCAGTCTCAGACACTTACTGGCTATGTGACCTTAGGCAAGTCACTTAACCTCTGATGGCCTCAGTTTCTTCATCTGTAAATTGATCTGGAGAAGGAAATGGCAAACCACTCCAGTATCTTTGTCAAAAAAAACCCAGATGGGGTCATGAAGAGTCGAACACAACTGAGCAACAAAAACAAAACATCCGTGTGCCAAGGACTGTGCTAAGTGTTTTACATGTTATCTCATTTTATCTTTGCCTCTCTAGTTATTTGGTTCTTTTTTTTGCTTTGGTTTTGACTTCATAGCACTGAATAGGATTCCTTTGCTGCTCTCAGATTTTTTGTTAAATTCTATTAACAATGAAGTGTAGTAGCTGGAGAACTGTCCTTAAAGCTGGAAAGATCTGGGTCGAGTGTGACCTCTGACACCTACTGAATGTGTGACCCTGCCTAATTTCATGATCTCTCAGCACTCTAGGGCCATGGGGTCAAACTTAAGAAGAAAGGGGGCCACTAGACTGTAGTACTTAAGGACACCTGGGGACTGCATATTGACTTGGAAAACCTCCTATTAAAATGATCAGTTCTAATGATTTTTTATTTATTTTGTTAAATATTCCAAATTATATTTTAATTTGGTCCAGGCTGGACTGGGGAGTGTTGTGGGCTGCATGTGGCCACAGGCCTTGAGGTTGACCTTTCTTCTAAGGCTGTAAGTTGTGAAGAAGGTGCTGACCTGTGTTGGTAGTTTCTTTACCTGGTAGTTCCCTCCAGGTATGTAATCACCTATCTAGACTCTATCCTCAAACTTTAGGATATTCCAAACGGGGGGAGGTGGGATAAATACAAGATGAAATATGCATAGATTGTAAGCTTCTTTGGAACAGAAATTATTGTATTTTCTGGCCTTGTATCCCTAGTACCTAGCCCATGACTTGCCATATAGTAGGCCCTTAAGAAGTGCTTGAGGAAAGAACTACTCTTCCCTAGAATTTCATATAACTCTAGAAGTGAGGTGCCAGATGGTGCTATGCAGCATGGTATAGAGATCAGGGGTACCTGAACTGGGCCTCAGGAGACCCTCATTCTCATCTTCCTTTACCTACTATATTTTGGTGTGACCTTGGGTGATTTTACTTCCTGTACCAACAAAGATTTATTAAATGTCTATGATGTGCAAAAGTAACCAGCTAAAATGCAGGGAATAGACTAGAATCTAATGATCTCCAATTTGGGGTCCCTTCTGGTACTAACTTTCTGTGTTCTATGAGATATTTGGACTGTAATTAGATTGGAGTAATAGTGGCGTTTCTCTATGGTACCATGATTTAACACAGAATTGTAGCTTCTGTGGTAACTCATTTCCCTTGCATCTACCTGAATTTGTCTTAATTGCTTCTTGTATCACCTTGCATCTTGAATGGCGGCCACCAAAATGGATTTGAAGGTCAATTTCCTACTGCTTACTCCAGGTACCCTTTATCAGCCTTGTACTAGGGCCATTTTCTGCTGTTTCATTGAGAAGCCAAAATCAGTAATTTAGCTCTGGAAAGATCTCTTATTCCCCTTAAAGTACTTTTTGAAAACAATGTTTTACCATGAACAGGACCTTTCTAGAGTCACATTTATTGCATGGAAGTAAAATTCTGCTGCAGTCAAAGGCAGATCTGGTAAAAGGGCTCAGGTGAGTTGGTTTGTGTTGGGCTAAGTGAAAACATTGGACAATTATTCTACAGGAGCAAGCTTTCTTAGCTTTATCCGCATCATTGTGGTAGCCAAGAATGGCTCACCCAGTGAGCTAATAAAGGCCAATCATGTTGGTTTGGATGGCGCTATTACTGTGATGGTTGGGTTTCAAGTGAAGATTTGATGACAGCCATACATGAAAAAAGAGATATTGTGTGATGTAGTTGCTACAGGGTCAGACACAGAGTCAGGAAGATCTGGGAGCTTGTCCTGCCTCTGACACTTACTAGCTACTCACTAAACCCCTCAGACTCCTCTCTCTCATCTGTAGAATAAGGATAATAAAATCTGTAATATAAGTACCTTAGAGCAGTGGTGTTAGATTCAAATAGAAACAGCTGTATATTGCCTCAGAAAACCACATAATAATATTATCTCTATTCTTTTGTATTTTCAAATGTGTTTTGTTGCATATTTCCCAATTACATTTTAATCTGATTGGGACTGTACTTGTAGCAGTGGAGCTGACCAGTGTCCTGTTGGATGCCTCTGCCTTACAGGGTTACTGGGAAATAAAAGTGGGATAATGTATGTAAAATACTTAATAACTTTAAAGTGTTCTAGACTTGTCAGCTGGTCCCATTTTTCTTAGTCAACATACCTATACACCATTTATCTCTATGTATTCCTGTTTTGTGCCTATCATCCATTCTTTCAACAAGACTTATTATGCACATACTCTTTATGAAGCACCGTGCTAGGTACTGGAGAGATGAAAGCAAAAATGAAACAAACAGACGAACAAAAAAAATCCAACCCAACCCATCCCTGCCTTTCAGGGCTGGAACACAGTAGGTGCTTAAAAAATTTATTGATGGAAAAAGTCAATGTTTTACTTCTGGGAAATAACATATGTATATATGTGTGATATATAGATAAATACCTAAATATAAGATAATTTGAAGGGTGGGGATCATGAATAGGCGGCACCTTGAGTTGGAGGGGACCTAGATATGGAAGAGTATAGTATTCAAGGGAATGTATTTACATTTAGGGGTCACTATTGCTCATAGATTATGAGAGCTGGAAGAGTCCTTAAAGAACTGGACCCTGGTTGCCTCACTGAAGGACAAATGGGTAAATTGAGTTGCCCAAGGTCACACAGGTCATAAGTCATGTAGCCAAGATTTGAACCCAGTAAAATTTTTTCTCTGTTGCCAGAGAATCTATCTGACTACACAGCTTGAAGCAAAGTTGAGATCTGGCTATTATCCATTTCATTTACTTGCTGTGGACAACCAGACAACCCATTCAGGCCAAGAACTGCCCATTCTTCCTCCAAAAAAAGAAAACCACACCTACAAGCCTCACTGTTGCAGGGCTAGAATTCTCTAGGTTCACTGCCCACGTTTGTCAGCTGAGCTGAGGAGCTGCCAGTCCCCCATATCACTTTGTGCTTTGCAGAAGGTGCCTAAGATAGATGTTAGACCACAGACTCCAGGGGGTGGCAGGATCAATGTATACGACCCACTGCCAGCTTTCCTAGCTCTGTGACATTGTGCTTTGGCAGAGTTCCTGCTGCATACTCTGCAGAATGGATATCACATGGGAGACGTTGTGGCCTGCCAAAATACAGAGACGGGGACCAACCGAAGGATAATGGCTGTAAATTCCAAACAGTGGGCAAAGACAGAAATGCCAGCAAAATACAAAAAAAACACCTAACAACAACAAAAAAAAATCCCAACCCACGTTATGTGGCTTCATAGCACCGTCCTCACCAGATAGCAAAGCAGAGGCAGACAAGAAAGCAAAGATGTTTAAAAAGGCCAAATTCAACAGAACCAGGACAGTTGGAGGACATGTCAGTCAAAGTCCAAATACCTTGCTCAGATGGGCTTCAGCCACCAGTTCCTTAAAACTGAAAATATTGACATAGATTCACTTGATGCTTACTTGTAAGTTAAGCATTTTTGAAAATGAAATTACATTAGGGGTTCTTAGCCATTAAAATTTTTTAAAATTTAATTTGTGTGTGTGTGTGTGTGTATGTATGTGTGTTTGTGTGTATGTGTGTTTGTGTGTGTGTGTGGAAATGCTGGAGACTGAACCTAGGACCTCTCATCTTAGCCATTTTTGTGTGTGTTACAGACCCCTTTCTCAGTTTGGTGAAGCTTTTGGGGCCCCTTCTTAGAATATTGGTTTGTAGGGGCAGCTAGATGGCAAAGTGAATAGAGCACTGGCCCTGGAATTAGGAGGACTCAAGTTCAAATCCGGCCTCAGACACTTAGCACTTACAGGCTTGGGCAAGTCACTTAACCCCAATTGCCCTTCCTTCCCCTGCTCCAAAAAGCAGAAAAAAAAAGGATATTGATTTGTTGCCTACATTTATAACTGAAGGAAATGCTAAGTATTAGTTAGGTGTTAGTGAAAATAAAGGTGTATTTTTGTTCCCTTCCAAGTTCATGGACTCTTTGAAATCTATCCAGACTCCTAGGTGAAAAAGCCCTGAAAGGGATGCATTTGAAGATGTCCTTGTGGTCTAAAAAGTGCACTTTTAAGAGGCCTAGTGTAACTTTAGAAATAAGGATCATGGCAGATATTTGCATAATCTCTTAAGGAACCTGTTTTTGCTGTTGTTGTTCAGTCCTGTCCGACTCTTCCTGACCCCATTTGGGGTTTTCTTGTCAAAGATACTGGAGCGGTTTGCCATTTCCTTTTCCAGCTCATTTTACAGATGAGGAAACTGAGGCAGACAGAAGTTAAATGACTTGCCCAGGGTCACACAGCTAGTAAATGTCTGAGGTCAGATTTGAACCCAGGAAGATGAGGTCACTCCACCTACTGGGCCATTTATCTGCCCAAGGAATGTGTCCATTTGTACATTATAACAATTCTGTGAAGAAGGCATATGTATGTGTTATTTCCCAGGAGTAAAACATTGGCTATTTTTAATCAATATTTTTAAAGCACCTACTGTGCGCCAGGCCTGCAAGGCAGCCATGGGTTTGGTTGGCTCTTTTTTCCTTTTCCTTTTTGCTTTCACTTCTCCAGTACTAGCACAGTGCTTCAGTCTACAGATGAGGTAAGTGAAGTTCAAAGGTGTTATTGCTGGTAAGTGTGTGTGGGAGGATTTGAATTCAGGTTTTCTGGACTTTAAGTCTAATGCTTCATCCACTGTACTTCAATGTCCCTAAAGAAGGACAGAATGCTATTTGGGAAAGACCGAGAATTAAGAGATTTGGTTTCTAGCTCAAACTATGGCACTGACTTGCTATATGAACTCAAGTAAGTCATTTACTTTCTGGACCTTATCTGTAATGGGGCTCAGAATAGATAATCTTTCAGATTTTCTCTTGCTGTTCACTCTCCCACCTTTGCTGCAACTACTGACCTGCCCGGCTCCCTTTATTTTATTTTAATTTTTTTTTGCTTTTTGGAGGGGAGAGGGCAGGACAATTGGGGTTAAGTGACTTGCCCAAGGTCACATGGTTGGTAAGTGTTATGTGTCTGAGGCTGGATTTGAGCTCAGGTCCTCCCGACTCCAGGGCGGGTGCTCTATTCACTGGGCCACATAGCCGCCCTGCCTGGCTCACTTTAAATTCCAACTGCAATCCTACCTTCTACTGGAAGCCTTTCCCAATTCCTCTTAATTCTAGTGTCCCTCTGTTAATTATTTCCTATTTTATCCTGGATATGGCTTGCTTTGCGCATATATGTTTGCACGTTGTCTTCCACATTAGATTGGAAGCTCCTTGAGGGCAGGGACTGTCTTTTGCCTCTTTTTGTCTCCCCAGCACTTAGCACTGAGTCTGACAAATAGTAGGTGCTTCATAATTATTTATTGATTGATTAAAGTCCCTTTTAGTGCTAAAATTCCGATCAGCAGTTTTATAAGAAGTCAAATTGTTAGCGCTCTCCCCTTTTAGGATTCTTTCCTGTCTGCCACAGAGACTTACTTCTCTGAGCTCTAATTTCAGCACTGTACATCACATAAAAGGAATTCATCTTTTGGTTCTGGATTACAGGGAGAAAGTGCAGACAACTCGATACAATCCATCACCATCCTACGCTGATTATGTAAAAGCATTGCTTTAAGAAGGGAATGAATGGCCAGTGGTACAGAAGCCGGAATTGCTCCTGCTAAGTGAAAATGAAAGAACTAACATTTAACTTGGGTTGATAGTGGGATCTAGAGATGAGAAAAGGCCTGGGAGAGGGGAGGAAGGGTGGAGGGGAAAAAAAGGAAAAAAGAAAGTTGCATGACAACTTTCTTATATATTTTAAAGGAATAGCAAGTTATACACAATAGATTTTCAGTTTCACATACAATCATCTCTCCCCCCTCTCCCATTCTACTGTATTATGGAAATGCTTGTTTTATTTCTTAAGATCAGAATAAAATAAATAAATTTTTTTTTAAAAAGGTCATAGAAATCATCTGGTCCAATAGTTTCATGTTATAAATGATGAAACTGAGGTCCAGGGTCATCTGGAGAGTGACCTTCGGAGCTGGGACTCTGATCTCCCAGTTATTGTTGTCTTCCCTGGAATCACTTTGTCAATTGGTCAGTCAATGAACAATCATTAAGCACCTACTGCATGCCTAACCCTGTCCTAACCCCTGGGGATACAAATGTAAAAAGAAAAAAATGACTATTTACTCATCTCTGTACATGTTTTCTCTCCAATAAAAGGTAAGCTGCTTAAGGACTGAGGTTGCTTTCTTTTCATCATTGAGCATAGGGTCTTGGATAAAAAGAGCTTAGTAAATACTTGTTGAATGGAATTGAGCTTTATGATATTAGTGGATCTTTAATCATAACTCTTCCTTAGCAAGTGGGTTATTTGGTTATTCTGACTTGAAGGCTGGCTTTGGAGTGTGTCCTGAAAAAGGGATGAGGGTGGGTTAAGAAAGGAGACCATAAACACTATTTCCTTCCCAGGTCCAGTGGATGGGAAATGAAGTGAAGCCTCTGGGAACCTCATGATTGATAGCATAGAGGGTTCTTGCCTGTCCTTGCAGTGCATCGAGTCACAGTGAGACACTGCTTGCATGGGCTGTTATGATCTTCAAACTGTGGGGGCTGGATTTGGGCTCTAAATCAAATATTTCTGCCTTCGAAGTCTCTGCCTCCTGAAAAATGCTTTAGCGCAAAGCAGGAATCCAGTCTTTGACTTTGCTCAGCAAGTCATTCTCTTTGCTCATAACCTTTGTGCATGGGACAGATGATTTTCTGGGGCATTTGCAAAAAGACTGAAATAGTTTTCTTCTGTTGTGAATTAGATGGCTATTAAGTGAAAGTTGCTCCTCTGTGTAGAAAAATCAGCGTTGTTATTTCACTAAAAGTTTTTGTTTGTGGCCTGTGTAACATAAAATAGGCTACTTGATGACATTGCTTCTTCAAAATGGCAACTTTAGGGGATGCTTCTCACGATAACAGTAATAACACAGCCCTACTCCTATGTTGCATTATGGAGTATGGATGACTTTACATTCTCAAAAGTGAATGTAAGGAAACACAAGTGAAACACAAGCTCAGGCAAGTTGCATCAGACTGCAATGTCTTTGAGTATAGTCCTATAGATTGAACCTTCTGCTGATAGACAAACACAAAGAAATATGGAGGGGCTCTTTACCAAGAATGTGATAAATTCTCTGCACATGGCAACCCAATAAACAAATAAAAACAGAAGAGAAAAAGATGGCCTCGGTCCTGTGTGGTCTCATTTTGCTTTTTCATTAACAGTGGTGAAGTGTTAGGAAAAATAATGGAGGGTGTTAAGAATCACATTAATTTTAGATACTCTAATAACCCATGAACTATAATTTGGAAAACCTGGACCCCATCAATACTGGAACTCTTGTGATAAATGAAACTGGAACACAACAGGTTGTTGTGACTAGAGGGAAGGATGGAACACTAAGTTTCTTCTTAGAGAGGTAAGCAATAAAGTTTCCAGAATCCATTTAATCATATCACCAAAGGCAATAAGAAATATCATTTCATAGAATATTTGGTCATGTTTTCTTACATTGTTTATGATGAGCATAAGTAAAAAAGAACATCATGAAGATAACTGCACTTGGAACATGATCTTTCAGAGATGATGACGTAGAAGAATTCTACAGAGAAATTGATCAGATTTTTTAAGCCAAGTTAATATACATTTTGATACTCAGTCATTTAAATTCAAAAGTAGGCACACTAGAAAATTTGGCTTAGATTTGAGAAAAGAAATAAACTGTAGACCACTTAGAGGCCTCACAACCGTATGCAATAAATTGTTGTTTCTGTTGAGTCATTTCAGTTGTGTCCGACTCTTCCTGACCCCATTTAGGGTTTTCTTGGCAAAGACATTGGAAAGGTTTGCCATTTCCTTCTCGAGCTATATGCAATAAATACTTTCAAGGAGAATTAGAAGGTCACTAAACATCACACACAAAATAATGAAATTGGCCATATCTTTATTTTTTTTGATAAATTATGTTTTTTATTGAAATAATTTTCTTGATAAAACCCTTCCTCAGTCATTATAACAATCCCTTCCCCCACTACTCTTAAGCAAAACTATCTCATACAGCAAGAGTAACTAACAAATTGTGTAATATTCCACACCTGTAGTTCACTCTATCTCTACTAACAGAAGTGTGCTCCAACCTTAGTCACAGGGAAACAATAATGGTTCTTGATCTGAGTATTGTTGTCTTTTAGTGCCAATGTTACATTATTATCGTCATAAGATTGTGGAACCATAGATAGAGAACTGGAAAAAACCTCAAAGGGAGTCTGACCTCCTCATTTTACAGTTGAGGGGATTGAAGTTGAGCAAGGTTAAGTGATTAGCCCAGGGTCATACAGGTAAGGGCACCAAAGGTGGGATTTGAATCCAAGCCTTCTGACTCCAGGGTCAGGGCTCTTTCCATTGTACCATGAGGCTTTTATTGTGCATGTTGTTCTGTTTTTGCTTTCTTTATTTTGAATCAGTTTACAAAAGTCTTCTCATGTTTCTTTGCATCTGTCATATTCATTGTTTTTATAGCACAATAATATTCTATTTCTTTTGTTTACTATGATTTATTCAGTCATTAACTAGTTGGGGTACTCTTACTTTTTCTTGTTGTTATTGTTGCTATTATAAAAAGTGCTTCTGTAGCTATTTCGGTCTAGAGGAGAGCTTTTTTTTCCTTCTGTCTTTGATCTTCTTGGAGGATATGACCTGCTGGACCATTGGGTCAAAGAAGATAAACAGTTTGGTGACTTTACTCCCCCAAATATCCAAAATATTTAATTTCACTATAACTTAGAAAAGTGGCTGGTTACTGATGGAGGAGTCCTATCAGAATCAATGGTCTATGTGTAGACAGACCACTAACTAGCTAGAGGAAAAGTAATAAAAATCAATATCAAATTGGAAAACAGGATCAAGGTTGGAAGACACAGCATCAAATGGAAACAGCTTTGACTTGACCTCTTCTACTAAGTCACTGTTGCCAAAAATTAGAAATGGAAAAAAAAGCAAAGATTTCACCTTGATTGTCATAATTTATTTGAAACATTTAAGGCAATGAGATGTGAAGTTCAAAAAAGAGACATAAGAACTAGGAAATCATCTTCTCTGGGAAACAATTGATTTCGCCAAAAAGACAGTTATGGTAGCTAAGAATAATGCTCCTTTTGTCCAGAGGACTCATCCTGTGAACTTCCAAAGGTTGAAGGTTTAGACTTCCCATCAGAGCTAGTGGCAGTATCCCAGCAATTTGGCATTCTGAGAACAAACTAGACACTGTGAGGAAAGGTAGCATCAGGACTCTAAGAGAGCACTGACTCTTGCAACCCAGAGTAGCTACATGCACTCTAGTGGAGCTTTGTGAGGACTTCTGAAGGATGGAAGACTTTAAATAATCAGGTGCTGTGAATTACTCTTTTGTCATATGTCCTCTCTAAGCTTGAGCCCACTTTCCCCTGGATTCTCTGTGTACTTGTAGGAGAGACTTTTGTCCCAGACTTTTGATGACTTAATTTTTTGGCACGATTGATCTTAGTAAACTTCCTTAGTAAATACCCCTAACTAAAAACTACTTGTCTGGTTGGCTGAATGAGATTGATATCAATTGATCAATTAATATTGATGAATGGACATATTGGATGAGGTCTGAAGAGTGATAATATTAGAGGCACTCCGAATCCTTTAGGATTACCCCCTAAGAACCCTGAGGGGAGAATTAATCAACTGCCTGGGACCCAACCTGCTAGTAGGTTTAGAGTTGGGAGGTGATCCCAGAGTAGGTACTACAGTTATATGTGTACCTGTTCCCTTTCTTCCCCCACTAATCCTGGACACCAACCTAATGTGTAATTTCCTTTTGTATCTTCAGTGCCTAATCCATTGTAGGCACTTAATAAATACTGGGTAATTGATTGACTAAAAAGAGATAGGCCACACACATAGTAAAGGCATGGATAATTGTGATCAGTACCATTCCCTACCTTTCACCCCCCTCCAATACTCCATTACTATTCACACAATTTCAAGAGAATACAAGGAAGGTCCCAACCATGTGGAGCAAGGGAAGGAAATCTCCTGTGAGGGATTTATGGGAAAAGGACATAGATAAAAGTGATACAAGATGGTCAGGCCCGGATGTGTTGTAATTTGTACCATTAAAGATGCTGATGAGATCACAAATCCATCAGAATATTAGAGTCTACACTGGCTCCCCTCAACCAACATAAACGTTTCCTAGAACGGGGCTACCATTGTCCATGGGATAGTCTTAAGTACAGACTAGGTTGGGGCAAGACAAGTCATCGAATTTCAGGGAGCTGAGCCTCCTACAGGATGATAACATTCAGCAGCTTGCTGAATGGATGCAGAGAGGCAGACGTATTCAGTCACCTATTTTTCATTCTCTGAATGAAGTCTATCTTCTGAATTACACAAGCCACACAGAGCAGGAAAACAGAGCATCCGGGCTCTGGAAACAAAACAGTGCTCTTATCTTTTAATACAGAAAGGACTGCCTCAGGATATTATTATTTGGGATTGATGTGGTGCATGAGAATATGATCAGGGTTTCACTGGAGCAGGCAGAAGGCTCTGGCCCTTTTTCTTTGATGATTTCCTGTATCTTACCAGGGGCAAGTTTCTAGGAGAGAATAACACCCACATTATAAAGTTTTGATCTGTTTGTAGAGCCTGGGTAGGGGTATTGGGAGAATTAGTCTCTGTTCTTAGTTCTGCCCCTAAGAGTCACTGCTTAAATTCTGTAGGCTCTCTGCGTCCAGTTTCTCTACTAGCCAAACAAGGGTAAATGTACCTGTCATGAGTATCTGTTTATAAAATAACTTAGGATATATATGAATTTCCTAAAGGAGCCTATAATACATGTTTTTCCTTCCTGCAAAGGTGGACCTGGTTTGAGTAATTTTATTATCCGGATGAAAGTATATAAACAAATCCAAAACAGGGGAAGCAACTGGAAACCCTTCCCCCCACTTCACATTGCTGAGTGCTGACACATTTACAAAGCCAAAAATGTACTTAATTTGAAGCAACAACAAATACCTCTTAACTCTGTCCAACCAGCTAGCCAGCTAATCTGGTCGTGTCTTTATGTTCCAAAGATAACAGATCTGATCTTTTTTTGTTTGGTGGGGGCCAGGGGTGGGAATGCTATGAAGTTTCTGTGTTCACATATCTGAGAGTCATCATGGCTGTTAATTTCTAACTGTTTTGACACTTTTAGTTTATTGCCTAAATTGGAAGTACAGCTATTCCCTAAACTTGGATATACTTGCTTGATCTCCAAGTGATTTAAGTGGTCTGCCTGCAATCGCTCCCTTTTGGTTTTTGGTCTACACTTCTCTTCTACTGGTTTTCCTTCCATTGGGTCTTATTGACTTCTATCAATCACCCTTCCTGGTTCTGTTTTAGCTGGTGAAAGAAACTTTCAGTGTTGCTTTTATTTATTTATTTATTTTTTGTAATAGCATCTAGCATTCCCTTTATCCACCTTTGGAGATACCCTTAGCTCTTTGGAGGTAGGACTATTTCCTCTAAACATATATTCTTCTACTTGGGCAAAGCCAGATCAGTTTTTGAGTATTTCAACACTCCTATGCTCTTTACCTTATGGCATATGGGAAAAAAATTCTGGATTTGAAATCTGAATGACTTACCCTCCCAGGGTCTCAGTTTCTTTACCCAAAAAAATGAGTGGACTGGAAAAGATAATTTCCAAGATTGCTTCTAGCTTTAAATTTGTGATCTCATGAGCCTGTGGTTGATTCCAGAGGGTAGAAGTAAGATCAAAGGGTAGAGTTTACAGAGAGGCATATTTAGCTTTGATATAAAGGAAAAATTTCCTAATAAATAGCGCTGTCCAAAATTGGGATGGGTTCCCCTGGGAGCTGGTGAGCTCCCCATCACTTGAGGTCTGAATGTCTGCTTTGGCAGAGGGGATGTTGTAGACTGGATTCCTATTCAGGCATGGGCTGAACTAGATGACATCCCATTTCTCTCCCAACTTTGAGATCCTATTATTCTGAGGGATGAGGACACTGGAGTGTTTCAGCAAGGAGCTGGAGGGAGAGGAGAGAAACATTTCTGATGAGATTTATACTGCAAGCTACATTTTATTTATTTATGACCTATGGGTATCTGTTTTGTTTATTTTTTT
>CM053583.1:135039211-135061198 GCA_028627135.1 Pseudochirops cupreus
TTTCTATTAATTTTCTCAGACCATGAATGACTTTCTCCTTTCTTAGGCACTGGGGATGAATGGCGTGCTCCATGGTGTCCCACTGTCTCTCTCAGACTGGCACTTTGCCTCCTATCTTCCACCCCATTTTATTACCAATTACCACCCCTTGCATACTTGCTACAGAGACTTCTCTGTATCCTTATAGATGCTTCAGTCCTAGGGGAAATCAAGTCTATTGGATGCTTTTTTTTTCCAAATCCTTAGTCTGATCCAGTCAAAATTAGAGAAAGAGAGAACCCTTGAACATATACAAGGTATACATGGTATACCTTTTCCTTAGTCTGACTTTCTCTCATGACACTGTCTCTGTGTATCTCTCTCTGTCTCTGTTTGTCTCTGTCTCTCTGTCCCTCTTCTTCCTCTCTCTTTTTCTGTCCCCCTTCCACAATGAGAATTTCTTCCAATGCTGCTATATGATTTCATATCATAAAACCCCATATTCTTGAAAAACTCAAAATTCCAAGTAGCCTAAAGGACAAAGAGAAGATGCATGGTGGGCTAAGCAGGTATTTTATGAATGATGATGCAAAAGATGTAATCTTTGGCCCAAAAAAAATGGCCAAAAAATGAGATGAGAGAGTCATATTGTGAGAATGAAAAACAACGAACAGGCTGCCTGAGTACTACATTGGCACCCCTGACAGGAAGACCTCCAATCCAGCTAGGTGGATCATCTACAAAAAACCTATGGATAGCCATGGCAAGAATCTCACAGGATTAGAAGGCAGGAAAAGCTTACAATCTGCCACTTAGTGTCTTCATGACTTTACCCAAACATTTTAACTTATTTTCCTCACCTGTAAAATAAGAGATTTGCACTGAATCTCAAAGGTCCCTAATGCCATCCTTGTAATTCTTCTTATGAAACCATATGGTGCAATGAAAAGAAGTATGAAGTTTGTATTAAAGAGCCAGGGTTCAAATCTCACTCTGTTGCTTATCTCTGTGAGCTAGAGTTAAGTCACGAAAAAATTTCCTAGCCTTGGTTTCCTCATCTGTAAGATGAAAAGGTTAGGTCTCAGGTCCTTTCCAGCTATAAATCTGAGCCCTATCATTCTAGGAGCAGCCTGACTAGAGTAAAAGATAAACATTGGGGAATAATGAGAAAGAAGAGTAGATAAAGGGGAACAGATTAAACAATCAATCCACATGCATTTATTTATTGTCTATTATGTGCAAGACACTCTGTTAAGTGTGTCTGAGTGAGGATACGAAGTCAAAATAAAAAATAGTCCCTGCCCTCAAGAAGCCTACGTTCTTAATGAGACAACATATGTAAATGAATGTGCACAAGACAAATAGAGAGCAGATGGAAGGCAACCTCCAAGGGGAAGGCTCTAGCAGCTGTGAGGACCTAGAAAGGCTTCCTGGAAAAGATGGCACTTGAGCTGAGTCTTAAAGGAAGCCAGGATATTTAAGAGTCAACAGTGAGAGGGGAAGCTTTGAAAGCTTGGGAGAGAGTTCAAAGAGACAGGAGACAGAGATAAGCCAGTATGGCTTGATGCTAGAAGTGAGTGGAGGGGAATAATGTGTTAAAAGACTGGAAAGAGAGGAAGAAGGGCAGGTTTTGAAGAGTTTCAGATGTCAAACAGAGTTTTATATTTGATCCTAGAGCTAAGAGGAGTGTACTGGGCAGGGGGAGGGGGGAGGGTGGGGTGTGACATGGTCAGGCCTTAACTTTAGGAAAATTGCTTTGGCAGCTGTGTGAAGGATGGATTGGAGCAGCAGGGAACCCAATTAGGAAGCCACGGCAATCATCTAGGAGAGAGATGATGAGGATTTGAACTTGGGTGGTGACTTTTTAAGTCACAAGGTGGGAGAGATGTTGAAGAGAAAGAAATTGCAAGGCCTGGCAATCAAGTGGTTATGTAATGTGAGCTGGGAGGTGAGGAGGGCACTGAGGGTGATACCTGAGATTCCCACCTAACCAGGAATGTCTCTGGCCTCCTTCACCTGTGATTGTGAAAGTGACAGACTCATTGAGTAGCTTGAGGTGAATGGCACTGAATCCTTAGGGGCAAAAGAATAGGAAGCAGATCTAGGGGGACCAGAGACTGGAAAGAGTCGTTTTTGAAATGTGCCTTTTTCCTTTACCATGAAATTAAAAATTTCTAAGAAAATAAGAGCCAGCAGAAAAACAGATTTCAGTCACTGTGGGACAACATGAGGAATGACAATTATAAACCTGCTGTCTGCAGAAAAGCACTTCATTTACAAAACAGATTTGACAGCTCAAGTTTGTTTTCAAGGCAGAGCAACCCTCCCTGGCCCCTATGTAACCCGTGAGCTTGGATTACAGTGTTGATGTGGGCTCCTCCACCGAGACCCCCTAAAAGGGAAGTGATGAATGAGGTCCTGTCAGGCTCCATTCCCTGGGTGGCCTTGAGTCTATCCAGTTATACGTTACCCTGCCAGGGCTGACAGTGATGAACACAAGGCAGGCAGCTGATGACACCCCGATTCATTACCCCAAAAGAGGGAGAGCTACAGTAAAGAGGAGATGGCAGCAGTCGCCTTCAAAACGTCACTCATTCTCTTCAGACTCTCTCTCTCTCTCTCTCTCTCTCTCTCTCTCTCTCTCTCTCTCTCTCTCTCCCTCCCTCCCTCTCTCTCTCTTTCTGTCTCTCTCTCTCTGTCTCCTCTCCCTCTCTCTCTCTCTCCCTCTCTCTCTCTCTCTCTCTTTGTCTCTCCCTCTCTCTCTCTCTTTCTGTCTGTCTCTGTCTCTGTCTCTGTCTCTGTCTCTCTCTCAGGATTTCTAAGGCTGCTAAGAACAGTACATGAAAAAACTACATGAAAAGATAGCCTGGGAATTTCTGTGTGCCTATCTGGAAAGTTAAAGTTACTCATCAGCTTTGCACATAAACAGAACAAATGTACTAGCCAGCAATTTTTTTTCCTTTTTATCCAGCTTAGGTCCATCCAAGATGAGAGACAGAGATACAGAGATAGAAAAATAGAGAGATAGACAGAAAGAAAATTCAATCGCCCCACCTAAATTTTTATTTATTTCAGAAGAGACGATAAGTATCTATGTCTAACTAAGTCCCTCCACCCTCCCCAATTTGACTATATGAAAATAAACACATGCCTTAAGAAAAAATTAACCACTGGCTGGGAATTGTTCCAGTCGATCTGGAAAACAATTTGTAACCACACACAAAAAGTCACCATACCCTTTGACCCAGGAATACCTCCCTAGGCCTATGTCCCAAGGAGACCAAAGAAAGAAGAAAAGGACCCATATGTACACAAATATTTATCACAGGTCTTTTTATATTTATAACAATCTTTAATTTCTGAAACTTGGGAATTTAGAGGGTGCTCGCCTACTGGGAAATGGCTAAACAAATTATGATCTGTGAATGTAATGGACTATTTTTGCTCCATAAGAAATGAAGAGGAACACCTAGGTGGTACAGTGCATAAAGCCCTGGCCCTGGAGACAGGAGGATCTGAGTTCCAATTCAGCCCCAGACACTTGACACATTTACTAGCTATGTGACCTTGGGCAAGTCACTTAACCCCAATTGCCTTGCCTTTCCCCCTCCAAAAAAAATGAAATGAAGAAATAGACAGTTTTAGAGGAAGATGTCTGTGAACTGATTCAGAGTAAAGTGAGCAAAACCAGGACAGCAATTTACCTGACAGCAACCTTATAAAGAAAAACAACTTTGAAAGATTTAAGAATATAGATGATCGCAGAGGACTGAAGGTGAAGAGTGCAACCCACTTCCTAACAGAGACGGAGCCGAGCGAGACATAACGCTTTTTGTCATAGCCGATAGGGAAATTTGTTTTGCTAGACTATGCATTTTTGTTATGAGAGTTTTATTTTTCTCTTTTTTTGTTTGTTCGGTGAGTAGAGTGGTGGGAAATACTATAAACGTGTGCAAAAAATTTTTTAAATAAGGAATTAAATGAACTTATATGTAGAGCCTGTATCAGATTACAAGCCTTCTTGGAATGGAGAGAGAGGATGGAGAGGGAGAAAATTTAAAACGCAAAAGCTTATGGAAGTGAATGTTGTAAACTAAGAAAATAAATGTTTTTTTTAAAGAAGGAATTAACCACTACTTTTTAGAACTGGTATTAGTGTAGTAAGGTCTGTATAATTAGAGCGAAGAGGTCTGACCATATTACTCCCCACTCAACAACATGCAGAGCATCCCTGCCGCCCATAAGATGGAAACTCCTTATTCTGGCATTTAAAGCCCTCTACAGTATGGCTCCAACTAGTCTTGTTTCCTCTTTATTGAAAAGATTTAGTGCAATACAGTCAGAGGAACTGAGTTGAAATCTTGACTCTTGTGGGGATTATAATTGCCCAATTTGCAAAAAAAAAAAAAAAACTGAGACAGAGCTCTGAGATAATGACATTTTATTAAAAGGTCCAAGGTTTCCTCCAATTAAGTTGACCCCAGATCTTCCTCACAGTCTGAGGAGAGGGCTTTATTTTTAATTTAATACTTGAACATTCTAGAGGGGCTATCCAAAGTGCGAAATATCCTATTGGTTGATAGGCCTTGCTTTGAGGACCACAAATGATGCATCATCTACAAATGGTATGTCAGCAGTGGAGTCTCTGGTTGGGCAAAACATGGAGCATCTCTACCAACTAAACAGTCATAAGAAGGTCATAAGATGGTCACCTGCTTATGTTGCACAAGAGAGAGTGATCCGTACAAGTCATTCCCCAATTAATAAATGGTCAAAGGATATGAACAGGCAGTTTTCAGAGGAAGAAATTAAAGATGTCTATAGTCATAAGAAAAAATACTCTAAATCATTATTGATTAGAACACAGTGGTTCTCAAACTTCCTAATGCTGTGACCTTTTAATACAGTTCTTTATGTTGTGGTGACCCCCAACCATAAAATTATTTTCGTTGCTACTTCATAACTGTAATTTTGCTACGGTTATGAATCATAATGTAAACATCTGATATGCAGGATGTATTTTTATTGTTTCAAATTGAATGTAACCCACAGATTGAGAATCGCTGGGAGAGATGCAAATCAAAACAACTCTGAGGTACCACATCACACCTATCAGATTGGCTAACATGACAAAACAGGAAAATGATAAATGTTGGAGAAGATGTAGGAAAGTTGTAACACTAATTCATTGTTGGTGGAGTTGCAAGCTGATTCAACCATTCTGGGGAGCAATTTGGAACTATGCCCAAAGGGCTATAAAAATGTGCATACTCTTTGATCCAACAATATTGCTTCTAGGGCTGTGTGCCAAAGAGATCATAAAAATGGGGAAAGGACCCACATATACAAAAATGTTTATAGCAGCTCTTTTTGTGGTGACCAAGAACTGGAAATTGAGGGTATGCCCATCAATTGGGGAATGGCTGAACAAGTTGTGGTATATGAATGCAATGGAATACTATTGTGCTATAAGAAATGATGAACAAGTAGACTTCAGAAAAACCTGGAAAGACTTATGTGAACTGATGCTGAACATAGTGAGCAGAACCAGGAGAACATTGTTCACAGAAACAGCTACATTGTGATGACTAACTTTGATAAACTTGGCTCTTCTCAGCAACGCAAGGACCCAAAACAATTCCAAAGGATTCATGATGGAAAATGCCATCCATGTTCAGAGAAAGAACTTTGGAGTCTGAACACAGAGCAAAGCAGACTTTTTTCTTTTTTGTTTTGTTTTGCTTCTTTCTTATGGCTTCTCTCATTCATTTATAATTCTTTTATGCAACATGACTAATGTTAAAATGTGCTTAATAGGAATGTATGTACAGAACCCATATCAGACTGCATGCCATCTTAGGGAGGAAGGGGGGAGAGTTGGGGAGAAAATTTAAAACTTATGGAAGTGAATGTTGAAAACTAAAAATAAATTAATAAATTTAAAAAAGAAAGAGAGAGAAAAGAGAGAGAGAGGAGGGAGTGGGAGAGAGAGAGAGAAGAAAAAGAGGTCTGGAAGTACAAAAATAAGTTGGGGGACTTTCCCTGTGATCATGTGATTGAATCACTTCCATCACCCTGGGTTTGGTCACCATAAGAAGGAAAAACAAGTGGTAAGGACCTCTAGTTAGCTTTTTATGATTAAGCAAGTGAGTTTACAATCTGCAATTCACAGATTTTTAACTTCTTATACCCTTTTCCATGATACTGCCTAAAGTATTGGGACGCTCTAAGCTCAACACTGTGTTAAGCAAGGTGGGGAGATTTAAAAAAGAAAAAAAAACAAAGATATGACTTCTACCCTCAAGGACCTTCTAGTCCAATAAATTTTATCCTCAAGTCTCTCTTTTAAACCAGCCCCTTTAGGTTAAAAAGCAGCAGCTGGGATTATGGGGGAAAAAGAAAATAGTCAAGATTACCAGGCACAAGTCATATGTTCTGCAAAGGGCAGCATCTTTTGTTAGTAGACGAAAAAGGGGTATGGGCTATGAATATTTCACCCCTGGAGAGTGACCTCCCCTAAGTAGTATAGTGTGTTCAGTCTTTTTCAGCTATGATGCCATTTTGGGCAAAGACACCAGAGTGGTTTGCCATCTCCTTCTCCAGCTTATTTTACAGGTGAGGAAACTGAGGCAAAAGCAGGGTTAAGTGACTTGCCCAGGGTTGCACAGCTAGGAAGTATCTAAGGCTGGATATTAACTCAGGTCTTCCTGACTTCAGGAGTGGTATTCTATCTACTACACCACCTACCTGCCCCATACACTGTAAGCACAGATAAAACTAATCAGATTCTTCTACTTTCCTTTAAAGACAGCATGTCACCAACTTTTCTCCAGGGGAGGATTCTCTATTCATTAACTTTTTAAAAATTTCCTGATTCTTATATAAAAGGATATGTAAGAAGCCTGAGGGCAAGAACTGTTTCCCTTTTGCATTTGTATCCCCAGCAAGAAACATGACAACTGGCACCTGCTTAACACTTGTCAGAGTAACAAGAGTTGCCGATCACCCCGTGATTCTATAAATCTGTCTTGCAGCATAGCAATCAATTTAATACAATTGGCTCCTTTTGTAATGCTATGCATTTTATTTTATGCATTTTTATACATTTTTCTGAGAAGGGATTAATAGGCTTCGTCGGACTTCCAAAGGGGCCCATGACATATAAAAGGTTAAGAATCCTTGACTTGAAGCTATGGCATTAAAATAGCAATGTGGATGTAATGGATCGGTGTCAGACCTGGATCCAAGAGGATTTCACTTTAAATCCCTTGACACGGCTCTGTGATCATGGGCAGGAGAGAGGTATATGTGTGTGTTTCTGTGTGTTTGTGCGGCTGAGTATATATGTATATGTATACTTATATATGTGTACATACATATATATGTATTCTGTGTATATGTGTATTGTATATGTATATGTGTGTATATGTATGTGTATGTGTGCCATATATGTATGTGCATTATGTATATATGCATGTGTATATGCATATGATGTATATTGTGTTGTATATGTATGTGTATGCATGTATGTGTATTTGTGTGGTGTGTGTCATGTGTGTATATGTGTGTTGTATATGCATGTGTGTATATGTATATGTATGTGAGTGTGTGTATATATGTAGGTGTATATGCATGTGTCTGTGTATATGTATTGTGAGTATACATATACATATGAGTATATATAGATATAAATATACATATATGCTCAGACACAGACACACAAATACACAGAATATACATATATGTATGTGTATATGTGTGGGTGTATGTGTATGTATGTGTGTATATGTATGTATATGTGTGTGCATGTGCATGTATAAGAGTATGTATATATGTATGTGCGTGTGTGTATTGTGTGTATGTGTATATGTGTGTATATGTGTATGTACATATATGTGTACTGTGTTGCATGTGTATATGTGTATGCACATGTACATGTGTACATGTGCCTGTATGTGTATAGGTGTGTGCGTGCATGTGTGTTTACATGTATGTGTGTGTGCATGTGCATATATGTGCATGTGTGCATGTGTGTGTGTGTACATATACATGTATAAAATCTTATTTGAGCTTCACAACAACACTACAAATACCCTGAAACGCCAAAGAAAAATCAGGAACTTCAGTGCTGGAAGGGAACTTCTCAGCGCTCTGGTCTAACACACCTGAAAAAGGACTCTCCCAATACACGATAATTCACCCTTTGTTGGGAGGCCTCCCTGATCCTTTTCATTTGTGAGCCTCTCCCCTCTTCTTCTGAGCTCCGCATTTCCCCGCATGGGACTGCTATTCCAAAACTCCTAAGTCTGTGCTTAAATAACACATTAATAGCACTTCTGAAGGCTGACCTTTGATTTTGTTCCCCAAACACGGGCACGCCGTCGTTTAGGGACTAGCTTAGCTGGCAAGCCAGTGGAAGCACAATTGAGGAGGGAGACGGCACATGCAGAGGTATGTGTTTGTGCACATATACATGTATATACCTTATTTTTTTAAGTTTTATTAGGCACCATAGACCAAAATGCCAAAAACAAGAGAACATTGAAACTGCCTAACATTCAACATTTCCTTCTTATGGATCCAGGAACAATTTCCTCCAGGAAGTCTTGGTCCTCCATTACTCAAGGTATCCACAAATTACCCACAAAGCTGACCTGCAGACCACCACCGCAGGATAACAAGAAATGGCCTCAATAAGCCTGTGTGATCTCTTCTTCAAAAGGCAACTAGGTTTCAGATAGTCAGAATCAATCACTGAGGACCGCTTGGGAGGGATGAGACCACCCTGAACTGTACAATAGCAGAACTCCCTAGTCTGCCTCCTCTCTCCTGCGTCTTAAAGTAACCCCCTCAGAGACAGCTGGTAAATGCTCACTCTTCTCCACAACTGCAACCAGAAAATGAAACACAATGTCAAATAAGAGGAAGAAGGAGATCACTTTTTTTGCCCCTTGCTTATAATGCTGGACTTTAGGATTTAAAGGAGATAAGAAATGTTTCATCCTACCGCTTTTTGTTAAATAGGACTTTTCTCTCCAATATTTCCAGAGAAATTTTTTTCGTTCTGGTTTTCCACCACACAAAAAAAGTTATGCATCCTGTCTTTTCCTACAAAGACATTATTCATTTGTGTGGATGGCATTCTATCATTTCTCTATCCACTGGCAAGTAATCCAGAAGACTAACTTAGGAGACTTCTTATATCAAGCCATTCGCTAGACTGAGATATCTTTAACTTCTAAGACTTGTTTTAGAAGCTTCCCAGGGGTTCTCTAGAGACAAACTTAGATCAATGAACCAGAATGAGCAAGAGAAGAGGTTTGCCATATGCCCCTCCACGAGTAGAGTATTTCACTTCAATAAAGAAAAGGTCTTTAAATGGATATAGTTCAATGTAGTAAAAAGAACCTCTAGAGTAATAGGTCCAGAATTATGGGTAATAGGAGAAGAAACGAGAGGGTGGAGCATGAGTTCACTTCCAATACCCATCCCTCAGTGTATGGGGACAGACAGTCTCACAGCCTTTGGGTACCACTCATGATGTTATATGGTACAATTGATTAAAGCCTTACCCATAAGACTGGGCAATCAGTTGCCCTGTCTACTAGTAATGATGTGTGATAATATTGGGGACCAGAGCCCCATAACTCTGCAGACAGCTCCACTCTTTCATTTTAGCTAGAAGGAACAGAAAATGAAGTCTGGCTGATTGCCCTGAGAACTGCTGGGTCTTCTTTGACTTTAAAAAATTACCCCCCAGAGCTCAGGGTTTGCTCTCATCAGCCAGGCTAAGAGCTAGCTACATTTACTGCTAACCAGGCAAGACAAGGCATTCAAATTTGGCATCCTTCAGAAAAATTAAATCCAGAAGAAATCCACAACATGATCCAGCTAAAATCATATTTAAATTCTGTCAGCCCAAGAAGCAATTTTAGAGAGTGCCTTTGACTTTCTGTTAATTCCAAAATTAGCAGCTCTCCAAGGGAGCAAAGAGAGGCAGCGGATGTCTTGTAGGTCCTCCTGCAGAAGACAGCATGGAAGCATCTGACTTGGAAAGAAAAGCTTCAAGCTAGACTTAAGTGTCTTCTATCTCTATTTTCCTTTTTTCCAATGATAGGACCTCAGAAGTCATCTCAAGCTAACTCCTTTATTTTACAGATGATGAAAGTAAAAACCAGAGATGTTAAGTGGCTTTCCCAAAGTAGCTTGCCCAAGTAATAAGTAGAAGAATCGGGATTGGAACTCACATCCTGTGATTCCTGTTCAGGGATCTTTCCAGTACATTATGCTTTTCATTCTCCTTGATTCCATCTGCCTAACTCTAAATTCCTCACAATTTCTCTTTGCATAGCATTCTCTTCTGGTTATCACAACCACATATAACATGGTCTCCTTAACATAACTCAACCAGAAAGGACTTGCTAAGGTTATTAAGGAGTGGAGGGGGCAGTCATCATCATTATCATCATCATCATCATCATCCACATTTACGTAGCCTTTTGGGTTTGCATAGCCCAACCTTGCAACCATCCAAACCCAATGGAGATGTTGGGCAATAGAAAGACCAATCATCAGGGGTACCCTTCCCCATTCTTTTCCCCTCACTTGGAATGAAATGGAATAAGTGCTAGGCACTGTTCTAAGTGTTTTACAAATAATTCATTTGATATTCACAATGACCCTGGGAGGTAGGTGCTAAATTATTATTTCCATTTTACAGCTGAGTGAACTGAGGCAAACAGATTAAGTGACTTGTCCAGGATCATATGGTTAGTAAGTATTGGAAGTCAGATTTTACCGATTCCAGGACTAGCACTCAAACCTACTCTACCATCTAGCTGCTTTCTCTCCCAAGTATCCCAGTTCCCTCCACCCAGACTCCATCAAGGCTGCCAAGCAGGAAGAGTAACACGGCTGTTCATGCTATTTGGATGACATGAGAGTCAACAACTCTAATCCTTCTGGTAAAATGGAAACCATCAGGCCTTGCCATCTTCCCTACTTCTGTCCCCTTCAGTCCCCTCACGCTATCATGCAGCCTAAGAATGTGCCTAAGGATCCCCTGGTCCTTGCCATACACTCTGTTGCTTCACCCTTAGGACTTGCAGGTTTTTCCATTTGTCTCATAATTGAACTCATCTATGTGTTGTCTCCCCTAATTAGAATGTAAACTCTATGAGGGGGGGATTGCCCCATTTTGTCTGCATCCTAGCGGCTTACTTAGCACAATGCTGGGCACATATTAAGCACTTAATAAACAGCTTTGCATTCATTTATTCATTTTACAGATGAGAAATCTGAGTCTGGCAGAATCAAAGTGAGTCCCTAAGATCCCGAGACTACCCAATGGCAGAAATGGAACCCAAAACCCAAAACCTTCCTGAATCGAAGTCCAGTGATGTTTCCACCATTGCATCACACTTCCTCTCCAAACACCACCACACACACACCCCCAAAAAGGAAAAACTAGAGTTTGAATAAAGCATTTATTTGTCAAAAGCATTTTTACTTTGTCTCTGCTACATGTGCTGTATTGTTAACTTTCATCAAAGGAGTTCATATCTTAGGAATCACTCAAAAGTTTCAAACGTGAGTGATGATTGATGGCTGGTCAAAAGAACAGCCAGAGAGTGATAAGCTGTAGATTGGAAGGCACTGAGCCTGCTTCAGGATTGCCTGGCTGGGCCTTTCAAATTTCTTTCATCACAATCTGTGACTATAAGCACTGCGGGGTGAGAACAAGCCCGGACTTTGTGGAATATTCTTAACTGCTGATATGTAATCCATATAGCCGGTGGTTGCAACCCAAGGATAAATGATTTAAAGAAATGGAGACACAGGGGCTGATTTTTTAAAAGGAAAGTTGGAGGGGGGAGAAAAAAGAGTGAGAACAGTAAGATTTATGTTAACCCATTGGGAGTACACTGGAAATCTCTTTGATGAAGGATTGAGATTGCTTTGATGCAGACTTTATTGAAGCAAAAAGTAAGTGTGGTGCCCAGGGACTCTGGGTGAGGAGGTCACTTATCAGTCTTTCCTGACTTTGAGTTTGCTTTTCCTTTCAAAATCCACCATGGTGCCAGATTCTCTCATACTGCCCTATAGAGAAAATACCTCTATTTCAAGAAGAGGCTTTTATAAGGGTGACAAGTCCTGGTGTAATTAGAAGAAAATTTGACTGGTAAGAGAAGAAAAAAATGCTGTGATGCAAATGGTACACAGGCATAGACTTAGAAAAGAGATATACAAATTCTCTCACACACACACACACACACACACACACACACACACACATATATCTTGTGACACCAAACATATTAATGTAATGAGTAAAGGGATAATTAAAAATGTCTCTGCTACTAGAGATTTCATTTTATTATATGCTATTCCAAGCAAGGGGCAGGTAGATGGCAAAGTGGATAGAGCACAAGGCTGGAGTCAAGAAGACTCATCATCTTCCTGAGTTCAAATCCAGCCTCAGACAGTTACTAGCTGTGTGACCCCCGGCAAGTCATTTAACCCTACTTGCCTCAGTTTCCTCAACTGTAAAATGAGCTGGAGAAGGAACCCCAAATGGGGTCACAAAAAGTCAGATATGACTGACAAAGTACTGAACAACAGCATTCCCCATAAACTCAGATCCTGTCTCTTCTTATGCAGCGGACTCAAAGTTGAATTTAGGTTTTAGGGCTATGTTAATAGAGGCGTAGCATCTGGGCCAATAGAAGTGATAATCCTGCTGTTCTTTGCCTCTGACTACATATGGAATATTGGATTCAGATTCTGGCAGACACATTTTAAGAGGGATGCTGATATGCTGGAGAGAGTCCAGAACAGAGTGACCCAGATGGTAAATAGGCTTGTGTTCATGCCATATGAACATGATTAGAGTGAAGGAACTGGGGATATTTAGCCTGGAGAAGAGAAGATGCTGAGGGCAAATGATAGCTGTCTTTAAGTTTTTAAAAGGTTGTCATGTGGAGAGGGGATTAAATATGTTCTACTTGGCCCCAACAGGCAGAAAATTACCAGAAATGGGTGGTAAACTTGAGCTGAATGTAAGGTAAAACTTACTTAACTTTAGAGCTATCCAAAAATGTAACGGGCTGCCTTGGGAGATGAAGAGTTTGCCTCCATTGGAGGGCTTTCATCAAAGGCTGGGTGACCCTTGTTAGGGTTGTTGTAGAAGGGAGGATTCTTGTTCAAGTAAAGACTAGAATAGATGATCGCCAAGGTCCCATCTAGTCCTATAAATCTGACCTCCATTTAGGGACTCTCAGAGGTCCCTTGATTCTAGCTTTTAAATTTCTTATAGCCATAATTTTCAAAGATAAAGATTCATAAAAGCAAAATAGGGCATTTAAAACTGAGACAGTATTTGAATTTTATTTAAACATTCTTTTCTAGTACTCCTATGGAAATGCACTAATTGTTGAGGAAACATATATAATTTTTCATGTATCTCATGTGAAATTCCATTTCACACCAGGCATGCTATGACCATCCAAAAACTTTCATTGTTAAGCCAAACATTGGTAGTTCTTTTTCTGCTAAATTTGTGAACCTCTTTGAATTTTAAGCCCAGACCCAACAACCATCCTGGCTCTGCCTCTGAATTCTATCCTTAAGTGACCATTCCAGCTATCATTGAACTTGAGTCCACAAGATGACTTTGTGTCCTACTCTGAAAGAACAATCTTAGATTTCCTCACAAACTATATGCTCTCCAAATTATCCTTCATTAACAAATTCACTTTGATAGTCCAAAACAACTCTCAAGTCTCAGGTTCACCAGGTCTCTGCTATCTTTGTGGCAAACTATCTCTCCTCTAGACATACTTCCTTCTCTTGTCTTGACAACCTATTCTCCTGTCTACTTCTGCTCTTTTCTGGAATCTCCAATGTTCCATGCTTAGACAACCAGCTATTCCCTAATCAGCCCTTGACATCTCTCTTCCTCTGATACCAAAAATGGATCGCCAATCAGATTAAGAACCCATCTACTCTCTGGAAAACTGATGGCTTTCCCTTAGATCATTGGGCAGTGGAAAGAAGAGGTTTCAGATCCATAAGGGAGAATCCTAACCTTGTGCAGGATGAGAGAAGTGCCAACTGGCAGCTGTTATTCACTGTCTAGTTACTAGTCACAGCTCCAGATCTGAGACCTGTGCTTAAGGGTGCCATTCCAGGAAAGAGCAGTAGCCCCAAGATAAGTAGTGTCTAGGCTTTGCAACTGATCAAAGAACAAGTTGAGAAGTACGTGGTAGCTCTGTGGCTCTAATTCCAGGAGCAGGGCAGAGTCTCCTTTCTAGACTTCATACAAGGCTGAAGCCTACAGGGAATAATCAGGACAAGAATTCCAGACCGAAAGAGAGCCTGAAATTATGTCACTGCTCCCACAAAGCTTCTGAGATGGCTGATGGGGCAGAGGACAGCAACAGTCTACTGGAACTTCCAGCTAAGGAGAAGCCAATAGGAATGTTGCACAGACCCAAAACCAAGTCAGGAACTTGCAGAGTTCAGACAAGGACAGTGGCAGTGGCAATCAAACTTCATCCTTTCACCTTTTACCTTTCACTTTTTCACCCTTCACCCCTTTTGAGAAGACTGAAAACTTGCAGCTACTGACTGAGTCTGAGCTGTCCCTGAGATCCTGGAATAACACAAGAATCAAAACACCCAAAAAACCAGCAGAAGGATTCAAGAGGAACAATGTTCTGCCTGGATATCCTCCTCAGGTGTGTGCAGAGCCCTATCCTAACATAAAGTCTGAAGTCAAGAAGTAGGGAGAGGAGAGGAGAGAAGAGGGGAGGAGAGGGGAGGGGAAGGGAGAGGACGGGAGGGGGGCGAGGGGAGGGGAGCAAAGGGGAGGGGAGGGGAGGGGAGGAAAGAATCCTATCACAAAGAGCTATTATGCTAAAAGGGAGGCTTCAAGAAGCAAATCCAGTATAAGAAAATGACTCCAAATCCTCAAAGAAAAATATAGCTCAAGTACAAATGCAACTAGGGTTCCCAGAAGAAATAAAGCAAGAGTTGGTTTTTAAAAGGAGCTAAAAATTATTCTTAAAACAAAATGAGAGTGCTAGAGGAAAAAATGGGAAAAGAAATGAGGGCTATGAAAAAACGATTGGAAAAAGAATTAACAGATTGGAACAAGAAATACAAAACCTTATGCAAGAGGGGGGGAAACTCCCTGAAAATGAGAATTGATCAAACACAAGTTAATAACTCCATGAGACGATAACATTAAAAAAAACTAATTAAGCTTCTCTGGAACAAAAGTGCCCATTAAACTTCCCTAGTATAGAGGACTCAGGACACCAGCTGCCTGCCACATCAACTCCTAAAATTAATTGGGAGCTGGTGGAACAGCTTGTGCCAACCCTGGTGGCTACCTCACTTTGAGATCATTACAACCTTACCTTTTTCTTTCTAAAGTGGCCTAAAGATCATCATGTCCAGGATCTGACAGCTTCCCTGGCTGCTGTCCTTCCCCTTCTTGGATTTCTCTTATTAAGATTTGGACCTTCTCTGGCGAGAGGCAAAATCACACTGTAATAAAAGCTTAATTTCTCTGAACATTACTGACTGTTTGGTTTTTTTGTGAAACTTTCTCTAAGTCCCCAAACTGCTATAATGGACCTGGACCAAAAGTGGTACCAAGAGTGCAGTATATTTCACAACCGACCAGATCAACTCAAATTCTCCTTTCAACTGTTTTTCTTAGACTTAGACTGCAGTCTTATGACATTGGTGGCTCTTTTTATCCCATTCCACCCCATCCCCTCCTCTCTTCCTCTCTTTGATCTTTTTTCCTGAATATATTCTTTGTCCTTCTTTTTGCATGACTGTGTACTTGACAAAGAAAAAGAAAAATGAGATAAAATCTCCTATACTGAGTTGGTGACCTATATGACTCTTGTTCATTTTTTAAAATTTCCCAATACCCCACAAAAATTTGTAAAGATCTTAGATAATGTTAGTTGATGTTGTCAGCCCCTAGTCCGAGGACAAAAGAAAAAGCCTTTATCATAGATGCAGAGGAACAAATTGAGATCCGGACTCTCCATCAGCATTCTACCAACTCCCCAGCCTCTTCAGCTCCCACTCCAGAGGGTCAGCACAGTCTCCCATCTGGGAGGCTATTTCCAAGTGAAGTCAGAGGCCTCTCCCAAGGCCCAGTGCTATTTGCTCCACTCACTTTGTTTCTCACTGCCACATGTTCCTTTCTTTCCTCATTCTCTTTCTCTCTTTCTTCTTTTGCTATAGCAAAGGGTATATACATGCTTCTTTAAACCAATCTTTTATATTTCTATTTTCCAGATGAATTTTCTCGGCTGGTTTCACTATCTCTTCCTTATTGGTTCTCTGATGCCAGCTAGGTCATTTATTACTTCCATAACCATGAAGAAGTCACACTGCTGCCCAGGGTTGTACCATCTGTTAAATGAGGGAATGGGACTCCACAATCTCTAAGGTCCTTTGCAGCTGGAAAGTGCATGCTCTCTCTTTGTATACATTGACCCTAGCAGTAGTCCTGATCTTTAGGTCTCAGCATGGCTTAGCTATATTAATATGAGTAAGTCACTTAAACTTCCAATGCTCTAGGCAACTCCAAATTCTAACTTATGGATAAGTTGGTGACCTATATTGATGAAGGGAGTTTCCATACTAAGAATTCCTCATCCCAGTGAAATGACAGTTCCAGACCAAAAAGAAAAAAACAAACCAAAACAACAACCCGAACAAGCATTAGGAATACAAACATAAAATAAAATTGTTTCTGCCCTCAAGGAACTTCTATTCTACTCGAATATAGGCAATTCTCAAAGTCTAGCACATCATAAATGCGCTATGATCCTCATTCAGCAGAGGGAGTACACACACCAATGAAATCATAAGTCACTGAAATATTAAGGTACAGACCTGTGATTTCATCAGCGTGTGGAACTTCCAATATGGAAACTCCCTTACCCAATGCTACTCAGCAATTCATCTGTAATTTTTAGTCTTAAGAAAATTGCCTAGACCACTATAAGTCAAGCAACTTAGCCATGGTCACACAGCTAATACATTTCAGACATAGGACTTGAATCCAGGCCTTCCCGACTCCAAGGCCAAATTTCTATGTGATTAGCAAACAACGAGGGCTTAATAAATGCTGGTTGATTTGATTCTACTCTCTAAGATTGGGAGGTAGATCAATGAAAAACTTATAGAAACGTTTTGTAGTGACAAAGAATGAGAAATGTAGTAGACATCCATCAGTTTGGAGACTGGCTAAATCAACTGCAGTATATGAATATAACTAAATATTACTACGTTATGGAAAATGATGGATTTGCAAAAACCAAAGACTCTTGGGAAAACATATGACCCAATAGACAATACAGTAAGCAGAACCACGAAAGCAATCTACCCAATAAGTAGAGTATGAATTTTTTTAAAAGCAATAAAACTATGCTGAATACTATATAGTTACAGGTATAATTATTGTATAATTAACTGATTGGATTGTAAATTCCTTGAGGACAGGGACTGTTTTTTGCTTCCTTTTATATCACCAGCACTTAGCACAGTGCCTGATACAAAGCAGGCACTTAATAAATGTAGACTGATTGATTGATTACCAAGACCAAGCCTGAATGAGCTTCCTCTTTGAAGGTGGGGTAGGGGGACAGAAGGGAGGGTGTGAAGACTATGGGTATAGAACTACAGACTATTACATATACTCTCAGAAACAGCTGCTATGTTGGATGATTTCGTTGCATTGATCTCTCTTTTTTGTTTTTTGTTACAAGGAATGGCCCTCTGGGTAGGAAAGAAGGAAGGGATATATTTAGAAATTAAGGTGATAAACTAATGGTACGATTTTTTTTAAAGATAATTTTATAGCACAAACATGCTCCTCCACATCTCCTCCTAGTTCTCCCAGCACTGTAGAAGAGAAGCAAACCTATCCCTTACAAATGGTGAGGGCAGGACCTCAGAGAAACCACCAGAAATCGTCTAAATTGACTGAAAAGAACTGAGTGAATACAAAAGATTCCATCTTCCCTGCTGTTTGCCATCATCCTCCAAACCAAGCTCCTTTAAGAGCATCTCAGGTTAACCTCACAAAAGAAACCTCTGAAGAGTCCACCCCTCTCCACAAAGAAGATTCTTATTAAATAAAACATAAATACTGTAACTCACTCCCTACTGTCTCTGGCTCGCAGAAAAATATAACTTGCACAAGAAAGGTTTAAAGACCCATTGTCACTCAGCACTCTGAATTTGGAGTCAGAAGATGCAGGATTGAATCTAGCCCCTTCCAGTAATTGCCTATGCATCATTGGTCTAATTCAGAGATGGGGATTCAGCTGAAGGGCCAGGGCCACACTTGAGGACCTAAAGGGCCACAAGTGGCCTCAAGGCCTCAGGCTTCCCAGCCCTAGTCTAATCTCTTCTCTCCCCTCCCATGCCTCAGAGTCTCTGTTTCGGCGTCTATATAACGAATGAGTAGGTCTAGATAAATTCGAAGGCCTCTCCCAGCTCCAAACTCAGACTATAGGAGCAGTGCCCATTCCTAGCCAGAAACTTCCCAGACCTCCCTTGCCACAAGTAAGGAAGCTGTTTAGCAAAACAGGTAGATAACACCATCCCCAGGAAGAAACTAGAGAAGCATTATTGAAAATAGAGGCTGCTAGAAATGTGGCTGGAGGAAATGCTCTGCTAGAACCTCACCGCACCAGGTCTCCTAAGGCATTGCCCTAATGATAGCACTTAGCATTTAAGTGATAAAGCACAATTCTCTCCCAGGCCCTCAGGCTGCCCTTTCCTGGCCTCTAATACTGAGGAAATGAACAAAAGACGGAGAGTACAGAGCTTTCCACTAGATGATAGGACTGGGGAATTCCCAGACAAGGGACATCTATAGCCTAGAATCATGGGGCTCCTGGGGAACTTAGTAGGTTAAGTGGTTCATCCTCTATCCTTCAGGCAAGATCTCACCTAAACTACCCCAGAATGACAGCCATTCTATTTTTAACAGCCCCGGAGAAGAAAGATGCAAGAGCTCAAAATCTTCCTTATCCACAGAGGTAAAGAGAAGGTTAGAAAGTTTACAGATGAGAACTTGAGCAAACTAACACAATTAAAAAGAAGAAAGCAGCCTTGTGCAACAGAGACCACACTAGGTGTGGAACCAAAAGGCCTTCCTTCAGATCCAGGCTCTCACTGCTCCCTGAGGGACCTGGGGCAAAATGCCCTCCCTGCACCTCAGTGCCCCCCTTGGCAGAATAGCTGGGCTGAACTAAAGACGACCTTTAAGAGAGAAAACTCCGGTCCTATGTCGTCTATCATTTAGGTACAGGGAATGAGCCTGCGATTTCATTTGTATAGGAAAGGTTCTGGGCAAATCTAATGATTATAGGTAGGTGATAGACAAAGAGACAGACAGATGGGCAGGTAGGCAGGTAGGAAGACAGAGCAATTATGAAGCACCAGTGAAATTCAAAGCAAAACAGCTTCTGCCTTCCAGGATTATATCCTAATGGGGAACAATGACATGTAGAGGGGTGTTGAAAAGGAGATGAGGACAAGGGCACATGGTCAGGAAATATCCTGGAAATGTGTAGAGGCCTGGATCAGGGCAAGATCAAGCAAAATCTCATCCATTGCCCCCCAGTGGACAAAGTCCCAGTTTCTGGACGGGGGCTGGATTTAAGCAATGAAATTCAGTAGGGATGAAAGTAAGGTCCCTGCACAAATACAATTGAGCCAGCTACCTTAGAAAAGTGTCCTTGTGAAAAGGTAGTCGTCGTAATTGGCTACAAGCTCAGCATGAATCAATAGTATGACATAGCAGTCACAAAAGCTAATGTGAATAATTTCAACAGAAAATAACCCTAAAAGGTTGCATTGATGGTCCCTCTCCTGAGACATCTTTCCCTTGCTGGATATAGGCTTGGCCCTCAGTGATGGGAAGATCCCGGGAGTTTTCTGTATCTGTAGGAGACATAGTTCTGCCAGCAGTAGAGCACTAGGGATGCCATACCAGATAAGGGACTTCTTGGCTATTCCCCTTTCCCACCGCTCCCAGGGACATCTCCCTTCATACAAATTTGGCTGAAGAGAAGACCCCTCCCCCACAATCACACTCCAACAAAAGTCCCAGTCCCCAACTCCAGCTTCAGATATGGAGACTCCAAATTTTTATTTCTTTTCTCCCTCAAGCACTCTGGAGGGGCATCCCTTGCCCAAAGAGATACTCCTATCTTGTTCAGGAATATAAAAGCATAATCATTTCTCCTTTACTATCTCTCCTTAATCCCAAAGAATCTCTAAGGAAATTGGGTAGGACTATTCAGATCATCAGCAACCAGCCAAAGGACAGCAGTAAAGGGAGGGAGTGGGGAAGCTGTGTATTCTTTCAGTTTTCCAGCATGCCTTTTTTTCATAGGACATGATTCCTTTGGAGGAGCAGGATCTCAGGAACCTATTTTAGAATCTGAAGAGGACTTAGAAATCTTTTAGTGCAACCTCTCATTTTTATGATGGTAAACTGAAGCCCAGAGATGTGTGATGACTTACCCCAGGCCACACAGGTAATAAGAAGCAGAGAGAAGTTTGGACTACACTCTTTACAATGTGTCACACTGAGCAGTTCACTCTCTTTAGTGTGTGTATTTGAATACATGGGACTGCTGTTGTACCTAAACCCAAATCACAGGTCACTACACACCGCCTGAATTGTGGCCCACCATTAAGCCCCTTTCTGTTTTTGTCTTTGTCTCTGTCCTATACCCTGTAACAGCTTGAAACTGCTAAGGCATAGTCCTGGGTATTGCCCAAGGCATAGTCCCCTGACTCTTAACCCCCTCCTTCCTCAATTAGCATTCTGTACATTCTCCCTAAATCAGCATAGTGTATAAGGGTCAGCCTAGGGTTATGGTGCAAGACTATCTTATGAAGAGACCACCCTGTTCTGTTCCACTGACCAAGCGGGGTCCCCACACCCTTTGCCCAGAACATGACTCTGGCCTGTTCTGGGGAATTCCAGTCCCCTTTACCCAATGACCCTCTACCCTGTTCTGGGAAGCTGACTAAAACCCTCCACCCTGTGCCCTCCACCCTGTGCCATCCACCCTGTTCTAGGAGGGACCCCCATGTCACAGGAAGGTATACCCTTGTACCCATGCGCCCTATTCTCAAATTAGCCCTGAGCTATAGATCTAACCAAAGGCTGTTCTTGGCTTCTGTACATCATTGCTTTTACTAGCTCCCCTCCCTGATTGTGGTTTTTGTGGTTTTTAGCCTTTTTAAACATTGCCTTAACCTTCATTTAACACTACTCAATTCGAGTTTACCTCTGGGTAAAAATGCTTGATCAATAAATCCACACCTAAATTTACCTTGAACTCATGTCTCAGCTTGCTCTTATTCTCTGCACCACATTACTTCAGAGGATTCATTGTTCTCACTAATCAGTACCTAGCTGTATGTGTCAGGAATGGGCCAGCCAGTGCAGGGCCAAGGAGATATTCACAGCACCAATAGTGACTATGAATATGCTGGCCCAATTCTGTATCACAAAATATAACAGGCTATCCATATAGAAGACAGAAGCAAAACATTTATTCAGACACCAGAATAACCCAACACCAGAAAACCAACTCCATCATAGCAGCAAAGAAGTTAATATACCATAACACAGTAGGGAGCCACACCATCCTTTAACCTCCCCACAAACAAATACTCACAAGTCTAACTGTCTCCTTGCCTCTGTCCTCTCTCCTCCCTCTGTCTAACTTCTCTGACTCCCAGTTTCCTCGGGGCTCTACTCCACCTCTTCAGCAAACTCCTCCCACCAAAGGCTCCATGTGATTACATATGGCCTATTAAGGGGCAGGGAAGATTTTCAAATTCCCTTTTTTTTTAAATTTTATTTAGTTTGCATCATTCATTTCCACAAGATTTTGAGTTACATATTTTCTCCCCATCTTTCCCCTACCCACCACCCCAAAA
>CM053583.1:135061698-135092937 GCA_028627135.1 Pseudochirops cupreus
AAGGAGCTTATATTTCCATTGGGGAAAGTACTTTATGCAAATCATTTGATCAAATGAGATAATTTATATCATAGGAACCCTGTGACTTGTCCAAGGTCTCATAGGTAGTAAATGGCAGAGCTGGAATTTGAGCTCATCTCCTTACTCCAAGTGTGCTTTCCAAAGCATCAGAGCTGTACTCACTCATGGATTGTTATTACTGCTTTTTTTCTTTTTTTGGAGGGGGGAGGGCAAGGCAATTGGGGTTAAGTGACTTGCCTAAGGTCACACAGTTAGTATGTCAAGTGTCTGAGGCTGGATTTGAACTCAGGTCCTCCTGACTCCAGGGCTGGTGCTCTATTCACTATGCCACCTAGTTTCCCCGAATTGTCATTACTGTTGATAACAATGATGAAAGACTGGCAAGAACTTCCTAAATTTTTGGTACTGAGAGATATGGTTATTTCTCTGTTGTACTAATAACCAATTATTAATTAGGACCAAGATTTTTCTCCTTTTCTACTTCCTCATGCAGAAATAAACCAGTGTTGAAAATCTCTCTCTCTTTCCCTCTCTCTCTCTCTCTTTCCCTCTCTCTTTCTCTCTGTCTCTTTTTGTCTTTGGAGGGGGAATGCAGGGCGATTGGGGTTAAGTGACTTGCCCAAGGTCACATGGCTACTAAGTGGAAAATCTTTCTCAAAGACTTACCCAGGAAAAGAAATTCTGAGTTTAAGCTAATTTCTGATCATTGTGTTTACTTGGACAGGTCTGGGAAAATGTGGATTTCCTCTTTTGTAAGATAGATGAAATGGAAATTCTTAAGTCTCTTTGATTAACATGCAGGTGATCCAAGTCACATACCTCAAGATCCTCATTGTAATATAGCCAACCTCTCACTGTAATATTCATTTTCTCATTAATTGTTAAGCAATTAGAGTTGGTTGCCACACTAAAGAACACCCACTATTCTAGGAACATATAAACTGTGAGCCCACCATCATGAGGGATCTTTGGCATTTGAGAGTGCCACTAACCTCTTTTATTAATAACATGTTATAGCATCTGACTAATAAAAATGATTAAGTTACCCAGGAACGGTGTTCCCCAGAATTTTAAAATGCCATAGTACCATTTGTGGGATGCCAGAAAGTATACTCTCCTCCTTGGAGATTAAAAAAAAAAAGAATTTGGGGTTGACATCCATCTTTGAAATCACTTTGCAATCCTGCCCCTACCTGGGGGAAAAAAAAGAAATGATGAGGTGAACCTCCAGGCTTCTTTCTAATCTTAACATACCTACAAAGTCCTGAGCCTATCTAAGTCAGATACACTTGAGGAACAGCCCTCCTTGTGACAGTCTGGAGCCCTCCTCCACACTCTCAAGCAGCATCACTAGCACAGAGGGCAACGAGATGAAAACCATCCAGCAGGGATAAAAAGATATCAGAATGTCCGCAGTGACATGTCAAGTATTGGGGATGGCTTAATGTGGTTTCACTTTGAGCCTGAAGATTAAGTTTGGGGTCAGTTCTCATCATAATGAGCCAAGTCACTCCTAGGAGCCTCTCATAACTGCCAGAATAAAAAATGTAAGTTTTGGGAGCAAGACTTCAAAAAACTTCAAGAAACTCATTACTGGGAACAAGTTATCATTCTAGCCAAAACGTTCTGGGAGAATAATCCAACTGCAGTCTCTCTCTGCCTCTGTCCTTCTCCCTGTCTCTCTCTCTCTCCATCTCCATCTCTGTTTCTCTCTCTCTCTCCTCTGTCTCTCTGTTTCTCTCTCTCTCTCTCTCTCTTTCTCTCTTTCTCTCCCTCTCTCTCTCTCTCTCTCTCTCCCTCTCTGGAATAAAATAGTTAAAAGTTGAAAAATGTTGCTTTCTCTAGCTTGGGGATTATTTATATCAGCTTTTAAAAAAACCTGGCCAACAAAAGCATCTGTTTAGCTACATTGCCTTCTGTTGTAGGGTGATGGTGGAGGATAGATGGTTAGATGATAGAATAATAATTGACATTTATATAAGGTTTTGAGGTTTGCACAGTACTTTGCATATATATTGGGCAACTAGGTGGCCTAGCAGAAAGAGTGCTGGACCTGGAGTCAGAAAGACTCATCTTCCCGAGTTCAAATCTGGCCTCAGACACTTACTAGCTGTGTGACCTTGGGCAAGTCACTTAACCCAGTTTGCCTCAGTTTCCTTATGTGTCAAATGAGCTGGAGAAGGAAATGACAAATCACTTTAGTATCTTTGCAAATAGCCCCTCCCCCCCACCCCAGGAGTCACAAAGAGTTGGATATAAGTGAAAATGACTAAACAACAACAAATTACTGTTACTATTACTTGTACTTGAAAAATTTAGGAAGAGAGACAAGACTTGCAGCTGGAATAAGGTAAGGTGTTATGGAGGAGAGCATAAAATTTAGAACTGGAAGGAATCTTAGAGACTATAATGAATGATCGACTTTATGATAGAATATGGGAGCATTTCTTGATTTTTTTTTCCCTGTGTCAGACTGCTCTCTCCATAGGCTGAAGAACTGCCAGTGACATCGAAAGTATTCGATAAACGGTTGATCAAGTGTAAAGTTATTTTCCAGAGGTGATGATGGATTTTTGCCGTCTCAATCTTCATCTTCTTACTCATTCTGTGCTTAGCACAGTGTCTGACATGTAGGCATTTAATAAATGTGACTGACTGAGTCCCCCTTGTACAAGCCCTGAACTATGTACTCACCACATATGGAGAAGACATTTAGCCTCTCAGGCAACTCTCTAAAACTATACGTGGCAAATCTTTACCCAATAGATGCCTAAGGTAGTGACATAACCTATGACAACTGAACACTTTTTGTCTTAGACAGAGCTAAGAGACCATGATTGAGATCATACCAGAGACCTTCACCTCATTAGCCCCAGGTTCACACAGAGCACCCAATGACCTACATTCAGTGCGATTTCAATAAGTGGTGCTCTGTATAAATGTCCTGTATTTGGAGAAAGCCCTGGAGTTAGTATTAGAAAACCTGGGTCTAACCGCTTCATCTGCTACTTCATAGCTGTGTGATATGAACAAGTAATTTCATCTGAGTTTCAGTTTCTGTATCTATAAAATGGGGATAAAAATACTTGCTATACCTCCCTCACTGTGGTATTGTGATGAAAGGTCTTTGTAAACCATAAAGTGTTACAGAAACGATAGCTATTATTAAGATACTTTTTGTTAGACAATCTTACATGAAACAATAAAGTCAACCACTCCTAAAAAACAAAAATCCAGTTGTATTCCTGAAAGAAGAACCAAAAGAAGGGGCAGCATGGAGCAGTGGACAGAATTTTGGGTTTAGCATTCAAAAGCCTGGATTCTAATTCTTAAAGGGGGTTAGATAAATTGACCACTTTGCACTTTTAAATCTAAGACCACAAACACATATAAAAGAAAGATGATAAGGAGGAGACCTGTGATTTCATTGGCATAGGGAACTTCTTGGACTGAAACTCCTTTTATTAATGTGGCTCAGCACCTTTTTGTCTTGGAAAGTTGCTTAGAGAAATGAAAGACTTGTCCAGGGTCCTATAGACTGCATATATCAGAGGTAGAGCTTGAACTCAGATTTCCTGGGCTCTGAGGTCAGCTCTATAGCCATTATGTCATGAGACCTTTCAAATAAAATAGCACTTAGAAATTGATTGGTTTATTTGTTATATGTTTATTTGGCAAATGTATTTTGGAACACATGTCATACAGTTGTAGAAGGTAAACTTTTAGAGAAGACTGTTATACACACACACACATATGTTCTTATGTAGAGTTGTATATTGAGAGAGAAGACCTAGTTTCAAGTCCCATCTCTACCATATACTAGTTGTATGACCATGATCACTTAACCCCTTCAGGCAACTCTCTATAACTAGAAATTATAGACAATGACCTATATGCATCGATGGAGGGAGTTTCTACATTAGCTGCTCCCCATAGGTTTCATCCCCACCCTCACCACCTCATTGCAATTAACACAGTGTAAATCTTCAATAAATGTTTAATGATAGCAACTAGAAAGACTTCTTTAGTTGAAACGTTGGTCCACTTCAAGAAGATAAACGATTTTGTGGGTATTTTTGATGGACACAAGTTATTGACCTATTTCTAGTACAAGACACAGCACTGAGCAATCTTTCCTTAGTCCCAATGGCAGAGAAACAAAGCAAACTGGGAAGACAGTGAGCCAAAGGGATAAAATGAATACAATAGGAGCTGATTACACTTAAGGTTTACAGAAAGATGTAATGAGACAACCCAAGAAGCCAACTTATGGGACGTGGGTCTTTTGGAAAAAGAACATTTCCCCTACTTGGTCCTTCCTACTGTCACTTTGCTAAATAAACTATTCAGTTGGGACCAGCTGCTCTAATGATAAAGCTTTAAATAAGGCTACGGGAGCAACGGAGACAAATGATAGCCACCCTCCACCGTAATATATTTCCATAATGCAGAGCTGTCTCCCATTTAATCAAGAGATTGGCAGGACGGGGAACAAGTTGGTAATTTGCAGTTGGGATGTTATAAAAATGTCATAATTCATGGATGAGACACCCCAAATACATTATGGATGATGAGTTTAACTTGACTTATGACTTGTGATGGAATTTAAGCTGTCAAATCCGACCATATGCAATGACTTTTATGATGATTTAATGAGTTGTTGGGTGAAAATAAATGTTGACAAAGTTACACATTTCCCGACCCTTGTCTGGTCTGTTCTCATTCTCCCTTTGGATGCCAAAGCTGGCTAAGTAGTCTTTTAGAAAGTCCAAGAGCAGCTATGCTCAATGGTCCTCTTCCTACTCTTCCAAATGCATCCTTGGTGACAGGCAGGTTTTCCTCTCTATGTGCCTGAGCAGAGGGGACAGATTTGGGCGGAAGCATCCATCTTTATCGTATCATATTCATTAGCTGCTGGTATCTTAAAAAATAAAAGTATTAGGCTTCTGCAAAAATGAGTCCTGCTGTTTTCTCTGTATCCTGAATATGTCTGTAGGTCACTGACTTGTATACTAAGAAGCTTAGGGTAGGGTTGGACTGTCTGCTTAGCTGTACTTTGTTTCTGCCTTTATTGTGTAAAGAGACCAGATCACAGTGCTCTAGTCTGATGGTCACAGTGCCAACTTGGAGCATATATTATATATAGTCCTGGTGGAGGTGCTCCAAGTGTTACTGAAAACCAGAGACCTCTCTATAGCTAGAGAAGATTTGCTGCCATTGAAGGCTGTGTTACTGATATCAAATGCATTGAAGTGAGCATAATAGTATGGTAAAAGTAAACATTGCCCTGAACTTTGCCAAACATGCTGTAATTGGAACAGATATTATATGTTCACTAAGAAATGTAAGGAAGAGCTAATTGGCTCATGCAGTACAGTTAATTGGTTCAACTAACACCCAGTTATGGCATAAAGGAAGAGGTAAAGAATGACATTCTGGGAGTTGGCTGGTCCATAGGGATTATCTAAAATTTCTTTACATAATGAAAATGATAATTATTTCTGAAATTAAGCAGCCATGATAACTAAATAAACAATTTATAATCTATCAGGAACTGCAGAGTTAGCCCAATCAATTAGCCACGGTGAGTAATAGTCCCTTGGAAACAAAATATTCAGAACTATGTAGGGTAGATGACCTTTACAGGCACTTGATTACTCCGAAAAATCATTAAACTTTCAACCCTTGAAGCAGCGGTTCTTAACTTTTTTTGTGACATGGAACCCTTCTTTTAAAAATGTTTTTAAATGGATAAAATAAAATACAAAGCGTTATAGGTGAAATCATTTATGTTGAAATGCAGTTTTCAAAATTTTTTTGAAAGTTCATGGAAACCCCTTCCTTAAAGAAACTGCCTTATAGGGGTAGCAGATTTTATTTATCCCCACATCTATCCTAGGATGAGACTAGAGTTTCAACCTGATTATGACTAAATCTACCATCAGAGTTATAAGTAAGAATTTTTGTGCCTGGAACAAGTGGCACAAAGCATACTCTCAGTTATGTGGGGAAGACAGAGATCCAGAGAACTAGTGTCTGTGAAGTGGACTGGGGTAGAGGAGGAGAGTTAATCCAGTCTAAAATATGGTCATTTCCTTTTTAAAATTAATTATATTTGCTAATGATGTGCTAAACTTGTTGTTTCTATGCTGATGAAGGACTAAAAGTGCTGTCTGCACCTTCTAAATTTGGTACCCTGAAGCAAAGTCCAGGCTGTGGAACCCTAGTTACAGCTGTGCTACATGCTAAAAGTGAAGTGGGGAATTGAGGAAATTATAGTTAACATTCTGGACCCTACAAAAATTTTTCTTTAATTGTCTTGATATTTCAGTCAAAGATTTTACTGGTCTAAATCATAATTGCCTTAATTCTGTTCTTCATGTTATGTGGGAAGAATTGATTATGTTACAGGAAGAAAATGCCTTCCTAAAATTTTGACTGTCTACCAAGTAATGATATGGTAAGAACGAAAGTGTTCTTGATATACATCCTAATGAAGATGGCTGAATTTCTATTCCTTATCATTTATTATTAAAACACAGGCTTTAATATTTAGATCAATAGATATGCCTCATTATCTGAAAGCTAAAAAAGAGAGGGAGTTATTTTCAGCATTAGAATCCTGAAGGTGGAGGAAGGATTGGATTTCTTGGTGGATGCTGTGCTAACCATCTTCTATGGGACAGAACAAAAGCTGTTGTCACTAAACTGTAAGCTCTCTGAAGGCAGCTCCTCTCCCTAATTCTAGTAAAGTGCTTTGGATACAGTGGGAGATGAATAAATGTTCTATAGTAATACTACTTTTCTTGTATCTATTATCACTTGGCTTGTATATTTCCTAAGTCCTTAAACTTTTAGGATTCATCATCTTTTTTTGTGTTTGGGAAATGTATAGCCTGTAGGGATTAACAGATTTGTGAAAAGATAATTGTACTTAAAAGACAGAAAGCCTGGGTACAAGTTTGCTTTGACCTTGGGCAAATATCACTGTTTCTTCATCCATAAAATGAGGGTAATACTACCTGCATTATCTACCTTATAGGTTTGTGAAGATCAATGAGAAAATGCATACAAAATTGTTCTGTGAGGTATAAAACAATTTAAGTATAAATGTGCATTATTGTAATTAATATGATTAAATAACAAAGAAATTTAGGATATGGTGAATTTATTCATATCTTAAAATATGAAACCCGGAGCCTGGATTCAGGAAGATCTGAATTCAGATATATCTTCAGACACTTATGTATGGAATGAGTGAAAACTTGGCTTCCCTTTTCCTCCTCCATTGCTGCTGTTAATCACTTTCGTTTCTTTGTCTGGGAGTCGGGGACAGCCCAGGCTCACTTTTCCTCCTTTTGCTTTGGGACACTCCCCCTCCTTTTCTTGCTGTCCCACTTGGGGAGGATTTTGGTGGTCTGTCTCTCCACCAACGAGAGAGGAGACAATTGGGAAGGGAACTTGACTACATTAGATTATAAATTCTTGCACTGTCCTTTGTAACATGCCTCTTCTTCATGATGAGTCATGGGGAAGACCCCCCTCTTCTCCCAGGGAAGAGAATAAACTCCTGTTCTTATCCTAAGAAATATCTGTGTTTATTTTTTCACTAAATTAAGGATGAGGGTTATTTTTCATTCCAAACACATTATCTATGTGACCAAGGGTGAGTCACAGAACTTCTGCCTCAGTTTCCTCAACTGTAAAATGCAGACCCTAAACTATTACTATTGTAACAGTACCTACCTCCCATGGTTGTCGTGAGGATAAAATGAGATAATACTTGTAAAACACTTAGCACAGTTATTGGCACAAATTAGGTACTATATAAATGCTATGATGATGATGATGATGATGATGATGATGATGATGCATTAAGTAGATATCATAGGTATATGTCTGTGACACATGAAAATTCTTTGCTTCCTGGTGTCCAGAACACAGAATATGCTTGGCTCTGATCACCACCTCATCTGTTCTGCTCTGCCCTGGACAGATCACTCAGGTAATATTGTATATCCATGATGCCACATTCTAGGGAAGACGTTGACATCTAGAGAAGGATGACTAGATTGATAAATGAGGTATGTGGAGACTATGCCATGAAGAATCATTGAAGTAAGGAGGGATTTTTATCCTTGAGAATACTTAGTGGAAACATGACGACTATCTTCAAAAGCTATCATGGGCAACAGGGATAACACTTGTTCCACTCGGCTCCAGAGGGCAAATCTAGAAACAATAGGTCAGGATGGCAAAGAGAAAGATATGAGATTTAGATAAGGGAACACCCTTCTTTCATCTACCCGTCTTTCTTTTCTGAGGAAGTGACTTAGCTCCAAGAGAGTTGCCTGAGTTACAAATGGGTTGCTGTCTGTATCAGTAATTGCTGGATCACCCAGCATTAATTAAATGCTATTTGCCAGGCATTGTGCTAAGCACAGGAAAACAAAGGCAAAGAAGAAACAGTACCTGCCCTCAGGGAGCTTCCACTATTGAATCTTATGAATGGCTTAGAAAGAAATAGAAAGAATCCTCACACTATGCTGACAAAATCAGAATTTCTTGATGTGTTAACATGGAAGATCATGAATAATAACCACTATTTGGCTTAGGTAGAAGTTTGGGGAATATGAACAACAAATTGAACAGAGAAATTGGGTACAAATTCTCTACATTACAGATGAGGTAACCAAGGGTCCAAGGAGCTAAATTGCTTTAAGTTTGCAAGGTGCTTTTCAGCTGTTTAATCCTCACAAGAAGTTGGTGAGGTAGGAGCTATATTGTCTTTGTTTTAAGATGAACTCTTGGGGACCCTTCAGCTTGGAGAGTCTATTCTCATGCAGAGTAGGGCTAGATGGTTTTGGGTATTCTTTCTCCATAGATTCACAACTATAGACTTGGAAGAGAATTCAGAAGCCATCTAGGCCAGTCCTTTCAATCAGTTGTACATTTTTAAGCACCTACTGTATGCCACATTCTAGGCTACGTGCTAGGATTCTGAAGACTAAAGTGAAATAGTCCTAGCCCTCCCAGTGTGAGTTTAGATTCCAATGGGAAAGATGATATGTACATATACAAGTCTGTAAGAGACTAATCCAAAGCAGGTTCATACAAGGAGATCTTGCAGGGGAAGGCACTACCAGGTGGGGGGACCAGATGAAGATCCCCTACAGAAGGTAAAGAGAATGAGACCCAGAGAGCTTAAGTTATTTGTCCAAGTTGATAAGTGGGAAAATAAAAATTCAAACCCACATTCTCTGACCTTAAGTCCAATGGTCTTTGCCTGGACCAACAGGTCTGTGATCTCATTACTTTTGCTATGAGCCTGAGTTCAAATGTCTTGCCCTGTCTTTTCAGTTACAGATTACAGAATCATCTACTGTTGAAAGTAAGTGGGATCTGAAGTCTTCAAGCTTCAACTTTCTTCTTATTGTTCTAGTCCATTCAGTGTCCATTTATGAGTTTCTCTGATGTTATTCATCCTTAAATTAAAATAAATTTTAGCTGTAATGTTCTTTTTCCACATTTCAAAGATCTGTGGTTTCATCTATGTAGCTACACTCTTGATGGAAGTTGATAACAACTACTTTGCAACCCAATAGTCTACCTTTGAGAGTAGGTGTGGTTGAAAAATGTATACTTTGGTAGTCAACATGGTCATTGACTTTTCAGAATCTGATTGGGCTGGTCCTCAGACAAAAGATATTCCTACAGTCCATTGGCTTGTATATGAAGGCTTTCCAGCTTGGTAAAACCCACTGAAACTTATGAATTCTTTGGTACAGCCTTTGAGAAACCAAGGTTTTCCACCATTTCAGGTTAAGGTACTGGAGGAGTAGACTTTAGTAGAGAAACTACTTTATTTCTAGGGAGTAGCCTCTAAAATATATTTTAAAATTAACTCAACATATAATGCCAACCAATTATTAATATTAATACTAATTAAACTATGAATAATATATTTAATATGTTTAAATGATTTTAAATGATAATATAATAGTATTAATGACTGATCTTCATATGGCACTTGAAGGTTTATAACTGTTTGACATACATTATCTCATTTAATCCCTTTTGTGAAATGGTTGCTTCAGGGTTTGATTAAACCCATTTCATAAATGAGGAGGTTCAGAGAAGTTGACTGGTTTGCCTTTGATTGTATAGGATATAATACATATGATACATAAAAGTAGGTGTTTCCATTATACTAGAATCTATCTGCCTTTACTAGCTCATGTTACATAAAACTGGAATGACTGTGCATGCAGTAATATGAAACAGAGAAAATTCTGATAATATATTATTGTTATTACTACAATTACAATCATAATTATCATTGTTATCATCATAATTATGATTATACTGTTAGAATAATGAGGACATTGAAGAATAGCTTACTCTGTGTTAGCATACTGTCTTGAACTACTAGGGTGATCTAATTTTGCTCACACACAAGGGGAGACAAATATTCATCCAAATGGATGTGAATCACATAGAAATGAGCTAAGTTCCAAAGGGGCTTCAAGAGCTAGAAGAGAGTGAGAGGAGGATAACATTAATATCTGCCTCTAAAGTAATCACAACCAATCACTTAATGGGGCCACTCTTGATTGTATTGCTGTGCAAATCCATCTTGTATGATCTTCCACGGCGGGGAGTCATATGAGCAATATTGTTACTAACAGCACAATTGGATTTTGGCTAAATCTCATACATTTCTTTCATATCACCATTTGTTGGAAGATTTCAAAGTACCAGAGAAGCACTAAGAAATGAAACTCCATCCATCTCTTATCAGAAAAGAGGGAAGACTACATTGAGAGGTGTGATGGAAATGAGTAGATATTTCGGAATTATATTTGTGCTACTCAGAAAAACAAAACCGTACTGAGAAGGCCCCCAAAGGAAGGTGGTGCTTTTCTAGTCTACCATTATCTTCCATGACACCATTGTTTGTGATTGTCAAGGTAAATGTGTTCACCATAATAATAATAATAATAAAAATAATAATTTAATATGTGTATGGATGGTCTTTAATGGTGTAGATTGCAACCTCTCCAGACCTGCTCTTCTGTGACTCTGGTTCGTGCTTTTCTGTAAATTCTCCATTAAAGTTCACCCAACATTATGGACCTTTCCTCCAAATTGAGTAGATACAATGGAGTCCCCAGGCTCTCCATTGCAGGTTGTCCTTTGGCTGGCTGACTATATACTTTCTTTTCCTGGATGACTATATCTTTTAGGTCACATCCCTTATGGAATTCTTAGCTGATAATGAAGTGCAGCTTCTTCATGTTCATAATCCACAGAGTATCACTAGAAGAATATTTATGTTAAAAAAGAGATAAGCTTTGGTTTCAGATAGAAGGTTGGGATCACTAAAGGCATAACATGTTTCCCACATTCAATCCAGCCCTCTCTTCCTCTCATTCAGTTCTAGTCTCTGTTCATCACCCATCAACAGTGTTTTTTAAGAGCTCTATGGACCAGTTTGATGAGTTATACATCTAATGGCTTATTATTTGATTGGGTAGAGAAAAATACTATGTTAAATTTTGTCCTCCAATGAGGTATTTTCCTTGCATATGTTAAAATTGTACAAAATCTCTCAAAAGATAAAACAACAGAGATAACTTTGTTTGCCATAACTTTGTTTGCTTATTGATAATGCTGAGTGAGGTTAAAAGTGTTTCCTATGGTCATGAAGGATATTCATGCAACCACAGAATTTAGAGTGAGAAGAGTCCTCAGCAGTCTTCTATTCCAATCTATACACAAAATGAATTCCTATTATAACATCCTTGACAGGTGATCATTTGGCCTTTGCCTGAAGACCTCCAGTGATGGGGAGCCTACAACCTCCAGACGCAGTCATTTCACTCTTTGACAGTTCTCATTGTTAGGAATTCCCCTTCCCTCCTCCCTCCCCCCATTACCAGCCTAAATAAGTTTCCTTCTGACTTCAACCCATTACTCCTGGTTCTGCTGTTTATGACCAAATATTGAAGATAAGTTATCTCATGTCTCTCATTATTCTTCTCTTATCTAGGATAAATATTCCCATTTTTGTGAATTTCAATTGATTTCAATTAAATTCAATTAATCATTGGCCCTCCAGAGAAGGAGAACCCACTACTAATTCCCACAGTAGCCTATTCCACTTTTGTATGGCTCTAATCATAAGGGAGATTTTTCAAAATCAGGGCCCATGATTTCTACTAGTTTTCCTGGTTCTGTTCTCTGGGGATAAGTAGAAAACAAGTAATTCCTCTTCCACATGACAGTTTTCAAATGTTTAAAGAGAACTTTCATGAACTCTCTGTGTGTTCTCTTCAACAGTCCGTCTGACTGAAGGACAGTGCTTTTCCCATGATGCTGTCCTTATTTCTGGCACTGAGCCGCTGTTTGGTGCAAGCATCGGCTGGCTTCTTTGAATGGCTTCAAGACTGGGATAACTTCACAAAGTAGGCCAGCCAAATTCACTAAGGCCAGGTCCCAAGATAGTATCTGTGGATTTTAGGCCACAGTTTTTCTCATTTTTTCCTCTGTAAAAGTACAAAAATACCAGTTACTTAGTCACTTAATAGGACTGCTCTAGGGTGTATTCTTATGGGACTCCATAGTCATATAGTGGTACCTAAAATGCTTCTTCTATCCTATTAATGGGGAAAAGGGGCTGAGAATGCATTGATATTGCTTTCTTACTTGCAATTATTATATTAAAAAAAGCATAGGCAGAGGGATCCACTCCCAGGGAGAGGGGCTCAAGCATGGATCAATGACTCATTATTCCTGGGATTTAGAAGTGATCAGAAGAAATCAGTGATCTAGAAGATAGCAGTTATGTGGTGGAGTAGTTAGAAAAATGGGCCCAGAGACAGGATTACCTGAGTTCAAATTCAACCTCAGACATGTATTGACTGTGTGACCCTGGATAAGTCACTTGACCTCTTTTTCTCTCAGTGTCCTCAATTGTAAAATGGAGATAATAACAGGGTTAATTGCAGGGTTATTGTGTGGATCAAATGAGATAATATTTGTAAAGCACTTGGCACAGTGCCTGGAATGCAGTAGGTACTACATAAAGGCTTATTCCATTGTCTTCCCTTCTAATATGTTCAGGATTTACTAGTCATATGTCATAACTATTAGTTGAATTATGATACTCATTGGGGGATTAGGTTCACAATGAGGAATGCAGGTTCAGAATGAGGGAAAAGAATGAAATCTGGTCTAGGATCCCTCCCCTCTGATAGGAGGGCTGGATGGTGGTAGTACCGAACTCCTCCCAATGCCTTCCTGTTTTGAGGGTGGAAACTGGACTCTCAGCTCATTCCACTTTACATCTGTTGCTCTGCCTGGTTTCAGCTCCACAGAACAAGATGCCCTGGTGTCCCATCAGCCTTCTCCCTTTCCTTCCTCCTTTTGCGTTTTTTTTGTGTGCTTTTTTGGAGGGCAATTGGGGTTAAGTGACTTGCCCAAGGCAAGGTTTTGTGTTAAGTGTCTGAGGCCGGATTGAACTCAGGTCCTCCTGACTCCAGGGCTGGTGCTCTATTCACTGCGCCACCTAGCTGTACCGCTGCCTCCTTTTGTGCATTGTCTTCCTTTAGACTGTGAGCTCCATAAGGGCAGGGGCTATCATTTTAAAAATTATTTGTATCCCCAGTGCTTGGCAAAATGTCTGGCACAGAGTAGACCCTTAATAAATGTTCATTGGATTGAATAAGGTAGTCATTCTCTATGTACTTATAGCACAACTGAACGAGAGAACAGGGGAAGGCTCAGAAATCCCTTGTGAAGGATGGAATTGTTGCCCTAAAACCTCAGGCAATTGGCAGCCCAGTCAAGACATGATTCTCAAATACAGAACAGTTTTTATCTTCTTCCTGGCATAATTCAACTGCCTGGCCTTTGTGATGGTGCTAATGGTCATGTTGTGAGGAACAATGAAGATCTCAGGAGGTCTAAATGTTCTAAGTCAAATACTGTAAGGTCTACTTACATGCAAGAGGTGATTTAATACCTAGGAAACTCTGAATGAAGAAATCTGTTTTAGGATGGAAAGAAGTAGAGAAAGAGAGAGACAGAGAAAGAGAAACAGAGAAAGAGAAAGGAGAGAGAAAAAGAGGCAGAGAGACAGAAAGACAGAAAAAAGAAAAGAGAGAAAAGGAGAGAGAGGAGGGAGAAAGGAGAGAAAATGAATGGGAAAGAGGGAGCTGGGGCAGAGAGATGGAGAGAGAGAACGAGAGAGCATGTGTAATTTCTGAGGGTCAGAGTATTGAAACCCCTTAGATGAGGGGCTCTTAAACTAGAGTCCACAACCCTCAAGGGGGTCTATTTTCAGGCAAGTCTGTGAACTTGCATGGGAAAAAAATTACACCTTTATTTTCTTTAACCTTTAGCTGAAATTTAGCATTTTTTCAATTACTAAAAACACTCCATTATTCTGAGAAGGGGTTCATAGATCTCTTTTTCATAGTAGCAAAGGGGTCCATGACACAAAATAGATTCCAAACTTTTGCCTTAGAGGAAGGTTGAAACGGCAAAATGTGTTGAAATTAGAAGTTGCAAGGCAGAGATCACTGACAGGGAAAAATAATTACTGTCTGTGACTGGGATACAGTTGGGGTGGAGGTATAGATGGGACCCTTCCATGTCCCAGATGGGAGAGGTAAGCTGTGGTAAAATGTCTGTTCAGGCCATAGACTTCTGTCCTCTAACTGAAGATTAGAGATTAGAACTCACATAGAGATCAAAATTGCCTCCTCTCCCCCCTTTTATTCCCCCTGTGCCCACCCATCAAAAAGATTTGGATTTCTTTGAAGTCCTGTTGAGATGTAGACCTTAATGCTGAAGTTAAGAAGAAGAAATCATGCTTCTCATAGGAATCTAGGACTCTCCTTTTGTCTCTTTGTTTTCCTTGTGATACTCAGGTCTCCTTTCTAAGTCTTGGAACATCAGGCAGCCCACTTACTAAGGAGATGCTTTCTGCTGCTGGCTCCCTCAGTCTGCTCTGGGCTTGAGCTCTACTTTTTCTTCCTGTATTATTTATACCTTTGATGGTAAAGGTCCTTGGGGCAGGGAAGTTATTTGTTTGGCACAATCTTATTTATTCCTAAGCACTATGTGCACTTATAGTATCGTATAAATATTAAAAAATAATATTGCTCTTTTTGATTGAGGGGAATTTATATGTAGCCACTTATTATAAATGGTAAATTGGTTATTTGATTGTGGAGAGAGGGCATGAGTGGGTCCCATAACTGCCCTCAAAGGTACATGTAGACACTTTGGGAGGCACATGGACTGGGGAGGGGGCAGTAGGAGAAGTGGAATGTTTTCGTTTTTTGAGCTTACGGGAATTTGCTAGTCTGGAGAATTCTTGTTACACTAAAAGCATGTATTTATTTCATTGAAAAGTTTTCACCATGGGTTTATTATTCAAGAAAATAAACTTTCTATGGATGAATAGAGAATAAGGCAGCTTTATAACTGCAAATATTTCTTTTAAAATAGTTTTTATGCCACCTTTCTTTTGTGCACCTCATTCATTTCTCAGTTATGTCCCTATCTCTATGCAGACAACCATTCCTTATAACAAAGAATAGAAGAGAAAAAGACAAAAAAGTTTAAAAAGTGTAACTAACACATCAGTAGAGCTTAATAGTATATGCAGTGTACCACACCCATAGTCTTCCACCTCTGCAAAGAAGGGAAAGAGGTTTGGAAACTATTTTTCGGAGACAAAATCTCATGATATGAGAATTGGAAGGTATATCAGTAGTCTAACCCACTCATGAAAAGAATCCCCGATATAGTACACCTGATACATTGTCATCCATCTTTTCTTATTGTATTTTCCCGATTATACATAGAGACAATTTTTATCATTCATTTTTGTAAAATTTTGAATTCCGGATTTTTCTCCCTTCTTTCCTTCCTCTATTCCCTCCCTTCTTCCTAAAAAGCCAAGCAATTTGATATAGACTATCTGTGTGCAGTCATGTAAAACATATTTCCATATTAGTCATAGTTGTAAAAGAAGAAATAGACCAGAAAAGCCCATGAAAAAATCAAGTGAAAATAATATGCTTTGATCTGCAATTAGAATAGATCAGTTCTTTCTCTGCATATAGATATCATTTTCCATCATGAATCCTTTGTAGTTGTCTTGGATCATTGCATTTCTGAGAAGAGCTAAGTCATTGCTAGTTGATCATCACACAAGGTTGCTGTTAGTGTTCTGTACAATGTTCTCTTGGTTCTGCTCATTTCACTTTGCATCAGTTCCCATTATTTCTAAAGATATCCCATTCTACATTTGAACAGTTTCAATTGTTAGGAAGTTTTTCCTGACATCAAGCTTAAATCAGTCTCTGCAATTTTGCCCACTTCTCTGAAGCAATGGAAGCATGGCTTAATGGTTAGGATGCTATTTTTGGAAAATGCATATGAAATGTGTTTTCAATGTGGATCCCTGCAACACAAATGAGAACATTCTTCTACACAATATGGTTCATCCAATGACACATTCATTTATTTCCTACTAACCTAGACATTCTGGAAACATCAGGGATACCTTATTCACTGAAATTCTTGTCTTTATTTTTGATCACTTAAATTTTGAATAATCTTTGCACCTCTTAAGGTTTTAAAAATGTATTTTATTTAACTCTGTTGGAAATAGAACTGACTATTGGGAGAAAAAGAAATCTTTAACACCAGGGCTGAGTGAAAATCTAAGAGGTGAGAAAATAAAAATAGGTGAAAATGAATATTCAGCAAACCAAAGCTTAGTGATTTCTTTTATTGTCCAGCCTAGTAATATCACATTTTTGAGACTACAGTGGTCCTATGATCTTAGTGATATGGCTTCTCTCTCTGATTATTATATATATCCTATTCCATTCAAGCCTGCCCATCCTATGTGACTTATGCCCCATCTACCTCCAAATCCTATTGAGGATAAGTAATGTTTGTACATTACTTTAAGGCTCACAAATCTAGTTTCTCACAAAACCCCTGTGAGAAGGGTAGTAAAAATGTTATCTACATTTTACAAAATGGAAAGAAAATGGAGAAAACTGAGGCCCAGAGAGGTGAACCATTTTCCCAAAGTAGTTGGCCAAGGCAGAATTTACCCCAAAGTCTTCTGGCTCCAAATTCAATTCTCTTTCCCCTACAATATTTGTAATAAGGCACTTATGTAGTGGGAAGAACATTGGATTTGAAGTCAGAGAACCTGAGTTCATGTCCTGCCTCTGATGTTTACTATCAGTGTGATCTTGGGCAAGTTACTGACACAGGTATTAATGGCTCAGTGTGCCCATAGTCAAATAGCTGGTGTCAGAGTCAGGGTTTGAATCTTTCACCTTATGGTATCATCAACAAGGTATTGCATGTAGTAGAAAGAATACTAGCTCTGGAATTGAGACCTGCATTAACCTCATTGGACCTCAGTTCTCATGCCCTTAAGATGAGGGGTTGGACTGGGTGGTCCCTCCCACCCCTAGGACTAATATGCTATTGCCTCTTTCAAATCTTTGACCCCAAGCTCAGCACTCATTCTGCAAAGCCATCCTTACTCTCTGACATGCTAATGGGGATGGCATAATATTCAGATCAAATGCGAAAATAGCAATAATCCCTTTGCTAAGTGAGAGATGGAAGGGAGAGAAATGGTAGTGGTCCTGATTTGTGTTAGAGAGTTACCCTACATTTAGAGGTTAATTACAGAACCTCCTGGAACTGAGAGTCAGTCACTGTGGCATGCTGCTTGTTTCCACATTTAAGAGCTGGACTAGTCCTAAGAACAGAGATGTGCTGGTGCCAGTTCCCCAGCTTGAGCTGATTGTTAAATTTTTAGTGTGAATATTTACACCTCAGATATCAACAAATGCTACAAATCAGGGCTTGAGTTATTGTTTTGTTGTTTTTCTAGACCAGTGGTTCTCAACCTGTGGGTTATGTTCAATTTGTAACAATGAAAATACATCCTGCATATCAGATAGATTCATAACAGTAGCAAAATTACAGTTATAAAGTAGCAATGAAAATAATTTTATGGTTGGGGGTCACCACAACATGAGGAACTGTATTAAAGGGTCGCTGTGTTAGGAAGGTTGAGAACCACTGGTCTGGACTTAAGAAAGTGATGGAGAAAATATTAATAATATAGATTAAACTTAAAAAGTCTGTCCTCCATACATTCCCCCACCCCCAAAACTAGTTGTTAAACATTTGCCAGCGTACTGCTGTCCGAGAGATCATACCTGAATAAGAATTCTTTCTACAATAATCCCCAACAAGTGCCATCCAGTAACTATTAGAAGATATACAAGGAGGGTAAATTTTCTCCCTCTCTAGGCAGCTCATTCCACTTTTGGATAATTCTAATTATTAGAATGTCTTTTCTTACTTCCAGCCCAAAGTCATAGTAGAGCTGAAGGACAGTAACTGCCAAGCATAGCATTCACATATTGGATTCTCAGATCTCAAGTGTATTAGAGTTTCAGTGCTAAGTAAATGATACTTTTGAGTCTGTCTCCTTTCCCAGGTCTAAGGAAAGTGGCTGTGTCGGGATTGGTCCAATGCTCTCTCCATGGCACCACCTAGTGATCATGAATGGTCATTGTTTCAGTTTATGCTGTTTAAGGCATTTTTTAACCTTTATCATCAACTTGCAGGATCTTGTCTGATGGGTATCCTTAGCCCCAGCTTAAAGATCAGAAAATCGAAATGGAGGAAGATGAAGTGATATGTGCAAGGTCTTACTGATGGCAAATCTAAGATTAGAAACATAATCTCCTGACCCATTGGCCAGCACTTTCTCCATTCTACTGCAGGCTGCTGGTGAGCACTGGTAGTCAGTCTTAGACAAAACTCTGGAAGAGATGAAACTTGCCTCTATCTACTCCTTCATCTCCATTACTCCACTCCACTGTGCCCTCTTCCCCCTAAAAATCCTATAGTCCGCCCTCTCTGACAATTACCCTTAATGACTTCGAGTTTGCTTGAAACTTTAAAGAACAGAGGTGATCTTGGTATAAGAGTCCATTGGCTTATTTGACCCCATACCACCAGAAGAGAGCTGACTGTGGTATAGTGGTTGGTGTCCTGGGCTAGGAGTCAGGAAGACTTGGGTTCAAATTTTGCTTCTAAAGCTTATTTCATGTGTGATCCTGGGCAGGTTGCTTAACCTCAATGTGCCTCAGATAATTCCTTAAGACTTATGTGCTGAGTTATAGACAAGTTGATGATCTGTCTTGGTGGGTGTTTATTCTCATACCACCACCAAACAGAAAGAACATCCCAAACTCCATGATCACTTAAGTAAAAAAATTCTATTCAATCTATAGCATACTAACATTTCTAACCATGGGCAGAAGTTTCAAAGTACGTCTGAATTTTAGTGCTGGCACTGAGAGGGTGAATCATCCAATTTTGAACAATTTATTGAGCCTAAGAACTCACATTTGTATATATAGTGCTGTATGGCTTACCATGCTCTTTCATACATTATTTCATTTGATCCTCACAACAACCCTCCAAGGGAGGCAATAGTAGGATTATCATCCCCATTTTACAGATGGAGAAACTAAGTCTCAGAGGAGTGGAATGACTTGCCCAAGGCCACATAGCTAGGATGTGTCAGAGCTAAGACAAGAATCCAGGTCGTTTTGTTTTGAAGTCTGATGTTTTTTCCACTAATGCAAGACACTATGAGTGGTATGTAGATGTATGTCATAGTCCTTGCTCTCAAGGACTATTACATCATTAATATTTGTGTATGAGGACTATCTGATATTTTGTTTCTCTGCAAAAAAAGGTCTGTAAATTAGATTCCCTTTTCATCTGAACAAAGGGGCAAAGGGCTGAATAATATAATTGGAGACAGAGCTGCTGCAAGTAGCTGGGAATGGATGCTAAGAATTTGAGGTTCCTTATCTAGTAATATCAGCATCCAGGTACCTGATCCAGGTCCCCAGGGGTAGCTAAGTGGCTCAGTAGAACACTGGCCCTGGAGTCAGGAGGGCCTGAGTTCAAATCCAGCCTCAGACACTTAACACAAAAAACTAGCTGTGTGACCTTGGGCAACTCACTTAAACCCAATTGCCCTCCAAAAAATAAAAGAAAAAAAAAAGAATGAGATTGAATGGTCCCCTTCCTTTAGCCAGCATTTATCTTTCTTAGGCTTAGCTTGAAACTTATCAATGGATTCCTTTATCCTTTCTCTTGGGAATATTGGCTGGCAGGGAAGCTTTGCTTTTTGGGAAATGGAATCCTAGAGTCAGATAATCATGAAAAGGACCTTAGAAGCTGTTGAATATAATCCACACCTGAACAAGAGTCACCATCTTCTTCCACCCTTGTCTCTCCATAAATATACATAACAAAATGGTCGCATGTTGTGAAGATAGAGTACTGGGTTTGAAATTGAGAAGACCTGCATCCAAATACCACTTTAGATATCCAGTAGCAAGTGAGAACTTCTCTGAGCCCAGATTCCTCATCTATAAAACAAGGGAGCCAGAGCTGGTGGCCTCTATGTCAAGATGACTCTTTCCAGTTCTCAATCTATGTGCCTCTGAATGTGCCTAACAAATGGTCTTTCATTTTTTTCTTGAAGCCCTTTAGTGAAGGGAGACCCACTGCCTCTGGAGGTAGTCTGTTGCATTTTTGATGAATTTTAGTTGTGAGGAAGTCTTCCCTTGCATTTAGCCTAAATCTGCCTCTCTTCTGCTTCTTCCCTTTGCTCCCAGGTCTGTCTTTTGGCACCAAACAGAACAAATCTAACCCTTCTTTCACGCGGAGATGCTTCAGACACTTGAAGACCACTATTGTGTTTCCCTTATGGCTTCCTGTCACCCCGTTAAACAGCTTTGATTCCTTTAATTCTGGGCTTCATAATCTGGGGTCCATAGATCCCCAGGGGGACTTGTTAGACATGAGGAGGGTCTGTGAACTTGTATGGGAAAAACACAACTTTATTTTCACTAACCTCTAATTGAAATCCAGCATTTCCTTCAATTATGAAGGCAGGGAATAATAACAATGGACTGCTTGGTGGCACAGTGGATAGAGTTCTGGACCTGGAATCAGGACAACCAGAGTTCAAATCTGGCCTCAGATGCTTACCAGCTGTGTGACCCTGAGCAAATCACTTGTGCTTGTTTGCCTCAGTTTCCTCATCTGTAAAATGAGCTGGAGGAGGAAATGGCCAACCACTTTGGTGTCTTTGCCAAGAAAACCCCAAATGACTGAAATGACTGAGCGACAACAACAATTAGTAACAAGGGCTACCAAACAGAACTTTAAGGTCTGCAAAGCGTTTTACGTATGTTATCTCATTAGATCCTCACAGCAGCTCCGAGAGGCAAGTAGTATTATTATCCCCGGTTTCCACATGAGGAGACTGAGACAAACATAAGTTAACTGACTGATTGACATGCAGGTAGGATTCCAGCTTGGCTCCAAGTCCAGCCTTGTATCCGCTGCATCACCTAAGCTGCCTGAAGATCAGTCTGATAGCTTCATCAGACGGCCAAGAGGGGCTCATGACACACAAAAGGTTAAGAACACCTATGTTAATTGATCCCTGGATGACATGAGTTCAAGATCAGGACTGTTTTAGTGATTCCTGGATCTTGTCTGGAAGCAGAGAATGCCCTGAAGAAGGGCCTCAGCGCAGTGCTCTGCTTGGGCAGGGAGGGCTCAGAGTTTTTGACTATTATTTGACTCTCCCAGATCAGAGACTCAGGATGTAAAGCTGATAGGAAAAGGCAACTGCGCTGCTCTCACTGGATTTGGCTTAAGGAGGGAATAACATACACAGTCAATAGGGTATCTTACCCTACAGGAAAGTAGGGGGGAAGGGGATAAGAGGGGAGATGATAGAGGGGAAGACAGATTGGGGGAGAGGGTAGTCAGAAGCAAACACTTTTGAAAAGGGTCAGGGTCAAAGGAGAAAATAGAATAAGGGGGGGCAGGATAGGATGGAAGACAATAGAGGTAATCTTTCACAACATGACTATTATGGAAGTATCTTGCATAACTACACATGTATAACCTATATAGAATTGTTTACTTTCTCAATGAGGGTGGGGAGGGAGGGAGGAAGGGAGAGAATTTGGAACTCAATGTTTTAAAAACAAATGTTAAAAATTGTTTTTACTTGAGATTGGGAAATAGGATATACAGACAATGGGTATAGAAATCCATCTTGCCCTACAAGAAAATAAGGGGGAAGGGGATAAGGGGAGGTGATAGAAGGGAGGGCAGACTAGGAGAAGGGGTAATCAAATGCCCACTGTCTTGGTGGGGAGAGGAGAAATGGGGAGAACATTTGGAACTCAAAATCTTGTGGAAATAAACATTGAAAACTAAAAATAAATAAATTAAAAATTTTTTTTTAAAAAATAAAAAGTAACTGCACACTCCACTTAATTCTCTCTTCCTTATTTCCTCCCCCTGGATCCACATATTTATTTTCTCGGAGTCTGTTTTCCGTAGTCTCTGGGATGTGACTTCAGGCCTGTGACTTACTGTGTGAATTATAAAGCAGAGGGTAGTCATCCTGTGGAGTGGTCAGGTTGGTTCAGAGTTGTAGGTTCTAATGAATGAAGTTGTTTGGGCTTTTGTCATTCCCTTTTCTCTCACCTTCTGGAGATTCAGGTCATCTACACATCAACACCATACTGTGCTAGTAGCCTTCTGGCCCAGGGATCAAGAGAGTTGCAGCCAGCTGCTCTCATATTACAAGGTATCATTCTGATGCCACCCAGCAAGCTTGGCCTTTTTCTCATTGATGTTGTTTTTCTCTGTTTCTTTTAGCTGTGGACCTTCCTGACTCATTCCTCCTTGAAACTTGACATCCAAGCGCTAGTAATTAAAACAAATTCTAGATTTATGGAATGAGAAATACCAAGGAAACTGGACATGAATGTAAGGAAATGGAATTACTTCTGTGACCAGTATGCTTTGAGTCCCCCTCCCAGAGCCCAAGATTGCTATGCCTTTCCCCTCCCTCTGAGGTTTTGGGGTACGTGGGGGGAATTTGTTGGGATCTTTTCCTTTTGAAATTGTTTTGAGCACCTACTAGCTTTGTTCTTTCCAGAGACTAGCACCCCAGTTCCATTTAATCACTTAAACATCAATTGACTTTTATAATGGGATATTTAACTTGCTGATATAGCAAGAGCAAACCCAGAAACATTTCTCCCAACACTAGGGGAGTTGTACCCATTTCCCCCCTCCCCATTGCGTCTCTGGGATGGTAGGTGGGGCAGCATTAAACTTATAACTTAGCTCTGTTCCTACTTAACATTCGTCACATAAAATTTATATCCAGATGTGTTTAGTTTGTCCGGTGAGTCCTTGGCTTGCCTGAGTACTGAAGATGCTTCCCTAAGACCATTCTTTGCTCCTTCAGGCATTCATTCTAGGTTGGCAGGACACCTGACACCCATAGATTACTATGGCTCAATTTCCTGACCAAGTGGGAGACTCCATTCCCTGTGACTGGAATGGAAAGCAACAAATGAAAAGGCAAGGAAAAGAAACGAGTAATTATAACATTCTAATAACATCCAATGGATCTTTGATCTCATCTGGAAAGGTTTTACTTCTAGCATCACACAATGCAATCCGTTCATGCTTGCCCATCCTTGACCGTTAAATAGATTGGGAGATAAAACATGTGTCATGCACTTATTCTGTTCCAGGCATTGTACTAAGCACTTAGGACACAAACATAGGAAAGATAAGGCATAAAGAGGAGCTTTTAAAAAGAAGTGGTGGAGGAATGGTTAAGGCTCTTGGGTAGGAGGGGGAGCAGTCTGGAAAATGACTTGCGTTAAGAATGAAGTGATCATGGGCTGGCTCCTCTCATGAAATAGTTATCTTAGCTGGGGACTCGCCAATCAGGAGAACATGGTAGCCAGGTTGCTGATGAGAAGATGGAACAATCTGGAGGGTATTAACATAAATTTGCATTTTCCTTTCCATTACTTTTTCCTTTTACCCCTTTCCTTTCCCCTCCCCTCCCCCTCCCCTCCACTCCCTTATACTCCCCTCCGTTTCCCTCCCTCCTTCCCCTCCCCTCTCTCCCCTCCCCTTCCCTTTTCCTTTCCTTTCATTTCCTTTTTTGCTCATGGGTTGCCATGACTAAAGAATTCAACATGAGAGGCGGCTTGGTGGTGCAGTGAATAGAGCACCAGTCCTAGAGTCAGGAAGACCTGAGTTTAAATCCAGCCTCAGACACTTAACACTTATTAGCCTTGTTACCTTGGGCAAGTCACTTTAACCCCAATTGCCCTACCTTCCCCCCTCCATAAAATCAAAAAAAGTGAAAAAAGAATTCAACATGAAGTGATGTGGTGGTAACTGTGGCAGTTGTGGGAATAGTCAGGAGCGCCTGGGAGGGGCCATTAGAGAAAACTCCTTGCATCAATCTTTGAATCTGAGTTTCTGGTCACCATAACATAGGTCCTTAATTAAGAGTCTCTAAACAACACATAGAAATGATCTAGTTTCCCAGACACACAGGGCTAGGTTCAAACAATGCAATACAGTTTTCTCACAATTCTCATAATTGCACAATTACAGTAAGTCAGGTACAGATCAAACTACTTAGAGGGCTTGGAACCGACTAGTTCTGAGAAGGGAGATTTACATTGTCACTGAGGTAACCAAGAAAACTTAAACATGAACATCTTAAAGCAAAAGACCAAAGCAACACAATGGTTATAACCAATATTAACTAACATCAAGTCTCCCTATATCTCCCTGTATCCTAGTAACACATTCTCAATGTCCATTTAACCAGTACATCTTGAGTCCCAGATGTCTCATGTAGATATCTGGTCCCTAGATGTGTCTTCCTGGACAATAGGTTTATTCTCAGGATACCTATGAAAGGAGCTCTGCTTCTCTGGTTCCAAATTTAGAAGTTCTTAGGTAATTCTGCTAGTAAAATCATTTAGTAAATTTGGTTTTCCAATCTTGAAACTTCAGAGAATTTTACCTCATATACCATTTGTGATTTCCTAAATCCTGTACTTGATATAAGAATTTTTTACAAATTTATCAGGGTCCAACTGTAGAATGCACTCTTCTGACTTTTAAAATGATCAGACAGATACCTTAAAAATGGAAAAATAATTTCATTTTACCATTGTCAATATAATTTATGTGTAAAATCAAATTAATCCAATATTAAGAACTTATTAGATACTCAAAGTCTGAATTTCCAGGATAGATAAATTTGGAAGCTGATGAATATAGTTCCTAGAGAAAATAGACTAATACTGTTGCTTTTCTCAAAATTTACTATTCCATTTATTTAGAAAACTTTCACATTACATCTTTGTTTTATTACCTTGTCTAATCACTCCCCTCTTAGGAGGATATCATCCCTGTATTATAATTTGACCACAAATACGGGTTAAAATTGTAAAATATTTATGCTTGCATCCTATTATCATAACTCAGAGATGTTCCAGTATCACTCTATCATTTAATAGATTTAGTATCATACTTACAAAACTTCTTAATTATAGAAATTTGCTATTACAGGAAAAAGAGGAACATATTTATAACAACGTCATATATCATAACAGGAGGAAAAACTTTTTTTTAGCTCTGTTTGATTCGAGGCATGAGTCATATCTGATAGCCGATCATATAGTCACAGGGCAAGGCTCACGATTAAGCAGGTGGGAATTCTTCTTTTCGGAAAGGAAATAGAACAATAGGGCAATAGAGTCAGGAGGATCCTACCTGTGCCATGCCATGATCGTCCCCACAACTTTTCCCAGTAACAGACATTTACCTTTATCAGTTCTCTTTTCTACTATTGACTTCATGACAATTCAGGCAACTATCCCTGAAATTAAAACTCAAAAAATAGTAAATTATAGTCCCAGGAATTTTTACTTTAAATAGCAAAATTTCAGTAACCACAACTTAAGGCTTGACTATCTTTCCTATTTCCCTAAGAGTTAACAATTTTTTATCCTTTAGTTATAAATTAAAACCACCCATATTCTAGGGCCTCAGACATACAGCAAATACCTGATAGTTGACTCATCATTAATATGTTGAAACTACATCCTTAAGCCATTCTATACACTTTCATAATAGCTAAGAATTTCAAATACAAAATTTGCTATTATATATTATCTGCTTTATAGCAAAATATGCCTCATTAAATATTTAACAATTCTCAAATACCTGTTTTTTATAACATTCTTTTAAAAGCGCAATTCATATGTAACAGCATCCAGATGAAAAAGTTGTTGTCTAACAGCATTTCTGTCAGGATGGCCTCTCAAATTTCACAATATAAGAGAATTTAGAAATAAAATAATAACAAACAACAAATTTCAGATGATATCAATTGCATGTTCAAATTATCATTTATAAAACCATTAATCACATTACCTTTGAAATTTTAAAATCACTTTAGTTATCAGGCATGGAACAATTACAATCAATTAAAGAAATAATAATAGGGTGGCTAAGTGACACAGTGAATAGAACGCTGGCCCTGGAATCAGGAGGACCTGAGTTCAAATGCGGCCTCAGGCACTTGACTCATAAACTAGCTGTGTGACTTTGGGCAAGTCACTTAAACCCAATTGCCCTCCAAAAAGTAAAAAAAAAAAAAAAAAATTAAGAAATAACACTAATATGGTGCTTGGCATATGCCAGTTACTTGTGTAAGAACTTTACAATCAATACATTATTTTGATCCTCAAAACAACCCTAGACTTTGGGTGCTATTATTATTTTTCTCTTTAGAGATCAGGAAACTGTGACAAACAGAGATAACTTGCCTAAGATTATACAGCTAATACATTCCTACAACTGGAACAGAGAAGGGTGGACTCACCAAGGGCAGAGACTGGCTCCCCCTGCCCTCCGCCCCATCTCATACTGCCATGCTAGGTGATGCCAGGGGCACCAGGACCTTTCCAGGCAGCAGCTGGGCAGGGTCTACTGAGAACTAGGTCTGTACTGGAGACACTGACTGGGCTTTGGGGGATGTGGCAGAGGGCACTGGTTGCAAAATGAGAATCCTAGGGGCTGGGGTGACTGGTGCCAGGACCTCCCTATTGGTGGTAGTTCCTGGTAGCAGGGCAAAACAGGTACTGACCACAGGGCCTGACCCTTGACAATTGTAGCTTTGGGGCCAGGCACTGCTGGGGCTAGGGCAAATTGCAACTGCTGAGGTGGGGTGGACAGGATGCGTGGCACCTGGGTGATACCTCCAGGCTTGCCTAGAGGTGCGGGTTGCAGGATGCCCAGGGGCACAGGGTCATCGTGGCCACTGCCAGTGGGGAGAACCCCACCCCCTAGCCCCAGATCCTGCAGCTGCTACTCTTCCCCCGCACTAGTGGACAATGGGGCTGTGTGGCTGGAGAGGGCAGAACATAATCCAAATTTCCCTACATTTTCCCAGCATTTTTTCAACATCTATATTTGGGAATCTGATCTGGAATGAGAGGGGTTAACAGGGCGAGGGTCTCCTGACCTGGGGGAGTCACAGGGGAGCTCTGGTTTAAGCAATCTTTTCTCTTTTCATGGTCAGAAATATCAAGGAAGAGTTAAAAAGAGGTCGCTATAAGGTGCAAACTGTTTACCTATTTTTTTTCCTAGCTGCCCAAACTAGCTGCCTTCCTTCATTGTCCTGAAACAACGAGGCTGTCCATCTTCAGGTCATCTACTTTTAACACTGATAAAATGTAATTTTTATTTTTCCTTAAAACAAATCCTACAGAGTGGTAGCCCAAAACTTATTAGGTGCGTGCGTGAGTGTGTGTGTGTGTGTGTGTGTGTGTGTGTGTGTGTGTGTGTGTGTGTGTGTGTGTGTGTGTATTGGATGATCAAAGCAGAGGCTGGGTAGAACCTTTGAGAAGGCCAGAGGTGCTACCTTCCTTTCTATTACATTGGAAGTCACAACTGGCAGCTAAACCAATCACCTCCTTGGGTGGAATAACTCTAGTCATTCAGTCACAGGGTTCTCTGTTTATGGTTGGCTATGCACTCTCTTATACTGTAAATTTCTTTTATCATGTTTTCACCTACTCAAATACGACAGAAAAAGGGCAGCTTTTTCAAGCAAAGAAGGGCTTTATGAAATGATGCTGGAGATGACAAGAAGGATAATATCTTTTCCTTCTATTGTGCCCTTTTGCAAGGACTGCTTTGAAGATACTATCTAATTCATCTTACCAATGTTCCTTCAAGGCAGGTCAGGTATTTAAAAAATTATTAGAAGATCATTTTTGGAGAGCTAGACTATCAGTGCTTTTTTTATTGCAAACCAAGCAGGACGAAGGTACTGTTTGAAGAGTTTAAACCCCAAGGCTGTCATTGAGAAGTAAGTTTAAAAAAAAAATGGTTAGCTGATGCTCACAATTCTGGGAGAAAATGAAACTTAGATCAAGAGAGATAAGATGTCTCCAGATGTGTAGACTTTTCTTTATTGAATTCTCATTTAAAGTGACCTCTGCTTTTGAGCCTTACAGATCTGAAATCCTTCTCTGGTCTTGCCTATATGAGCCAGCTGAAAAAGATCTTGGCTCTAGAGATAGAAGGGCCCTTAGAGATGAGGAAAATGGGACCCATGGAAGTTAAATGGCTTGTCCAGAATCTCAAGGCTAGTAAGCCTTTGTAGTAGGATTCAAATCCAGCTCTTCCTGACCCTAAGTCCAACACTCTCTACTATATTATGCTCCTCATATAGGACTAAAATGCAGTTTGACAAACTCGTCAGGATCGTCAAGTTTCTCCCTGAAACAAAGACCCATTATTTGTGAATGGCAAGGGTCAAGTCACTTCCTCTGCTTAGGGCTCAGTTTCTTCATCTGTGAAATGAGAGGCTTAGATTGGATAATCTTTAAAGTGCTTTCCAGCTCTAGCTCTGTGAACAAAGGAATATTACAAACTTGGAAAACTTTAATTTGAAAATCACCCAAAGGGAATTGGAAAAGCATAAAGTGGGTTTGAGTAGGCTACAACACATAAATATAGAATTACATAGCACAAAGGATGCTAGCAGAGAAAAGTTCTTTGAAAAGGTGGCCTGGCCATGTAAACCAGAGAGACAAAGAGGGATAATATGTGCAACCCGTTGGTATTCATGAAATGTCAAGAGAATATGAAGAAAATGGGTCCCTCCACTTATGATGAATTTATGAAAGGACATGTATTGTTGTTGTTTGTCTGTTTTCAAAGAAGACCAACGACATCTTGAAAGACTGATTTGCATGCAAATTGGATTTAAGTGAGGTAGACTCATGCAAATTGTCAGTCTCATTCTCTCTTCCAGAGTCATCAAGTCCATTGGCAAGAAAAAAGTCAAGGTAACTGGGGATGGGTTGGGATGCAGTGGATGGCCCTGGTATCTTTGATATCTGACCAACCTCTGAGTGCTCCATGGTGCCTGTTTCAGCTGCTTTCATGGCTTGTTGGAACACATTGTTCTCATCCACTCATTCTGCCAGGGGAAGTGTTCATATGCTTGGGACAGACATTCCTCTAACTTACCAATAGGTTTTGAGACCTTTTGGTTGCTGTCAATCTGGTTTGGCTTATCTGCCAAGATGATTTACTAGGAGGTGACTGTTGTGCACGCTACAGCTTTTTAAAGCCACGGGTGAGAGTTGGGTGACAGGTGGACACCAAAGGTGGGTGAGCAGCCCTGAAAAGGTATAAATACAAGCACAGTGGGATTTTTGTTGTTTTCTTTTTGGAGTTCAGTTTCCCAGGTTCAGGCTAAGTTGTAAACATCTGAAGGATTACTCTCTTGTCAACCTTGATAATTCATAGCTGTGCTGAGTCACATAGGTTTTGTGCCTTCTGACTGAGCCAATCAGATGCCGAGTCTTTGTTATATATTCTGAGAGGTTGGCATTTTGTTTTGGGGGTTTGCTCATGAGAAGGATCTTTTGATTTCTTGGTTGAGACTCTGAGTAGCCATATGTTCAGAGCCCCCTGACTGCTCAGATGTCTAGGCTCCCTTGATCCTGTGATGTATGTAAAGTATATAGCAATATTCCAATGCTCAGATAGCTGGAGCCCTGTCTGTTGATCTCTGTGCTAATTTCTCTGCTTGTATTTTCTCTGACATTCAGGGTGCTGACCTTTCCCCTGAACTAGTGAATGTAAATAAAAGTAGGATTGTTAACCCCTTTTTGAGCAGTCTTTCCTTTAAAAGCAGATCAAAGAATCTGTGCTAGCAGGCCATCCTGGGTATGCTAGGATCCTTGCTAATACAAACGGGTGAAAGCCCTTTCACCAGAGGTGCTGGTCCTCCCTGAACACCTTATACACATGGACTGGATTAGAGCCATACAATACAAGTAGGCATCAATGGCCTGTGAATGTGTCACTGGAGAGAGCACTTGAGATCAGTTGGAGAACTGAAATATTGTTAAGACCCAATGAACTGCAGGATTAGTATATTTGATATTTTTCAACGGGAAGCAGCTCTATTCTGGGGGTCCCAAGGAACTGGTTTGGCTACTACTATTACTGCTGCTGCTGCTATCCCTGCTACTTCTACTAAATAACGGAATTGAGACTTCCTGTCTGATTTGATGATGCTTAGGCTGATGCAGCTTCCTTGTTTTGTCCTAAAATGTGTCAAAATAGACTTAAAAAAACCCTGACAACCTGGAAATAGCAAAGTGATGTGATAAATTTTCAAAATTCTTTAAATTATTCAACAAATAGCTTTTTTTATATACCAGTCTTTCCATTTCTGCACTCAGGAGTCTACCTTTGCTAGGTGGCTATTCAACATACAATTGCCTCAGGATGCCAGATTTTGTGACTATGAAAGACGTCCAGATTTCTGGTCAAGGCAGGCCAAATTGGTTTTCCACACCATCCTTTTCCTTTTTAGCCTTCAGGGTGCTCCAAGCTGTTGTGCACCACTCATCTTGAACTGGTTCAATGTAGTTTTTCTATACTGAGTTACCTCTCCTTCTGCTTCCATTCATATCTTGCTCAAACTCTTTACTAGACCTCAAAATCAAACCAATTCATACTAAGGTATGGATGACTGACAGTCCATTTTATGTGCTTAGAGATAGTTTGCCTTTTAAATCAGGAATTTCTTAACTATAATGAGTCTTTAGTGAATGGAAGTTCAGATAAAATGAAGTGAAGAATTTTATTTTTTTTTTATTATTTTTTTTTATATGA
>CM053583.1:135093437-135106859 GCA_028627135.1 Pseudochirops cupreus
CTCTGCCTTTCACTTTTCCGCTCTGGAGGCCTTCTGGCCGGACTGCTTATCTCCCCCTTTCACAAATCCCATTCACAGCTGTCGCTAATCTGCTCACCTGAAGCTTCTCAGCAATTCCCGTCCAGCCGCCCCCGGGGCACAGCCGTGGCTTCAGGCCAGGCTGGTTTCGGGTCGCAGTGCTGATACGGTTCCTCGTAGCCGAGCTGACTTTAGTGGGAAGTATCTTTGTGTGCGTTTTGGAGTTCCAGGATTGGTTTAGAGTCCTATTTTATGGGTATTTTGGGGTGGCTATGTGAGAGCTGCGATGTGTTGCTGCTTCTACGCCGCCATCTTGGCTCCGCCCCCCGAAGTGAAGAATTTTAGGTACTGTGGGGAATATTTTTGAGTAAAAGGACTTTTCCTACCCTTGTGTGAGGTTAACTTTGCTATTGGTCATGTAGGATCCTGTCTTTTTCCTTTAAGGAACAGATCAGGCCATCTCTAGTTTACTACATCTTAGAATGTAATATTCCCCCTAATCCCCCCTCAACTCTTTGAAGGTAGGGGCTGTTTTCTGTTTGCTTTGGTTTCCTGGTATTTAGTTTAATTCTTTTGTTTGTTGAATTATATTGAATTGGAGGGCCTGATTGCAAATAATTTGATTGATATGGCATTGGAAATCTGACTAAGACCCACAAAAAGGCAGCAGAGGAGCACCCTATAATTCCTTTGTGTCAGAAGAGCAGCACGGAGTAATAGGAAGCTGCTGTTTATTATTTCTTTCCAATAGACGAAATATGAAAAATCATTGGATTATGCTCTGTGAAATCCTCTTGATGTCTATTCACTCAAAGTAGGGCAGAAATATCTTGACAGTCATGAAGAATTCATGCTCCAATATAATCCAGGGACACTGCTGACATTATAGATGCCCATCTGCTAAACTCTTTTGCCTTGTGACTGTGATAGGAAGAAGGTATAAAGCTTAGTTAATGCTTCCATATTGCCCTTGGCCTCTTATTCCCCCGTGGAACAAAATATGTGCTTATTAAGTCCAACGGCTTTGCATCTGATATTTCTATTGGTAAAAAAGAAAACCAATAATTAAGGAGAGATTGCCCACCTCAATATGCCACATTCATTATGCATGACTCATAAGCATGATCCCTTTTCTCCTTGCTGTGCTAATGGGGCCAGTCCATAAGGTAGAAGAGTTATTTCTGGGCTTTCTCTCTCTCTCTCTTTTAACCAGTCTGCTCTCTATTCATTATCATTACACATGGCCATTCCTGCTGGTCTATTTTTGCTGTTAATAGTTCTGCTGTATGCATCTAAAGACACACGGTATGAATTAAGTCTTTCATATCAGTTTTTAAATGAATTTACTTGAACGAAAAATAGAGATTGACCACCACTTCCCTGTCTCATCTGTTCCCTCTCTTAGAAGCAGCTGTGTATTGAAATGAGGACCTGCCATCTTATCAATGAATTTGAACAAAGCTTAGGTCTTACATTGTCCAATTGATAACAGTTCCAGCAATATTATGCTGTAGTAGAAAGAGGCTTGATTTTAGAATCAGAAGACCTGCTCTGTTACCAACTTTGTAGCCTTGGGTAAGTCATGGTCAACGAGAAAATATTTGCAAAAGTGCTTAGCACAATGCCTGCCAATATATAGCACAATGCCAGTATATAAATGCTTATTCTTTCCTCTACTCTCCCCTCTACCCCCACCCTGCCCACATATACTCAAATGTACCATTGGATCTATGATCTCAATGATGCTGGTATTTCCTGCAATGATTGAGATAATGATCCATTCAAGTCCTCTCATCCTGTGCAACTCTTATCATATAGCTAGAATTTACAATGTTCTAAGGTTTGCAAAGCACTTTACAAATATTACTGCATTTTATCTTTATAATAATACTAGGAGGTAGGTGCTATTATTATCCTTATTTTCCAGATAAAGAAACTGAGGCAGACAGAGGTTAAGTGATTTGTCCAGAGTCACACAGGTCATAAGTGTCTGAAGCTGTATTGAATTCAGATCTTCTGGCTTTCAGGCCCAACACTCTATCCACTATACCACCTGGGTTGCCTTATCTAACTGTTGTCCATTTTCCCCCATAATTTTTCCACAGAGATTCCACCTACTTTGCCACTTTATTTTTGATTTAGCAAGACTATGAGTAGAGCTATCCACAGCTATCCATTGTTTTTCCCTAGTTGACGACATGTGATAAACTCATATTTTTCTTTCATTTTAAAATGTAAAATAAATTTTATTGATGCTTTTTAAAATATCTAAATTCATTTACAGGTATATTTACCATCCTAGGATCCCCTCTCTCAGTCAAACATTTCCTTGAAATAAAGAAAAAGAATTGGCAAGAACATCTGATATAGTGAATACATCTGACAATGTATACATCATTCTACCTTAACATGATTTGCCCCATCTTTCTGTCAAAAAGAGATAGATATCTCTTGAATCATAGAATGTAAGATTCCCCCTAATACACTCAGCTCCATGAGGGCAGGGATTGTTCTGTAGCTATATCACTAGTACTTAGTTTAATTCCTTTGTCAAATTAAATAGGATTGCAGTATCTAATTGTCAGTATCATAGATGTGGCAGTAGGGATCTGGCCAAGACTTATTACAAAAGATGACAAAGGAGAAAGCTTCAATTCCATTTTTGATTTCTCATTGACTTAGAGCTTGAATTTCTTTATATTATCTTTTCATTTCTCCTGTTAATGAGGATTGTACATACTATTGCCCTGGTTCCACTTACTATTTTTATTGTTGAGTCTTCTAGTTGTGTCCTACTCTTTATGACCCCATTTTGGGGTTTTCTTGGCAAAGATACTGAAGTGATTTGCCATTTTTTTCTCCAGCTGATTTTACAGTTGTGGACCTGAGCCAACTAAGGTTAAATGACTTGCCCAGGGTCATATAGCTAGTAAATGTCTGAGGCCAGATTTGAACTCAGGGAGCTGAGTGTTTATAGTTTCAAGCCCAGTGCTCTATCCACTAGGCCACCTTACTGCCCCCACTTCCCATTTTCATTATCTCAAAAAAAAATTCCCCATGTTTCTCTGTATGCTTTATATTCCTATCTTCCTGCACAGTAATATTCTATTAGGGAAATTATATGATGCAGTAGATAGAATGCTGGGCCTGGAGTCAGGAAGACCTGAGTTAAAAATCCAGCCTTAGATACTTCTTAGATGTGTGACCCTGGGCAAGTCATTAACTCTGTTGTCTTCAGGTTCCTCATCTGCAAAATGAGCTGGGAGAAAAAATGACAAACCACTTCAGTATTTTTGCCAAGAAAACCCCAAGTGAGGTCATTAAGAGTTGGACACAATTGAAACACCTGAGTAACAACAACAACAACAACATTCTATCACCATTCATACCATTACAGAGTTTAACACAGTGACTGGCACATAGTAGATACTTAATAAATGTGTATTGATTGGTTGATTTGTATGCCACATTTTTAGTCATTCTCTTATTGAACATTTACTTCATTTCTAGTTTTTTCTTGTACCACAATGAGTCATGTTGTGACTATTTTAGTGTATATTACACCTTTATATTTAATATATTTAACATTTAATGTAATATATTTAATGCACCTTTATGTTTATTTTTAATATATTTGATTCTATCTTTGACCTTCTACTGGCATATGTCCAGTAGAGGGATTTATCAGATCAAAGGATATGAAAAGTTTAGACACTTTTTTGTATAATTCAAAATTGATAGCTGCAATATTTGGAATGATGCTCAGCTCTACTAATAATGTATTAATGTGTCTTTCTTACCATGGCTCCTCCAATATGGGCTATTTGTATATTTTGGCTATTTTGGTCAATTTGCAGGATGAGAGGTAAAACCTTGTAAATATTCTAATTTACATTTCTCTTACTATTATTGATTTAGGGTATGTTTTCAAATTCTAATTTTTACAACTTATAGTTTGCAATTCTTTCAAAAACTACTTCTGTATTCTGAACACCTAGCTCTTAGGGAATAAGCCCATCTTCTTTCATTAGACAATTCTTTGATGACATCCTTTATTTGGGTTCGTTTTCAGAGTTGCTTGTTTTCAGTGTGTTACAGCCTGCTCACATCCATCACTAAAGTCTTAATTTTTAAGTTTTTCACTGACTATACTCATGCCATGACTTGCAACCACACAAAATGAGTACAATATAGGTATTTTTTAAAAAAAGAATCTTTGTTTTAGAGATATGTTTGGGGGTCATTAAGGGAGCTTTGCAATTTTCTGAAGGCAATGCAGCCTGCTCTTCCTTTTCTTCTTAATTCTGGATACAACTTATTTTCTAGATTTCATGTTAGTCCTGTCTATATCAGTGTGGTCTATACAATTACAACAGCAACAATAACAACTAACATTTATATAGTGTTTATTATATGTCATTCACTGTGCTAAGCACCATACAGTTGTTCTCCCATTTGATCCTCACAAAAACCCTCAGAGATGCTATTATTATCCTCATTTAAAGATAAGGCAGCTGTGTATTTATATATTGATAAACCATGTATTTATACTGATGGATGAGTGCTATAGGTTGTCATTTGGTTCCATGTCATAATGTGAATAGATATTCTTCATCCACTTGATTTTTCCTGTTTGAATGGTTATGCCAAACTATCTTGAGTGGTTACTGATGTCATCTAAACAGTTTTGCAGTGTACTGGTGTTTGATACAACCAGTATAATATCATCTGTAAACAGGAACATCTGGAGTACCTTACCCTTTTCAAGAAACCTTGCATAATTTTTAACGCATCCATGGGAGAACCCTTGTTATGAGAGAAATTTTAAGACGGCATTTCTTTCTGCTGAATCAATTTTTTAAAAAAATTAATAAGTAATGGGATCTTGTACCCACTATATATTTAATTTAATCATGTGATGGTAAAGATGTGATCTGTTCTGGAATACTGCTTGGGAAAATCTGTCTGTTTCGTACAAATACTCCAGAAGAAATCTTCCCTCCCTCCATCCCTCCCTCTTTCTCTCTGTCTCTGTCTCTGTCTCTCTCTGTCTCTGTCTCTGTGTGTGTGTGTGTGTGTGTGTGTGTATATATATATATACACATACATACATACGTTCTTCTTCTAAAGCTTAGATATAGATGAGAAAGTAGATATGTAAGTTTGTTGCTGTTGAGATTCTCTTGGTTGCTTTTTTGTTTGATTTGTTTTTTTCCCCCTTGTCTTTGATAACTTCCTCTCTTTTAGATACCTTGTGAATTGAACCCTCATTGTCCTCTACTTGTGTCACTTGCAGCATGGACCTCTCCTATGTACACTTGGTCTTGTCCAATTGCTTTTTCCACTTTCTTCTCTTTTGTGTCACTTTTACATCTTTGTTAAACATGTCTGTGACTATGACATTAGAATCCAGTTGGGGTAGCTCTGCTTTCTTGAAGGTGAAAAGATTTTATTGTAAACAAATATTTTTGTTATATCTTTACAAAGCTTTTTTCCCCTTTCCTTTCTAGGTTTTTGATTGTTCCAAAGCTGTTTCTATTGATTTGGTTTCCTAGAGATTGTCTAAGCAAGAATTGGGGCGCGAGTGCTCCTAGAAAACTAACCAGATTAAAATGTAATCAGAAAATATGTAACAAGATAAATAACGCAATGCAAGATAGATATTATTTTGTAATTTTCTTAATTAATCTGTGGGATTTATTTCTATTTGAATTTGACATCACTGACATAGCCCAAACTTTTTATTTTTCAGTTGGGTGCATGGAGACCCAGAGAGAAGGAAATGACTTTTCAATGTCACACACAGGTAGCAACAAAATCAAAATTTAAATCCACATCCTCTGACTCCAAATCCATTGTCACTTTATTCTACCATTCCTTATATTTTCTTGTTTACCCTCAGCCTATTTCCTCATCTTTAAAATGGAATCAATATTAATTGCCCTACTTACCTCCCAGGGCTATTGTGAAGATCAACTTAAATAATACATACAAATATAAGCAATTATTATGAGTAACATCTTCAAGACTTTTCTCATTACACATTCCTTGGATCACATTCTTTTCTCTGATAAATCTTCATAGTTGCTCATTTTTGATGTGTTACAGCTTGCATCACTAGATGCTTAATTTTCTCCTAAATGATGCCAGTTTAAAAAATATTTCCCAGACTATACTAGTTCCATAGCTTACAGTCATATAAAATGAATATACTACAAGCATTTTAAAAAAGTGACTTCATTTTTGGGATGTGGTATTGCTACTAAAATTCTTCTCCAGTGCTTCATCAGGTGTGTGGAGGTGACTCCAGGTCTCAAATACCGTGTTTGTAGATTACAAACTCTAGAAAAACCTCACAAACTGGAAAAGATCCTAATATGAGATCGATGACAAATTATATGTCCATTATCTTAGTACTAGCCCAGATAAATTCAAAGAGGTTCATCCCCATAAAACTGATCAGTAGATAATAAATTTTTTTTTGGCCACAGCAACTCATGAAATTTGCCACTAAATTGTAGAAAGTATATATATGTGGAGGGAGTGCTCACCTCAATAAAATCACAGATCTTTTGAAGTGTTCAAATAATGAAATAAAAGCAATTTTGATATCAACTGAACCATAGTCTGATAACAACTGAACCACAGACCACAGTCTGTTTTAACATTCTACTCTGGAGCTCCTATGGATTCTTGATTCAAGGTGAAGGTATTTCTGAGGGGGGGTATGCTTCAATTGTGAATTGAACCCCTACCTCAGTGTGAAACTGGGGACCTCTTAAGTCAATTTGGGTCTGGATTGTTGGTTTTTACCATGTAGCAAAAATCTGTCACCACAGCATAGAGTTAGTTAAAACATTGAATTGGAATAGAATTGGATGAAATAAACACCAGAAAAATTATAAGTGATTATTTTCCAAATGAGTACATTCCCATTCTCTACTTCCCAATAAGTTCTGGAGACAAAGCTGCCTTTTTTTTTTTCCTAGCGCCTTACCTGCAAATTGGGGGAAATCTATACAGTAGCTTGGTAATCATGAACCCTATCAGTTTTAACTCAGTAACTATATTCCCCTGGCTGTTGCTAAAGCTATCTCTGTACGTCTGTTGCCCCACCTCCTCATAGTTGGCATCTAGTCCAGAAGTACAACTAGGCATCCATTTTGGTTTAGCTTGTCATCCTCAGTGTCTCAGGACTTCCTAAATGTCTGTCTGCATCTCTTTCTCTATGAGAGTCCCCTTTGGGTTTTTGATCCATCTTTCTCTTCCCAGAATTCCCTTCTTCACAGTGACAAAATATCTCTTGTTCCCAGGCAGCAGACTCCTGGGAATCCAAGGAAGACATTGGATGATCTTCTACCTGTATAGCATACAGAAAAATATAGACTCACTATTTCCATGCCACTCATTACAGTATCTTAGGGTGTTTTCTCTCCTTGGAACAAGATTTAACTTGTTCTGAACCATGGTACAGATATTACTAGCTGTATTTGATAAGGAGGAATTGAACTCCTACCCAGAAAATGCTGAGAATTTTAAAATAAAATTAATAGGAAAGATTTCATTCAACTCAAATGTACTTAATACAACTCTACTTCATTGGGCTTCAATGACTAAAATGCAGGATGGGAAGATGAATTATAAGGAGAATAAAATGCATCAGTCTCTTAAACTGATATCACTCCCTCCTCATATCTGTTGACATTGATGTTGTCTATACCTATTCAGCTAAAAAAAAAGAAAGTTGGTATGAAAGGATGTTTCATATCCTGCCTCTATTAAACAAAGTGGATTGAATAGGTTGTAAATATTGATATTGACTGCCTTCTTGATCCTTGGAAGCCAAGAGTAGGGACTCATTGTAGAACAACCTTCTCGAAGGCTTGTGTGCATGTAGTTTTAGATAATATATAACTATATGGCTGTCCTTATTTTTCTCCAGCATCTAGGGCATTGTACACAAAAGGGACTTGATATGTATTTGTTGAATGAGTGGATAAATGAATCTCTATGTCTGTCTAAAGAGAGTTATTTGTTGATCTGCGGAGGAAGGAGTTTGGGGTGGTGATACAGCTTTCCTGTGTTGACTTTTAATTCTTTTTAGTTCATGAGGGAGTTATATGAATCACATCTACAAAGCTTTAGATCAGGCATGGACACCAGAGCTTGACAACACTTGGTGTTGGTTCACAAAAAAGCATTTAGAAAGAAAAAGAATTGAATTCAGGCAAACAATAGATTATTTACCAGTTGCTTTCAAAATGGAGTGTTTGAGTATAGGTCTTTAAAAAATGCCCCAGAAGCAGGGATAAAACCTATATTACCAAATTGCAAAATCTTGGAGCCACAGGGACGCCAGAGGCCCTCTTGTCCAGTCTGTATATGAAGAAGGATCTCCTCTAAATCATGCTGACAATCGTCTAGGCTTTCCTGAATGACCTCCATGGAGGAGAAACCTACTACCTCCTAAGGTAGACCATTCTGCTTAGGGAAAATCTAGAGCTTTTTCTTTATTCTATGTCTGTTTTTCTCTCTACATTTTGCAGTCATTGCTCCCAGTTCTGCCTTCTTGGACCAAGAAGAGTATGTATAATTCTTCTTCCACATGGCAGTCTTTGAAATACCTGAAGACAACCCTCAAACTCCCCATTACAATTGTAAACCCCCGGGGAGTAGCTCTTGTTTTATTCTTTGCACTTATATCCCCTAGCAAAATGCCCAACACACATAGATCCTCAATAAATGCTTGTGGATTGACTAATAATTCCCCTAAGTATTCTTTTCTCCAGGTTAAATCTCTTCAGTTCTTTCACCTGATCCTTTTATGGCTTGAATTAGAAACCCTTCACCATTCTGGTTACTTTCTTTTGCATGATCTTTAGGTTAGCAGTGTCTTCCCTATTAAACAATCACAGCACTCCAGAAATGGTTTAAACTAATTTTTAATAATTAACATACATCCCCCAATACCCAGAAGAATCTGCACCAGGCTAAATTGCTATAGCGTTTTATAGAAAAAGCCAGAATGATGTGTTCTTTGGGTTTGAATGAAGTTGATGGATATGCCTTTCTCCTCTGAGATAGTGTTGACCTATTGTGCAAGGAATGTGGAGATAAAGAAGGTCATATTTTTGGATAGAAGAATCTATGTGAATACTTTGTATTCCATACTGACTTTTGACATTTCATCCTATATTAACTGGTTGAAAAGTGGTAACTCCAGTTAGTTAACCAAAATTTGGGTTTGATATTAAAAAAAAAACCTGGTCTAATTGATCCACTGAACTGATGAATTAACTTGGCATAGTGGCTAAAGGGATAGCATTGGGATCAGGAAAACCTGTGTTTAAGTTCTGCCTCTGATAAGGACTTTGTTGTTCAGTCCTTTCGGTCATGTCTGACTCTTTATGACCCCATTTGGGGTTTTCTTGGCAAAGATACTCGATTGGTTTGCCATTTCCTTACAGGTGAGAAAACTGAGGCAAACAAGATTAAGTGACTTTCACAGGGTCACATGGTGAGTAAGTGTCAGAGGCCAGATTTGAATTCAGGAAGATCAGCCTTCCTGATTCCAAGCCCAGTCCTCAATAGATACTGTGCCACATAGTTGCTGCTGATAGGGGTTAGTCGTGTGCATAGTACCCCAGACAACTCTCTCAGATGAATAGTTAAGTATGGGTTGTTAAACTGCATCAGGAGATGAAGTATCTTTGGGATTTCCCCATAAGGATGAATTCAAAAGAAAACCCTACCTTATTGGCAATATTGCACTGTGTTTTGGTCTAATGTCTTGGTGCGTCAGATGACTTGTGCTTGCATATACATGCAGTGTGCTTTGTGGCTGCTAAGCTATATAAAAATGTAAGCAAGTATAAGAAATGTTGCATTTGGAATCAGAAGACCAAATTTCAAATTCTGGCTCTACTATTTATTGCTTATGGGATTTGAAACAAATCATTTAACCTCTCTCTAGGTATCAGTTTCTTCATCTGTAGAATAAGGGCGTTGGAACATATGATCTCGATTGCCCCTTCCAGTTTTAAAGCTGTGATCCTGTGGTTCACATTCAAGAATCTAGTAGTGGATGGATGGGGAGTTTGCCTTGGAGCCAGGAAGACCTGTGTCTAAGTACTGGTGCATGCTAGTTGTGTAATCCTGCCTAAGCAAACCTTAGCACTCTCAGTGCTCCTAGGTAACAATCTAAGGTTATAAATTGCAGAATGGTTGGCAGTATGTGTTTGCAGAGGGTATTTATTTCATTATCCTTGGCTCCCTATACCAACAAAATCATCACCCTCTCCCCAGTGATCCTATTGGTATTGTTGAGTGGGATCATCATCTTCGTTGACATCATCATCATTGTCATCATCATCATCATCATCATTCCCAATGTAAACTTGGCTCCTAACCAAGGTGGGTAGGAGAGAGGCAGCCTTCCCTGTGTTGTGACTATCACATGTTTGCTCACAAGAACTAGACTCATTGGCTATTCACTCTCCCCCTTCCTCCCCAACTCCTTCTTTAAAAAAAACAAAACAAAACCAAAATGAGCTTGCCATACTCAGCAAATTGACTGGAGTACATTCTGAAAACGTGATACATATCCCCAATCTGGAAGTCCTTCAAGGGCCTGGGGAGACATAAGCACTGTCCCTTTACTTATTTCCCTAGGGCCATATAAGATTCTCAGAACAGTCAATGTAGCATGATCTAATGCAGTCGCACATGTACAGGTGAAAATCATGATCCTTCCCAAATATAGCTTTGTAGATTAAACAAAGAACATTTTTTCTAGAAAATTCATCAAAGATTACAGCTTGCTTAGTGCTTAACAAAGTGCCTGTCTTGGTGCTTAAAATTGTATTGCCCCAACCCAAGGCAATAAGGCAAAGAAAAGGCAAAGAAAAGCTAGCTTCCTATCTCAGAAGGAAACCTGATCTCTGCAGAGCTGGGAAGATGACATGTAGCTCTCCCAGTTCCCCTCACTTACAGCCTTCATTGACCTCGGGTAGGAATGTTTCCATCATGCTCTAATGAATCAATCAATAGTGAAAATGTTTTCTTCTTATTTCTCTCAGACTGAGTACACTGCTGTTCTTGGAGGGTTGAAAGGGATGTCTGGAAGTGCAAATGAAATTTTACAACATGTCTTGAGTTCCATGCATGAAAAGAATCATGAAAGTGCTTATAAATATTCTTAGGCAGAGAGCTTCCTGCTCCACTAAGTTTCCAAAAGCCTTGGTGAAGTTCAGGTTTAAACTTGGTCAGGTATTCTACAAATTGGTGACACAATGGGGCAGTCGAGAAAACTATGCATCCCTCAGAAGCATTAGCATAGAGAGGGCATTCCCTTGACTTGAAGTAAGCGTGCTATGTATAAAAAAGTCTGATTCTCCCTAACTTAGCTCCAGTCTTTTAAAGGAGATTTGCCTCCGCATCCCTTGCTGTTACCCCCAACTCTACTGAAATTACTTTGTATGAACTTTGTGCATATTTTATATCATATTGTTATATATCATTATATAGCATATCATTATATAGGTTGTATCATTATATAGCATTATATAGCATATGATTATATAGGTTGTTTTCCCCCAAGTAAGATGTAAGCTACTTGAGGGCAGGGATTTTTCCCCCTTTTAATCATTAGCAAAAACATAATGCCTAGCATATAGCAGGTGCCTAATAAATGCTTGCTGAATTAAGTTGAAATGTTAGGATTAGGTGACAATGCCCATTTGGTTGAGCAACATATTTACCCATAAATGCCTCCACCTTGTACATTGCATTAATCCTGTATTCAGTAGTTCCTGGTTAAGGCTCAGAATAGTACAATGTTGTCATGCTGTCTATTATTTTTCTGAAATTTTTCATTTTTCTCATCAGAGCTTTATTTCCCATTCTTCTTGGTATACTTTTCTATCTGTAGTTAGGGATAAGAGCTTTCTTGGGTAAGGAATAGCTACTCTAGGAATAACCTAGCCCATCTTCATATTGGACCTTATTTTATGAAAGCCAGTGGGAATCCTTGAGAAGACTGACTCATCATTCTTATCCCACTAAGTCATCAATTCCCCAGAGTTGGTCTGCTTTGGCTGTCATATAGGACACATCTCCTGAATGTGTTCGTGCTTCTTTAGATGACGGAAATGGCTTTTTAGGACTACTTTTAGTCTTTTTATCAGCTGGGGATGTTTATTTTGGAATCTCTGCCGTAGCAGGCTGAGTGACTGAGGTCACCTTGGCACACACAGTAGCAGCATACATCTATCAATCTGAGATCTAAGCATGTTCAAGCTTGCTCTTTGAGAAGGGACAGGCTCATTCCCTTGCTTAAGATTTATTTGCTATCCAATATCAATGGCCCTTTAAATCTCATGCCTATATCTGGAGTCTCTGCAGATGCCTAAGTCATTTCTTGCATATTTCCAAGTGTGGTGGTTGTAATTTCACAACAACAACAAACAAGGCTGAGTGGAGGTCAAATCCATGAAAACTCAAAAGCTGAGCCTCAGCATGGCAAGGGGAGGTCTAGGAATCCTTGTTGATTTGCTGCTACATTCTTGTCTTAGAAAGGTGGGATGCGTGCTAAGTTCTGTCCTCACCTTTCTCCACCCCTAACCCCCTTCCAAACCAGCTTCCTTTATTTTGCAGCCAAATGCTCTACCATTGAGCTATACCCCCGACAGCTTCCTTTATTTTGTAATACTCCCGAGTTACATCCCACAGAACACCATATTGCTACAGGATTGCTTAGTTGTTTGATGCAAATACAGCAAAGATTGGAGATTTTATGAGTACTTGATGATACAGGAACCAAATTTATATTTTTAAAGCGCAGATCTGATGATGTCCACTCCTCTGCTCAAAAAATTCCAATGGCTATTGTCTACAGGTAAAATACAAACTCATCTTTGGCATTTAAAGCATTTCACATTCTGGTTCCAACGTCTTTCACATTGTCCTCCCATACATGCATTGCATCACAACCAGATTGGCCTACCTAAGCGTCCCATCTTCATATCTTTGCCCAGATTGTCCCCAAGTCTGGAAGGCTTTTCTTCTCTCTCCTTACCTTTTCCCTCTTTTTGGCTCAGCTCAAATGTCATTCTTTCCGAGTTATTGTTTCCCCTCACAAATTATTATTTATTGAGTAAATGCATATAAATATGATTATTAAGTACATATAATTAGTAAACATAAATATCTGTGTAGTAAACACAAATATATATTTAACAAATATATGCTAAGTATATTTATGTATATATATATTTACTTATCTGTGTGTACTTTGTTTCCTTTGGCAAATGTAAGCTTCTTGAGAGCAAGGACTATTTTATTTCTGTCACTGCATACTGGGGACTAGAATAGCATCTGTCACATAAAAGGCACATAATAAAAACT